>CM068382.1:81772005-82372005 GCA_034770075.1 Aralia elata
GTGGATTGTGTTGTCCCTTTACCCTGCATGATAGATAAGATTTGCTCGATTTGTAAATCAGAGAGCCCATTTGTTACCAACGACACTTCCTGCATTATTGGACTTTCCTTGACATTGTTCTTAACATTATTGACTGAAGATTGATGGCTACTGTTGCGCTTAAAATGAGTCCTTCCTTGATTAGCCTTGTTTGATGCATGTTTAGGGTGTTCTGGTGGGTACCCATTTAGCTTCCAGCATGTTTCTCGTATATGGTGGTCACGATCACAATAAGAGCAATGCAAAGGTTTTCGAGAAGAAGAACCTTGTCCATGTCGAACAGCCAGAGCCACCGGTTCAGCCCTACGAACAACCATGGCTGAGTTCTCCGTCGTCTCACATGCATCCCCCAGGCTTCACTGCTTTTCCTCTTGTACAATGGAAGAGTATGCCTTAACAACATCAGGTAGCGGATTCATCAACATAATTTGCCCTCGGATTGCACTGTAGGACTCATTGAGTCCCATGAGAAATTGCATCAATATGTGTCTCTTATGGTCTGCCCCCATAAGAGCAAACAGTGTCATTATAGGATCCTAGTTCATCCCATAATTTTTAAGCCCTGAATAATAAGCTGCAACAGTCATCTGATTTTGAGCATGACAAGCAATGTCCCTTTCAATCTGAAAAATACGAGGGGCATTTCTTTGAGAAAAACGATCCCGAAGGTCTTCCCATACCTCCTGGGCGGTGGTCGAAAGAAGAACACTGTTTGCAATGTCATGTGTGAGTGAATTGAGAATCCAAGAGAGAATCATATCGTTGCATTTTTTCTACGAAGCATATTCGTCTGGTTTGGCTTTGGCAGACGGCATTGTGGTGGTCCCGTCTATGAAACCTAACTTGGATTTGGCGTTCAAAGAAATCGCCATGGCTCTACACCATGTCGAATAATTATCCCCATTGAGGGGCTTGGAAACAAGCACCATTCCTGGATGATCAGAATGCTGAAGGAAATATGGATTAGCAACATCAAGCTTGCCCCAATTCGAAGGTTGCTGTTCTGTCATGATAATGAGAAATAGCAAAAAGAAAGGCAAAGAGAAAGAGAGCAAAAGACTAGGGTATCGTCCCCTGCTCTGATACCATGTAAAAAGGGAAAAATGATGTTTGCCTTTTTGCAATAATTTTATTGAATCAGGAGACGTAGCTTTATACAAGAGATTTCCTACAATCACGCTAATCTATTCTAGGCAGTTATAAGAGATTTCCTACAATCATGCTAATTGCTAATCTATTCTAGGCAGTTACAAGTATAAAAGGCAACTGAATAAATATACAACTAATACAATATATTTGTCAATGAATGGTCAGATATCATTGACCTTTCCTTTTCAACATTTCCTTCTCAGCGGGTCATCTTTTTAATTTTCGTAAGCATTGTGTTGTGAATATGAGATTAGAGTAGAGTATTTGTTCTCTGTTCAATCGTGCTTTTGTTGAATGAATACATCTAATTGAGATTTCTGTAGTTAAAAAGTTATATTCCATATTTAGCCCATGAATATGCTAACATGCTAACCACTGGTGCTTCTTTATCACAAGTATTGCTATCTGCAATACTCTCATATTTATACAATCTTTTTAGTTTCTTATAATGCAAACAACTTCTTATACTATCTCTTTGTTATCCAGAAACTAAACAGGAAGCTTGTTCATGTAAGCATTGGGCTAGTATTCATGCTTTGTTGGCCACTGTTTAGGTAATCTACATTACCAAACACAGAAGCTTTTCATTATATCTCATATCTGCCAACTGATAGAGCTAGTAATGATTGTTGCAGTTCTGGTCGTCAAGGAGCACTTTTCGCAGCTCTTATTCCTGGAGCCAATATAATAACAATGCTTCTTATTGGACTTGGAATATGGAAAGATGAGGCCACTGTCAAATCAATGAGCAGATTTGGAGATTACAGGTAACATCTAGTAAAGAATGAAGTTTGTTGTTCATGTCTACTGTATCATCTATCGTAGAGAATTGGCATCTTATATCTGTCTGAAAGTCCAATAATAATATAGAAGGGGTTTGAATATATTATTACCGTTTAAAAATTTATTTTAGGCCTTTTTGAATTTTTAATAAATTAATTTGCGATGTCAGAAATTAATATGTAAGATAGTAAAAATTTAATCACACAATGCATAAAGATTTATCTAGTTCATAACATACATCTCGGGTATGTTGCTACGTCCAGTCTCAAGCTCCTCTCCAGAACTTGAGATCCTATTATTCTCAGTAATAAATACTCCTTTAATAGGTGGAGAAGTTTTTACGAAGTTTTAGAGACAAACTTACAACTATCCACAACTAACTATCTTGGACAACAAGCTCCCAGCTCCTTCCTCAAGCTTAGTTGTACCTTTCCTTTGAGTTCAGTTCTATTGTATGATCTGGTCTTAAAACAACAGCCTCTTCCTTACCTCACAAGTTCATTAGAGACCCAACTCCGAGCTGACTTCTCTAAAACTCTGATCTTGGTCAAAGAATTACTCGTCTTTCTCACAGGTACATAAAATAAGCTAACTCTGCCCTTTTCTTTTTTTACAAATGATTGAGAGAAATATGCTTCTAAGATAAGCAGAAAAAGTTCAGTACAGATGTATAAAAGTTTAACTAACTTTTATATTTGATGCTTCTCAAATAAGCAGATAATAGTTAAGGATCAGATATTTATATAAAAGTTCAAGGACTTTTATATTTGTATGAAATATGCTTCTGTGTAAGCAAATATTAATTTAAGTACAGTTATAAAAGTTTATATAACTTTTATATTTTGTATGAAAAATGCTTCTGAGTAAGCAGATAAATAAGTTAATCCAGATTTATAGAGGTTTTGCTTTTCTTTATAAATAAAGAATGTGTTTCTATGTAAAACAAATATAACTTTGAGCTTCGATATAAAAGTTTAATTAACTTATTTGGAAAGTGATATGCTTCTTTTTAAGTAGATAGAATCACTGAAGTTTGTGATATAAAGGTTTAAGTAACTTTATATTTATGCAACAAGTATTTTTATGAATAAATGAATTTATGTGCAAAATACTTGTGATGACAGATATCAAGTATAGTAGATCAATCAGTTAAATAATACTTGATATAACAAATTAATTTGTTTCACTCAAATATATATATATATATATATATATATTATAATATATTTGATCTATTATGTGAATATTAAATAAGGTCACTTATAACTTCAAATACCGTTTGAATGATATTCTTGTTTAAGGAATACCTCCAAATATCAGTATCTAAAACTGACCGAATTTAAAGTTTCACAATTGATATTTATATAAATATTTTCGACAGACCATTTAGAACTTCAAACACTGTTCAAATGATATTCATGTTTAAGGAATACCTACAAATATCAGTGTCTAAAACTGATCTACTTTACATTATTAATATAAACAAATTATATTAATAAGGGATCATTTAGAACTTCAAACACCGTTCAGATAATATTCTTGTTTAAAGAATACCTCTAAATATCAGTATCTAAAACTGATCTTTTAATTGATAAGAATTGATTAAATATAGATATATATAAATGTGTACAACAGTTTATATTTGTATGTCTATAATTATAAGCAAGTATGAGATAATGTAAATACAACAATTTAATGACTTGTCTCAAATACTTTGACCAATTTTCTCTTCTTCAAAAGATTAAAAACTTTGAGTAGAAGATAGAGAGAAAGCTTCTTTATAGAGAGAATATGTAGGCAATGAGATAGATCTTTTATATAGGAATGAAGGTGCTCTTGGCCCGACATCGTTTGTTCTGTTCCACTAGAACCCCTCTTTTTGTTGGGTTGTAATGGAAATAGTACATGATGGAGCTCGAGTAGTAAAGTATTGATTCAGCTTTCAGGGGCAAGGATCTAGAGTTAATGCAAATCAATAAATTGGAACAACTTCGTAAGTATATCATCAATATAGAAATCGAAAGGATCCGATTCGGGCAAGTTTCAATTCAAAAGGAAATTTTGTTGGAATTGATAAAACTCTTTCGATTCAAAGTGTATCGCGGGGAATCAACCATTCGTATGATTCTTTGATAGAAAGAAATCACAAAAGGGGTATGTTGCTGCTATTTTGTTGGAAGGATTAAGAAGCACCGAAGTAATGTCTAAACCCAATGATTTAAAACAAAGAAAAAGGATTCCACAACAAGGAAACGCCGTTTCCATTGTCTCAATATCTAGATCAGAATAAAGAATCCAAATCAAAATAGATGATTGTATTTTAAACGAGACAAACAAAAGGGGGGTTAAAGACCATTCAATAAATGAAATAAATTGCTTAAAGATTTGATTTTCTTTTGAGCTATTTGAGAATTATCCAACTTGAGTTATGAGTACAAATGATTTTTTCTTTTTTTTTCCAGGAAGAACGAAGAAAAAAATGAGTGAAATCCTAGTCTAATTGATTTTATCAACCCTTTTGCCATTCATTAGAATTCTATACATAGACATAACCTCGAATCATTTTTTCTCAAGTCGTACGAGGAGAAAACTTCTTATACGTTTCTGGGGGGGTCTTGTTCATTTACTTACATCTATCCCAATGAGCCGTCTATCGAATCGTTGCAATTGATGTTCGATCCCGAAGAGAAGGAAGAGATCTTCGGAAAGTGAGTTTTATGATCCGATAAAGAATCAAAGTTGTTTAAATGTTCTCATTATCTTATATTTCCTTGAAAAAGGCGCTCAACCTACAGGAACTGTTCGGGATATTTTAAAGAAGGCGGAGGTTTTTAAGTAACTTTGCCCTAATGAAAATCAAACGAAATTTAATTAAGGAAATAAAAAAGGGGGCAGTGATTCGTATAAACTTTTGTATAACTTTTCTGTACTTTGTTTTTATTTCCCCCCTTTTTGCGCTCTATTCGTATCTATTTATCATTGCTTCTATAGAATCTAATATTTTATAACGACAAAACCCCAGTTGGTTGATCCTAAAAATGTAAAATTCTGGCATTTCCTTCAATTGGGCGGTTTTCGTTAGAACTTTACTAACACGTAATAAACAAGGAATAAAATTTTTTTATTCTACTTATTATTGATTGAATAAATCTAAATTCGAGATTTTTTCTACTTTTTCCTTCTTTATTCCCCCATCTAAACTTTTTTACATCTATGTAGTGCCAATCCAACACAAGTCCCTTTTTTTGAATATTTAATATTATTGAAATTAAATTTCTTTTATTTTTTCCATTGTATTCTTTTCTCAACATTTATATTGACAACAGGGTATCAAACAAATATAATTATCGTGATAAGCAGATCAATTTATTTTCGTGCCATAGGTTTCGTTTTTACCTTACATCATTTAAATGATGTTCGTTGGATTCGCTTTGATACAAGAAGGGTTTTTTGATTGAAAAGTTGATAACATAAGAGATGGTTTATAAATTTTTACATTTATTTATCGTTTTATTTTATCGGAGAATTTCTTGTATTTTCGTCTCATCTATTCATTTTGATGTTCCGAATCAATTTCAAAATGTGTTTTTTAGATTTTTTATTTCTTAGTTCAATGGTTTGACTGCCTTGTCTAATCTTTTATTTTGATTCTAATTTTATCTACATATCCTTTATTATTTATTATTTTAGAATTATTCTATTCGGATTGCTAACTCAACGGTAAAGTACTCGGCTTTTAAGTGCGGCTAGGATCTTTTACACATTTGGATGAAGCGAAGGATTCGTCCATACTATCGGTAAAGTTTGGAAGACCATGACTGATCTTGAAAGAGAATGAATGGAAAAAATAGCATGTCGTATCAACGAAGAGTTTTGAGAATATTTCATTCTTTCCGGATCAGTTCAAACCCTTGTTTGATTTTTTGAAACGGAGCAAAATGAATTCAATTTCAAGTTGGGTCGAATGAATAAATGGATAGAGATAGAGCCTTGTGGCTTCAATTAATTGATTATAGGGAAAAAAAGCAACGAGCTTCTGTTCTTAATTTGAATAATTACCCGATCTAATTAGACGTTAAAAATATATTAGTGCCTGATACGGGAAGATCTTCTCCCATGGAGTGGATTGTTTATTTTTTAATGAATCCCAACTATTATCCTTTTCTATTATGGAATGGAAATGCTTGTGTAGAAGAAACAATATATTGATAAAAAATTCCAAAATCAAAAGAGCGATTGGGTTGATAAAATAAAGGATTTCTAACCATCTTGTTATCCTATAACGAACACAAACCAATTCATTTAAATGGAAAGGGGAGGATAGAGAATCTATTGATAAGTTTACCAGTATCCGAGGTATCTATTCGTTTCTTACTATAATACCTTGTTTTGACTGTATCGCACTATGTATCATTTGATAACCATCTAAATCCTCTACCTTTAGTTCAACTATAATTTCAAATGGAGGAATTCCAAAGATATTTAGAGCTAGATAGATCTCAACAACACTACTTCTTATATCCACTTATCTTTCAGGAGTATATTTATGCACTTGCTCATGATCATGGTTTAAATATAAATAGATCTATTTTGTTGGAAAATGCGGGTTATGGAAATAAATTCAGTTTACTAATTGTGAAACGTTTAATTGCTCGAATGAATCAACAGAATCATTTGATTTTTTCTACTAATGATTCTAACCAAAATCGATTTTTGAGGCGCAATAAGAATTTGTATTCTCAAATGATATCAGAGGGGTTTGCAGTCATTGTGGAAATTTCATTTTCTCTACAATTAAAATCTTCCCTAGAAAGTAAAGGGATAGTCAAATCTCATAATTTACGATCAATTCATTCAATATTTCCTTTTTCAGAGGACAAAATTTCACATTTAATTTATGTTTTAGAGATACTAATACCCTACCCAGTCCATCTGGAAATCTTGGTTCAAACTCTTCGCTACTGCGTAAAAGATGCTTCTTCTTTGCATTTATTACGATTCTTTCTCCACGAGTATTGTAATTGTAATACTCCAAAGAGAGTCGGTTCTCAGTTTGAGCACAGTTAATCAAAATATTAAATTTGAACTATCCAATACAAACAGTGTAGAGCAGATGATATAACAGTTATATAACATCACATGGCAATTTGTATATCGTCACATCTATTACTGTCAATAACATAGCATCATCGGTATATATTGTCCTGTCTAGCATCATCAGTATATACTGTCCTGCATCATCAGTATATACTTTTCTGCTTTGTCTTTTAATATTTTTTTCTCCCCCTTTGTCATTATAAAAATTTGGGGGAAAGAATTACTGTTCATAACCTGCAGAAAACAGTTAGTATAGAAACATTCTTTATAATAACCTGCAGAAGAGATAATGTCAGAATAAGAAACTGCAGAAGTATTGTAGTAGTAGTTAGGTTAGAATATAGGTACAATCATCCCAAATAGTTAGTATATATATACATATAAGTACAATCCTCCCAAATAGTTAGAAGTCTTCCAAAGCGACAGGGGAGAAATGTAAGTCAAGAGATGGAATAGTGAGATTTGGAGGAGTTTGAGCAAGAGGTTCAACCTTAGCTGAGCTTGTGCTAGCAGAGAAGTGGTAAGGTGGTATTGATACTCTCTGATGTTCCATTAATACATATAGCATATCTCTGAGATGATGCACGGTCAGTTGTAAAGGTTCTATTTGTCTTAACATGTTACTTTGATTTTGCAATGAAAGTTGGTGAATGCTATACAGAACATCTATTTGAGAAATGAGATTTAGATGAGACTTAATAGACTCATTATCATTTAGTTTGAAGATGATCAGTGGTCTTGGAGGGAGATTTAGATGTGACATAATGTTACTATTTTGCACAAGTTGGGTTTGATGATGAAGAATATCAATCCCAAGTTGTTTAAAAATAGAAGTGAGAAAAAGACTATAACCTAGACAGTTGTTATGATAACAGAATTCAAAAGAAGTCAAAAGAAAATAAGGAAGGTTGTAGGGCATGCATTCAGTTAAAATACATTTCATGAGTTCTAAGTCAAAAGGATGCAGAAGTTTGACATCTCTGACAGGCATAACATTTTGGCGAAAATTTTTTTTTACCCAAAAATTGACACTGTGCAGTCAGAAATTCTAAACCAACCTTAGATAGAAAGTCAAACAATTGTGCAGGTACAAGTTGGTCAGTGACAGTGGCTAAGTTATGCTTGAAAGTGAGGCAGTTACTTGTAGAAATGCCTATAGGATAGGTATACTCATTGATTCTTGGTAGGTCTAACATATATTTTCTCAAATGTAATGCATGGAGAATGAGTAGTTCATCAATATTATACTCTTGACCTTGTATGCAGGTGTAAATGCTAGTTAAGAGACCATTCGAATCTCTAAGAAAAGTCATATGAGAATAGAATTCTGCAATAAATGCAGGATAGATTTGTTTATCAGTAAAAGCAACAAGATACTCCCATCCTACATGTTTAATTTTCTCAAGTAACTCAGGAAAACTATTGAAAGAAGTACCTATACCCGGCGTGAGACTGTCTCATATGCCTATATTTGACCTTGGTAGATTGGGTAACTAACTGGGGTACATATGTATCAAGATGCAACTTAGAAATAAGTGGTAATTTCTTTCGTTTAGAAGAGAAAATAATTTCCATTTTGAGTACACAGAATACAGGATGATAGAAATAATACAAAGACTCAATTAAGTGCTTAGACAGAGGGGATGAGATGAGTGTGAGCATGTATGCAGAAATTATGTGAAATTTATAGAAACAGCAGAAGACTATCAGTTCACAGAGTAAGTCATAGGCATGTAGGCACTCATTGATCAGACATAGTAAGTATAGATAGAGCAAACAAGGCATATTTATAACTGCAAGAATGAAAATTGAGTAGCCGAAAATATGGTCTAATCTATTTAATGCACTCAAGATGCAGAAAGTCTTTTTTTTTAAAAATAAAAGTCAAAAGAGGGAGATATCAGTCATACAAAATTGAACGACTATATATATATATATATTTAAAATGTCTGTTTTGCAAAACAGAGAGAAGAAGTTGTGCATGTCTAATTATAAGAGAGAAATAGCCAATAATGTGGCGCCCCCAAATCCGGGTACTTACAAACCCGTATTTAGTGCTACACGGTATACATTCCATTCAACCAACTAATTTATAAAATTAACTGCAGTTATTACATCAGAGTTATCTATCCCAAGTACGAGGACCTTTAGTTACTTCATTATATGATAGTTATTGTATATGCATTACAAAAGTCTATCTATTACACATAGCCATCTTTGACTATTCATTAAGCTTTTCCTTGCCTTTGTCCTTTCCGGACCTTTCTATTTGATCATGCTTATCTAAAATATTTATATTCAAAGCAAGAATGAGCATTTAATTGCTCAGCAAATAATAATAGTTACTGACTAACGTATGGAAGAAATAAATGTTTTCTTTGTAACACACTTTGACAGTAGAACAAGGCTGTAAAGCAACTGAAACATAACTTGTTTGCATTTTTGAAACATTATATTGACTTTTGAGCGCTGAGAGGTCACAAGACCATGAACCTTTATGTTTTATTTTCTGAAAAGGTTCTAACAGAAATTCATTTGTGAACCGTCTGACTTACGGGCACGGTGGGTGATCAGCCCGTTATGCCCTGTATTAATCAATACTATCTATGAGAATGACATTAGCGTTCACCGTCACCGTCACTTTTGCGCAGTATAAAATTTCCCAATTCAGGGATGTTCATTCTCAGCCTGGAGTCCAAACCAAAATGATTTAGTTGGACAGCTCTATCTAACCAGCAATAATATTCCAAGACTTAATGTGAAAGCAATGAAATATTTTAATCTATGTCTAGCCGAATCAAATGGCTTAGACTGCTTCTAAATTGTGCATGTATACTGAATTTTAACAAGTACGCATCATAGCAATTCATGTCAAAGATTTTGATAATCTTACATAGCATATAAACTCTCTTTAAAAGAATAATTCGAATATAGTTTAAGGTTAGGATACTTGTCTTGCTCGTAGTTTAACAATTATGGTTTAGCTTAACTTCTCTTCAAGTGTCCTACCCAGTTATGTTTATACATAAGCATACATTAGCTACACATAATTGTTGCACACATATGTCAATGAGCTACACATATTCGTCACACATATACATTATTCAAAGCACATACTCAATCCATATATGCTACGTTGTTGCTTATCTCGCTTTTGCTTTAATTTTGAAAGTTTCATTTAGAAATCTTTCTTAAAACCTTTTGAATTCATGGCTCTACATATTCATTATATGTTTGAACAATCAAAATATCTCTTTGAGCATGAATCCCATCTTAAGGTACTTATATACACATGTTCTAAGCCTCAAATCACAGTTAAAACAACTTGACAACTCTGCAGCTGGCGTGGCCGCGCTACTCCCATTCAGGCTCAGAACTGAAATTTTTATTATCTTGCTTAATTAGCGGCATGCTAGGACCCTTCTACACATGACAAGAAGGTTTATACCAGCTTTGCTCCTTATTTGTCTTGCATCAAGTTTACTTTTATAAAACAATAAAGTTTTTCATTAATTTTTATATTAATACATGCTTTAACATCTCATTTCATGCATACTTTACTCCGACATCATAATAGATACAATTTTAGGCATAAAGGATCCTTACACATGCTTCGAAGGTTATATAGCAAAGGAAACAATTTTCATTTATGGGGACCAGCGCGACCGCGCTGGTTTTGACTGGTGAAGTGGCGCGGCCGTGCCACTTTGGGACAGGCTCAAAACACACTCTGTTTCAGCAGAGCTTGGATCCTAAGTCACTTGGTTCATTTTCTAACCATCATACAACAAGCATGACTTGAGACATATCTCTTCTTCTAATTCAAGTCCTCAATACCATCTACAATAATTGAATTTCCTAAATTCTCAGTTTTTCTTGTTTTTGTAGAGAGATGCTATCATTTAGACATTAAAGCAAACAATATGGGAGCATTCCATAAAAACTCAGATTTCATAGCATTTTTGAACATGTTCTATCCAGATTTCATATAGAATTCAAATATAAACAAACCATGTCATATATATCTATTTCCTTCAAATTCCTACCTACCAAGATTAAGGTCTAAAATTACCTTTAGGAACCGATTTCCTCTTGCTTGATTATAGCTTCTACAATCCTTCCTTAGCTTTAACTATGTAATGATTTTGATTACCAATCTCAGAAGAACAAAAGTTTGACTATCCTTGTGAACAAAAACTTGGAATTTGTGTTGGTAACCAAGAACTGAAGAAGAGGGCTGGAAGCTTGGCTTTATAGAAGGATTTCCTTGGCCTTCACGAATTTTACTTGCTCCATACGAACTTAGGATAGCTGTGTTGTTAGCCTATATACCCTTATTTCATGCCAACTCCTACTTTTCTAATTCATAGACTTAGCTTTGGCTTGAAGGTTACTACGTAACCCAACTTGTTTATTCTAATAACATATATATTATGTACATACTTATTTCTTACCTAATATAATACATATGTAATACCTATATATTACATATATCATACCACACATAATACATTACATATTATATAACGTAGATAATAGTTAAAGATCGGATATTTGTAAAAGTTCAAGGACTTTTATATTTGTATGAAATATGCTTATGTGTAAGCAAATATTAATTTAAGCACAGTTATAAAAGATTATATAACTTTTATATTTTGTATGAAAAATGCTTCTGTGTAAGCAGATAAATAAGTTAGTCCAAATTTACAAAGGTTTTGCTTTTCTTTATAAATAAAGAATGTGTTTCTATGTAAAACAAATATAACTTTGAGATTCGATATAAAAGTTTAATTAACTTATATAGAAAGTGATATGCTTCTTTTTAAGTAGATAGAATCACTGAAGTTTGTGATATAAAAGTTTAAGTAACTTTTATATTTATGCAACAAGTATTTTTATGAATAAATGAATTTATGTGCAAAATACTTGTGATGACAGATATCAAGTATAGTAGATCAATCAGTTAAATAATACTTGATCTAGCAAATTAATTTGTTTCACTCAAATATATATTATAATATATTTGATCTATTATGTGAATATTAAATAAGGCCACTTAGAACTTCAAACACCGTTCGAATGATATTCTTGTTTAAGGAATACTTCCAAATATCGGTATCTAAAACTGACCGAATTTACACAATTGATATTTATATAAATATTTTTGATAGGCCACTTAGAACTTTAAACACCGTTTGAATGATATTCTTGTTTAATGAATACATCCAAATATCGGTGTCTAAAACTGATCTACTTTATGATATTTATATAAACAAGTTATATCAATAAAGGATCACTTAGAACTTCAAACACCATTCAGACAATATTCTTGTTTAAAAAATACCTCCAAATATCGGTATCTAAAACTGATCTTTTAATTGATAAGAATAGTTGAAATATATATATATATATATATATATACATATATAAATGTGTACAACAATTTATATTTGTATATCTATAATTATAAGCAAGTATGAGATAATGTAAATACAACAATTTAATGACTTATCTCAAATACTTTGACCAATTTTCTCTTCTTCAAAAGATTAAAAACTCTGAGTAGAAGATAAAGAGAAAACTTCTTTATAGAGAAAATATGTATGCAAGAAGATAGAGCTTTTCTTTGTTTTGTAAATTGGTAAGTTGAAATAAATGAAAAGTTTTTCTATTTATAGAATTTTGAAGTTAATGGCATAAAGGTCATTTGGTTTTAGTTTTTGAAAACCAACGGTTTTGGATAGCTTTGATTCAAATGAATGGCTCGGATGAACCTTTAAAAAGGTTCTTTACAAATAAAACATTCCAGATCATTTTGGTAAGGCATTAATGCATATTCGGTCAACTCATAAAAGGTTTCAAGCCTTGGTTTTTACTAACTTCACATAGGCACACACTTGAATACATAGTGCACATACACATGCACACACAACATACATACATACATACATGATACATGTGTGTGTGTGTGTATATATATATATATATGTTATAAATATTTATTCTTTTTGCCTCTTTTTGTGAAAATAACTCAAAATGATTTTTGAACTCTTTAGTTTAATAAAATTATTTTGAGAATAAATAGGAAATCTCTTTGCCGTAGGAAATGTTACTATATGAATTAATTTCTTTAACACTTGATATTAAATTATCAAAGTTAAGAAAAATAAATTCAATTTAAGATGAAAAATATTTTTTGGTCAAAATAAATAGGATAATTCAAATCAATTATATAAAATCCTATGGAGAGGATTCTACCCATTTAATTAATCCTATTTACTAAATTTGTTATCATCAAAATAAACTTAAGGTTTGGAAAGCTATCACTGTCTTGGCCTTGTAGCCCCAACTAGAGAGTTCTCTGTAGAGTGACCTAATTTCCTGTTGTTTCTTTTGTTAGTTATTTTTTATTCCAATGTTAACCCAAAATAGAAAAAGATTCAATACTCCAAGTACCAGATGAGTTTTTGACTAAATTACTTCTAATATTCTAATAAGTATGGGCTGGAAGATCATGAATTACCCTAGCTTAGGTGTGTTCATCAAGAAGCTCATTGAGACTTATGCAGAAATAAGATGGATCAAAGATGAAGCTTTACAATTGACTATTGCCTTTAAAACCAGAGCTTGAATAGCAGCAATCGTCACTTAGTTTGTTCGCTAGTGTTAATTGTTGAGAAATCAGGCACACACAAATGCACTAAGATAAATACAAGCACACTACTGTTAGTATTGTATGAGATGTAACAAAATGATACTAGAATTTTTACGTGGAAAACCCAACTGGAAAAAATCACGGGGAGAGATCTCAGAAATCCAGTATGAAAAATAATATGGAGAATACAAACTCTCAACTGATAAATAAACTCACTGTTTATTTTCTCTCTACACCCTCATCACACTCAGAATGCTCTCACTGAGCTTTTCACTCCCACTCTTGCTAATAAGCTCTCACTGAGCTATTAGCTCTCTAACTCTCTACATTGCTACAAGCTTCTGATGATGTGAATAAACTTGCAGCTGATAGGTTCCTTTTATAGTGCACGAGAGGAGACATAAGACATATAAAATAGTGGTGGAGTGGGTGAGCTAGTAGCACTTTGCTCTTGTCTGCCACTTGTCCAACAAGTGGAGGGTGACTGCTAGTGAAGAATTATTAGCCAACTTGCAACAATCTCCACCTTGGCTTATATTCTTCAAATACTGCGTATTGTGAACTTCTTCGTGTCTATGAATGTATCCTTCTCCCTGGATACTTCACCACGAATTCAACATTCAACGAAATGAATTAAGTCCAAGCAATGCTTGAACTTTTCAGTTGTCACTGACTTTGTAAGCATATCTGCATCATTCTCCTTTGTATGAACCTTGCTAACTGCAATGTCACCACTGTTCAGCCACTCACGAATCTTGTGATACCGAACATCTATATGTTTGGTCCTGACGTGGAACACCTGGTTTTTCGCTAAATGAATAGCACTTTGACTATCACACTGTATCTGGATACTGTCCTGCTTGAAAACTAGTTCCTCAACTAGTCCCTTTAGCCACAAACCCTCCTTGCTTGCCTCTGTCAATGCCATATACTCTGCCTCTGTTGTTGATAATGCTACCGTAGACTGCAACACTGACCTCCAACATATACATCCTCCACAAAAGCTATATACAAACCCTGTTGTAGATCTCCTTGCATCTAGGTCTCCAGTATAATCCGAATCAACAAACTCTGTAACCTCACTTCTTGCAGTATCATGATCAAACATAATACCGTAATTGGTTGTACCTGCTAGATAATGAAAAATCCATTTAACAGAATTCCAATGCTTTTTCCCTGGATTTGCCATATACCTGCTAACCACATTGACTGCATGCGAGATATCTGGCCTTGTACATGCCATGACATATATGAGACAACCCACCGCATTGGCATACGGTACTTTGGACATATACTCCACCTCATCCTTTGTCTATGGGCTCAACTGTGAAGATAACCTGAAATGCGCTGTCAACGGAGTGCTAACTGGTTTAGCATTGTGCATGTTAAACCTCTCCAAGACCTGCACATATCCTGAGTTAGCCACAGTTTTTTTACCTGACGATCTCTGTGAATTTTCATATCTAGGATCTTCATCTGTAAAGACTTTATCTCTTCTGCCATCGCTATCGCCCATTATCTTTGGACTGAATAGCATCCTGATAACTAGTTGGATCTTCTTCTATAAAGACTCCATCTCTTCTGCTGTCGATATCGCCCAATATCATCGGACTAAATAGCATCCTGATAGCTAGTTGGATCTTCTTCTGTAAAGACTCCATCTCTTCTGGTGCCTTTGTCAATCTCTGTTGAGCCAATACATCTTTGAGTGTACACTGCCAAATACTAAAATTTGACTTTCCGTCAAATGGTTTAACTTCGTACCTCATACTCGTACTTGTCATCTTCGTATTTGTGACCTGCGAGATTTCTCGATAAACGGATCGTACCAGTTGGCCAGGTAAATGTAAGTCTGAGTCTCTCCGCGCTTTTGCAACGATGACTAATTAAGTAACCACCTTTCTTAAAGGCACTGCCTTTTGAACCACTTTCCTAGACACCAATGACGTGAACCAAAAGCTCTTGATACCAATTGTTGAGAAATCAGGCACACACAAATGCACTAAGATAAACACAAGCACGCTACTGTATGAGATATAAAATAATGACACAAGAATTTTTACGTGGAAAACTCAACTGGGACAAACCACGGGGAGAGATCTCAAAAATCTACTATGAAAAATAATATGGAGAATACAAACTCTCAACTGATAAATAAACTCACTGTTTATTTTCTCTCTGTACCCTCACACTCAGAATGCTCTCACTGAGCTTTTCACTCTCACTCTTGCTAATAAGCTCTCACTGAGCTATTAGCTCTCTAACTCTCTACATTGCTACAAGCTTCTGATGGTGTGAATAAACTTGCAGTTGATGGGTTTCTTTTATAGTGCACGAGAGGAGACATGAGGCATATAGAATAGTGGTGGAGTGGGTGAGTTAGTAGCTAGAGCACTTTGCTCTTGTCTGCCACTTGTCTGCCAACAAGTGGAGGGTGGCTGCTAGTGAAGAATTATTAGCCAACTTGCAACATTAACTTTAGGTGTCGTTTAGGTGCTTTGACGTAATGTAGCATGGTCCATTGTTGAACATACCTGCCCTTTATAGTTGGGGAGGAATAATAGGATTTTATAGGATAGTTTCTTGCATTTTGATCTCTTGAGGGCTTCTATCTACGCCTGATGTTTTTTGTTCTTTTAAGGATTTCAGGCAGCCCCTTTTGAGGGTTTTCTAATTCTTTCCTCTTAGAGGTTTGATTTCTCGAACTCGATCTTGATTAGCTATTGAAATGAACAAGTCAAGCTCAAACATAGTTGGTCGAACTCTACTGGCTAAATAAACTAGCTCTTAACAAGTTGTCCCGAGCTCTAACAAGTCCAAGTTCCTAATGAGCTCACCCGAGATCGATCTTAATAGCTCTGAGCTAATAAATATATTTTCACTTGTAAATTTGAAATTATTGGCTCATTTGAAAATGTTGATTCACCCAATTACGATTTCCAAGTGCTTGGTACCTATAAAAGTGAATAAATTTTGTTTGATTTTTTGTAATTTATTTTTCTCCTATAATATTGTCTTAAAGTCAATATTAAAATAAAAGTCTTAATCCCTACGGCTAAATCCTAACCCCTTAAACTATAAACCTTAAACTCAGCACTTTATATTATATTACTGAGTTAAGAAGTCAAGTGACTCTCATTTTTGGATAAAGAGAGTGTAATATAACCTAGATGTATGTTCCTTAATTGCATATATTTAGTTTGGAGTGGTTAGGGGCAGTGTTGATGGTTTAGGGGTTAGATGTGCTTAGAGAAAGTACTTTATAATTAAGTAAATTCTCAATAATAAAGTAGGAAAGACAAGAGTCAATATTTTATTTTACATGTGTATAAGAGTGAGATATAGAGTGAGATATTATAAGTCTTAATAAGAGAATTAAAATGTTAAAATAGAAAGACATTAAAAATTAAAAATATCTTATTGTAGATACAAATTAAAATATTTTTAAACAAAAAGTAACAAACCTGCAATATGCTTTTTATGTTTTAACATTTATGCTATAAGAAAATACATTTAAATATCCTTATGACACACATAATAATATGTGAACTTCTACCAAATATTACTTCCATTCCACAAAGACAGTCTTATTTTGACCTTTTAAAGTCAATTTGTGACATTTTCAAATTCAAAATTAATATTAATTCATTTGATTTTAGTCAATAATACAATTGGGAATATTGTAAACTATCTAAAGAGTACTAGTAATTATAAAATTTATTGTTTTAGAAAATTAATTATTTCACATCGATTTATAAGTTTTAGAATTTCGTGAGTTAACCCTTTAAAGCCAAAATGAGACTCTTTTATGGAACGATGGGTGTATACTATACTAATTATGCAAATACTAACTATTTAATATTAATTGATTTAAGATTGTTGTATTACTAGATATACAATTAAATATTGAATGAGAAAAAGACAAAGGGTAAGGTAATAAATACCCTTATGACTTGACTTTAAAAAAAATATTACTTCAAATGAGAAATTAGTATATTTTTGGGATAAACATGTTTATATAACTATATATTTTCTGTCAAATGACAATGTTATATAATTAAAAGTTCTAATTATTAATTGAACCAATCAAGTCTAGTTGAGTTTCATGACCCAAGTTAGTTCTCAAGCCAGCTTGTCGAGTAATTAATTGATTACCAGTGTTACATGGAACACGGTTCATTTTGTTTTTTTTTTTGTGATATTGATACAAGAATGAGGTATGCTATATAGGCTGAAAGTGGTACGCTACAATAGCTTTATATGAGTGCTTATAGTTAGGAATTGTGACGCCTCCAAATCCGTGTAGATCTGGTACTCACTATTCATTCCATCCACAACATCTATCTAATAACATAATTCAAAAGACATACAATAATTATAAATGTCTTCTACCTTCTTCCCAGGTTCTCTCAACTTCATTTCACTATTACAAATAAATTACAAATAATAATACAATTTCAATATTACAACATAATATCATTCTATTACATTTTAACTCTATATTCTTTCTTTAGCCTTTTCTTCTGTCCCTTCGGGTACTTCAGCTCTAGCTACAAAATATATAAGATTTTGCAAGATTGAGCAACAAATTTGCTCAGCAAGTTTTAAAAAATTTAGAATCATAAGCTCGAGAATGAACATAACAAATAACTTTAAAATTGATGATTCAGAAAGAATCTTAAGATTTCTGGAATAATCAGAGTCCACAACATAATATCACAAAATGTTCAGCTTTAGATTTCAATGTCAATGAAATCTCATCACATCTTTATTCGCGAGAATCTCAATATTTTTTAGAGCTAACTGAGTGGTCATAAGGACCATGAACTCTTTCACTATGTTCAACAGTCACAAAGATTGCAAACTCTACAATATGTTCAACAATTACAAAGACTGCGAACTCTACAATACGCTCAATAATCACAAAGACTACGAATTTTCCATAGGATATTATTGGGTGATCAGTTTAATAACATCTCTAAATCTTCACTGGTACCTTAGGGGATCGGCCTATTGTACCACAGGTTATGCATAACCATTTTTTCACGTTTAAAGCGTCAAGTCGGTTACCCGACATACATATCCCCTTTATTAGGGTTGTTCATACTCAGTCTTAGACTCAAAATCTGCACCAAAACAATTTGGGATTTAATTATATACCTCCAAAGAAAATATTATCAGTTCCATCATCACATAAATTGTCTAGCCGGAACAAATGACATAGACTCGTAACACAAAACAGTTCGTGAATTACATAATCTTTAAGAAACAATCACAGTTCAGTAAAAAACAATCCATAGATACACATAAGTGCATAAACGTATAACTCAGAAAATCTCATATAACAAGGAACTAGTATTGAATAATAAATTTTCTCAAGTTGAGGAAATTGGCATACAATGTGACACCCCCAAATCCGGGTACTTAAATCCCACGGATCTGGTGCTCACGATACTTCACAATCACATCTAACTACCCATGACAAAGATAATATAAACCAAACATGGTAAATTAAATAAAAATTACATAATCCAAACCAAGTTTGTTTACATAACCAATACGATCCCAGGTAATCTAACCTTAAAAACATAATAAAATTAAGTCCATTACACAATTCAAATTGTTTAAACTTTAAACTAATCTTCTTCAGTTATTCATCTTGTCCTTACCCTTGCTCGAGGACGGCTCATCTGTCTTTCCATTCTTAGCTGCAAATATTTATGCAAGAGTGAGCAAACAATTGCTCACAAAGATAACAATAATATCATATGAATAATCGGTGAATAAATTCAAATGAATAGTATAAACCTTTCTGAATTCAACCAAACATAGATGAAGAACTGTTCGCTCGATAAGAAACTCTGCTTTTGCATCAAGTTTATATTTCGAGATCAAAAGTACATCTGAGGGTCACAAGATCATGAACTATGTACTTAGGTTAACGAGTATTTCTACTGCAACCTTTAACAGTCTTATAGACTATAGGACTACCGTCTCGTATTCCGGGGGATCAGCCCTTCATACAATGTAATGTACATATACACTTTAACGCCATTGCGTAACTTATTCCCCTATATTAGGGTTGTTCATCTCAGTTCGGACATCGGAGTCCGTACCAAAAGAAATTTGGATTGGATCAGCTTCGAAGAAGATTCAAGTCTTTGAAACGCACATCAACTATGGACTAGTTGAATCAAAATGGGTTCAATAATCATTCAAGGTTTGATAATAAGTAATCTTGAACAAGGTATTATAGCAATGATTGGATATCAATGGTTAACAATTGAACAATTTTCATTTATCAAGGTAACGCTTTCAGAAGAATTGAAATGCTTTTCAAAAGAATATCGGTATTACATCAATTTAAATAACCTTGCTGAACAATAAAAGAGCAAAGGTTAAGATCTTGCCTGACACGTCTTCTACAATAATGTTTTTTTACTTGTTCCCACGAATAACCTATACATTGAGGTCACATTTGAGAAATCAACGATCACTGTTTAATTCAAACTAATCGTTTAACTACTTTAAAAACTATATTCTTAATGCCTTTATACTATTTATACTACTTGCATAACATGTTGCACCACATATGTAAAATTATTTTATTTTAAATGTTGGAAAAATTTCATTTTCTGACCGACCCAACCTGACCGACCCGACCCGGAAACTCGGAACAGTGTTGCTGCGCCGCGATTTAGCCTTGTGTCGGCGCTGCTGCACCGGCTTGACCCGAACCCAGCAGACCCGAAGCCCGGCGCTACGGTGCCTGCTTTACTCCTTACACCGGCGCTGTTGCGCCCAGTTAAGCCTGGCCAGCGGCGCTGTTGCGCTACGGCACAGAATCCTCTGTTTCGCGACTCAACAACATTTTTGACCAAAAATCTCCAAATTTCTTTATCAAAACAACAAATTAAACTTGCCCAATCATTATATATGCTGAAAACAACTAAACCCAACACTTACACAATGATTCTAACAACACCTAAAGCTTCAACAACCAATTTAAAGGCTTAAAATCAAAGTTTGTGCTAACTTTTCATATTTTTACACACTTAATGAAATCAAGCACCACGAATCCGTTTTTCAACCTTTTTAATCCATTCTTTTTGCAAAGTTTTCGTATTTCAATGAACTACAACATATAACCCTCAATTTCAGATTTTAAGAATGATTCGACACACAATTTTAGACCCAAAGTAGACCAAAACATATATATTAACCAAAACTCAATTTTCTTCATTCTCAAACTTGTTTTCATGAATTAAATCACTCAAAACCATACTTAAACATTATATAACAGATTATTCATACATATTAACAAATTTAACAACTCTTTTAACAAATTAGGCAACCAAAATCAATTACAGAGAACTAGTTTTAAATAACTTGAATAAAGACTTTAAACTAAATTATACCTTCAATTTCTTCTTTGCAGTTGATTTAGATGATTTGTGTGGCTTAGTTATCACCCTCCTTTGATTCTTAGAGTTCTTCTCTCTTCTCACACTCTCAAGGTTCTGTGTTCTTCTTTAAGCTTAACCAGTCACGTTAAAATAAACTGATGAATATTAAGTGGGGAGTTTCATCAGTTGAATTAACCAAAAGTCACAAGGTCATGTTTGGCTAGACTTTATAAAATCCACTTTAGTTTATTTCAATAATTCTCCTATTGTCAACGTCGTTTTTCGTTTCCAAAAGGTTCTCTACATCATTCATAATAATTTACATAATTAAATCTTTTATCACCTTTATTACCATCGATAACTTTTTTTTTATAATTCCGTTTCGGTAACTTCGATTATCATAATTCATTCCCGAGTACGACCATAATTTCATTTTAATAATTTTTATGATCAAAATGACCATTTTACCTTTATTCTATTCCATGTGTCCTGTTTTATCACGTATTTACCGGTAAACTGCTCTATGCGTTTCCCGGTAACCATGAAATTAATTTTTTGAAATTTCTTAAATCATATCTTCTTCATTAAACTCCTTTTAACCATTTTATTATTTTTTTTCCTTCTGACCCCACTTAGGTAATTTCATTTTAGATCCTTTTTTATTTTTTTCAGATTTTTTCAAGTATATTTAGTATTTGTTTTGGGCTAGTTTCTTTCCGAAAATTAAAATTGAAAAATATTCGAGATTACGTTCAAAAATTATGAAATTTGAACATAATCTAATCTGCATCTACACTAGCTTCCACCCCAAATTTCAGTCTAATCCGAGTTTTAATTTTAAACTTTCTGTTTTTGTTTTGGTCATAACTCCTTCATCTTAAGTCAACTTTTGCTCATTTTTGGATAGGACCTTCCTTATACCTCTAAGTATCACACGCCAGAAGCTTGGATTTTTCCAAGCAAGTTAAGTGTCCAAAACAGTCTGCACAAAAATAAGATCAGAATGTTCGACAGTCTGTCTTGTTTTGGTAGAAAATTCACAAAAAATAATCCACAAAGGATTTTAACCTCAAACCATTGCCGAAATTTATCTAACTCATCGATCTATCCAACACCATAAACCTCACTCAAAAATTCATTATACACAAAAAGGTTATGTTCTTTACCATTTTAGGTCAGATTCTAAAAATTTTAAGCAAATCTAGATTAAGCTCATTTGTTCTTTCTTTTGCTCCAAAGAAATTTCTCCATGATCCATGGTGTTCTCAACCGTGATCCAACATATTCAGACCCATACATGTATAATACATGTTTATAAACATAAATTTAAGTCTTTCACAAGAAAAATTGCACATATAAGAGTTTTAAGTATTACCTTTACTTGATTTTTGCTTTGTTTCCTCCAAGCTCCAAGTTTTCTTCCTTTTTTCTTCTTTCTTTCTTCCTTGCCTTTGCTAGCTCTCTCTCTCTCTCTCTGTCCTCTCCTCCTAAGCTGCTGAGCATGATGGGAAGAAAATGTGTGTTTGCTGATTTCTATTGCCTTTGCTTGTCCTTATATAAAAAAGTGGCTTTTTGAGTTGGTGGCTAAAAATTGTCCACATCTCCCTTTAGCTTTGACTTCTAAACCACCACATGCCTATTTAGGTCAACAAGGCCGCTCTTCCCTCCCTTATCAGCCGCCCAACATGGGTCCACATCTCCTCCAAATATCTTTTCTCATTTTTATGTACTCACTTATCTATTTAATTGTCCATTTCACCCTTTTTACTTCTAACAGTAAACTTTTTCGACCCCTTTCATGATTACAGTTGATTTCTACTAAAGTTGACGTCCTGAACATGCATCATGGGAACATCTATTTTGTCAAATTCACCTTCGAACTCAAAGTTTGACTTTTGATCCTAAAAGTCAACTGTTGACTTTGACCATAAAAGTCAACCCCTACACCCTATTGTGTTTATAGTCTTTCCCTATTAAATTCGACGTTCCAGACTCAATGGCGTGGTCCGTTTTCCAAAATTTCAACCCGAATTAAAATTTGAGTGTTGGTCTATTACAACTTTTTCTCTTTTCCTTTCCTTTCTTTCCTTTTCCTTTTTAGTTACTTTCAATTGATCACTTTAATTTATAACTTGAATACATCAGGGTTTAAATTCACCCTTCATTGACATTTTCGTTATAAATATTCGGGATATTACAGGATTTTTTTTATAATTTAAATGCTCTAAAACTAAGTTTTATTGAAGAATTTTAGTTGAAGAACAAGGTGATTGTGTGTAAATAATTTAATACAATTGTAATGTTTAGGGGTCAATACTAAGATAAAATATTGATATTTGTGGAACTACAAGTAAAACAACAAAGAAAAATATTGGTACGCTAAATTTAGAGTATCGGTAAATTAGATTATCGTGATTGGAAAAGCAAGTACAAAGTATCAGTATTCAGTTCGTTAGGTCAATAACATGTGATTATCCGGGATTCTGGATTGCCTCATTAACTAACCGAGCCTAAAATCCTAGTCAGACTTGACTCATTGAATGAGTCGGGTTGGGTTTCTTCATGAGTCGAGATGGGTAAGTTGTGAGAACCCAATAAAAGTCTTTTTTCAACATTATTTGGAGGATTTTGTTCTCTTCTTGTGCTCTCTTTCCTATACAATTAAAATAATTATCTAAAGAAGTATAGAAAATACTAGTATAGAAAATACACAATTTGACCATTTGCACTCAATTGTAAGATTAAAATAGAGCAAATTTTTTCTATAATAGAGATGCAAAATGTGGAGTGCATTTATCATTTACCCAGATTAAATGCTAGCTTTGATATATACATAATAAGCTACTCCCTCCGTGCTAATTAATGTGGATGCCTTTCCTTATTTGGATGTCCAAAAATATATGATTATATTAGCATCATTATACTTTTTGATTAGAGTACGTAGTGTATATTGCTCTCATATAAAATGATAAAGAAAAACTTGTGAACCCTGCCATATGTTTGAAGAGAGGACTTGCGTGGAATATACTGTTTAAATATTTCTCTCCTGAACTATTTGCCCGTGCAAAGTAACCACATAAACTACTATGGAGGGAGTATATAAGCAAGCCCTTCCAACATCATCTCACCCAATACAGGCCCCCCTTGCCTCTCACCATGGAAGATAAAAACAATTGTAAACACGTCATAAAAGTTTAATATAACTCTAGTTCAACTAATTATAACTTTTAGAAATAATATATCAAAGGAAGACTAATAGAATTGTTGTTATATAAGTAATATACTGACGTTGCCTTTTTTTTTTTTTTTTTTTTTTGATAATGTGGGTTTCCCAACCCGCGGGTCGGACTAATCCCCCACCCCGGACCAGGCTTTGCGCATAGGCTCCGCCTAAGACATGGCGTCACCCTGAATAATGCGATCCGTGGCCACTTCAAATGTTGCCTTTCTTCATAATTCAAACTTATCGATATGGAGTGTTCGAGAAGATATAACTAGAAAACATATTTTTTAACTTAGGAGTATATGTAAGGTCTAAGAATATTGCTGAGAATTAGAAAAACATTAGTCACTTGTCATATTACACAACTGACAATTGTATCATTATCTTTTACATTTAAATCTGAATATTATACAATTTCATATATATATATAGAGTTCGGTTCTCCAACGGACCCAAAAAACGGACCGGCTATAGCGACGGACAGAACCGTCGCTATAGCATAAACCGTCGTCATAGGTCTATGACGACGGTTAGATATGGCGACAGAACCGTCGTTATAGGGCTTTAGCGACGGTTCTGTCGCCATAGCTAACCGTCGTCATAGACCTATGACGACGGTTTATGCTATAGCGACGGTTCTGTCCGTCGCTATAGCCGGTCCGTTTTTTGGACCCGTTGGAGATCGGTTATATATATATATATATATATATATATATATATATATATGGGGAATATGTAGGTGCACAGTTGTGCACTACACAGTAGGGCTATGACGACGGTACTACCGTCGCTATAGGTCTATGCCGACGGTAGTACCGTCACCATAGCTTAAAAAACCGTCGTCATAGCCCTACTGTGTAGTATACAGCTGTGCACCAACATTTTTGCCTATATATATATATATCCGAGAGTTAGGTACCTGTTTTTAAGAATACATCACCGTCCCTAGTGTGAGAGTTTCATATATCTATAATGGGATCTCATTTGGATTGTGCGTAATGTCCTGCTGCTATATTTCAGTGAATTATATCTTAATATATTATACTGAATTTGAGGAACATGTATTTTGCCTACATGTTGCAGAAGATCCGATGTCATATATCTCAAAATTTTGCTTTCTTATTTTAAGCACTAGTTTAGGGCATAACTTGTATATTTATTGATTGTTAAAAATCCTAACTAACAATCTTATTAGCTGGTATCAACAAACCTTTGCCACCAAAATATCTAAAAAACTAATGCTTTTTGATAGTGTATCAAATGCTACCAACCCGAGCCTGAGCAACCTAATGCTTTGCTATGTTTGGCTCATTTGTAGACTTACCAGATTGGAATTTTTGTGAGCATTTGGTGTTTTAGACAAACAGGGATCTCGATGATACTAGACTCATGCTTCTATCATAAAACATTGTATCCCTTGATTGGTTATATATTTCTAGTAATGGCTTCTAAGTTTGTTCTCTTATTACTCGAGGCATCAGGGAACTTCTGAAGGGACCGCTGTACTATGCTTCCACAATTGCCTTAGCTTGTGCAATTTATTGGAGAAGTTCCCCTATTGTAATTGCAGCAATTTGCAACCTCTGTGCTGGAGATGGTATGGATCTTTGAGATGATTGTGTGCGCATTTTCTTTATTTAGTTGTGTTGGGACTCTGCATGCCAGATAAATATAAATTCTTGTGTGAATTGAAAAATATACAACTTGCTTTGGAAATTGTCCAAATATCGGTCATCGGATACTACACATGTTAAGATTTTGTTTATTATTCTTTATCTGGTTTCAGGATTAGCTGACATCATTGGAAGGCGATTTGGAAGCCATAAGCTCCCCTACAACAGGAACAAATCCATTGCTGGTAGTATTGCAATGATGACTGCTGGTTTTATCGCGTCTGTCGGGTAACTTCCCTTTACCTCTCATTAGCATATGTGGAAACTTGACAAGTTCTTGCTAAGTTACAACTATTGTCGCAGGTATATGCATTATTTTGCGTCCTTTGGGTACCTCGAGGAAAGTTGGGAAATGGTCTTGGGTTTCTTGGTTGTTTCTCTTGCCACAACACTGGTGGAATCCCACCCTATAAGCACTGAGCTTGATGACAACCTCACAGTTCCCCTTGCCTCATTGTTGGTGGGAGTTTTTGTGTTGTAGTATTTTCTTTGATAGTGCTTGAGCACAGAAGAAAATTAATGGGCAGGCAATGTATCTTGTAGGAATGATGTTAGGTAACTGTACTAAAATTGTCTAATTTATTTGGACAAATCATTGATGGATTGTACAGTACAACCCATCAATATTTTGTCTAGGTAAGCTGGGCAGTTTTTGCCTAGTATCCTAACATTTTTCGCTTTATAATTGTGTATATTGTTGTAACAACGGTCAGTTGTACTTTCTTAATTGCTAGATCAGTGTTGATTTCAAGTCCTTATCTAGATATGATGTTATTCAATTGTTTTAATTTAGCCACAATTTTTTTCCATCCACTTTTGCTCTCGTTAAATGGTTGTATAACAATTTTAAATGAGACTCTTGACATATTTTGCATAATTGGTAAATTTTTAATTTTCTCATGCTGATAAATATTGGAATTTAATCACATATGGGTACTGTTTGTAACAACTTTTCATTTACCAGCTTCTAGCTCTAGGCCTAAAGTTGAGACAAACACTACACAATCAGCTTTTGAGAAGCTAAAAGCTGGAAGTTGTAAACAAAACTTTGTTACAAGCAGGGCCATAGTTTAAAGAATAGCTGACCAATCTAACCTCTCAACTTAATCAAAACAACATGTATGTTACATAAATTGAGATTGAACTTGATCAACATTTGTTTGTGTGAAGAGGTAACATAACCCTCCGTTCTAAAATTAGATTTATATTTTTGATTTTATAATCAATTTGCAAAATTTTAAAATTCAAAATTAATATAAATTTTAAACTTTACAAACAACAAAAATGACAATTAGTAATATTTTTAAGTAGCTTATAGTAGTTGTAGATGCTAATTTGTGATAAAATAAAAACAAAAATTGTAATTAATTTTACATTTTAAAATTCTTTAAATTAGTTGAAAGAGTTGAAATACATCTCTAGAAAATATACATTAATACATTGAATGATGGAAAGTTGGAAACCCTTCAACTAAAGGTAAATTTTTTTTTTTTTATATTCTTTTTTGAGAACCTAAACTATTAAAACTAAATTATAGAGGTATATTTCATCTTAAGTCCTACTTTTAATCTTCTGTACCAACAACTAATTAAACTGTAGATACGCATGACTTCGTAAGTAAAGAGAGTTTATTATCTATCATCATCCGGTATATATGGCATGTATGTATCTATTTCACAAGTTGGGACCTTGGGACCATAACCTATTGTACTCTGCGAGCTTATTATCTATCATCATCCGGTATATATGGCATGTATGTATCTAGGCTTTTGTTTGTCCCCCTCTCCCTCTCTCTCTCTGACCCCCTATCTCTTTAAGAACTTCTTGTTCTAGTCTGTATAATAGGAGTATTATACTGCAGTTCTGAAAACCTTCAGCCTTATTACAGTTGGAAAATGCCAAGCAAGAAATTGGCTACTTACAAATCAGCATAGAATAATTTATGAGTAATTTTTTAGTGACAAAAGATTAAATTCAAAAAAACGATACAAAATAATTTGTATAACCATTGGACCTATGTATAGTGGAACATCAACTAATTATAATCCATTCAACACATAATTTTGTATCTAATTTTTTGTAACTATCTTTTGTTACTGTAGTATTACTTCCGGTTTACTTATTCAATATAACAAGTCCCAAATCTCTACTAGGGGAAATAATATTTTCAAATACCAATTTAGCGCATCGTGTAGGATTGGTATTTTCCTGCGCTAGAAATATCATTATCCCCTCCTTTAGCAATTATCCATTTTTCATTAGCAGGTGATATCAATGCATAATCCTCTCTCCATTTTATAAAGAAAATGGTACTCTTTCTTCAAGACCGAAGAGAGTATAAAATTGATAATAATAATAATAATAATAATAATAATAATAATAATAATAATAATAATAATAATACCTTTCGAAGACAAGGAAATCGTACCTTATTCGGATTAGAGTTTCGCGTGAGCTGAAGAGAAGAGAAATTCACGAAGAATACGAAAATGATTGAAGAGTTGAAGATGAGAGAAGAACAGGTAGGCGATTAATCTAGCAACACATGGTAGAACTCTTAAAAGAGAAATAGCCTTCTCGTGTGTGTCTCAGGTCTAGAGAGAATCAAAAGTCCCTTTTAATAGACTCCACAACATGCTTGCATGAGGTGGTCGTTGCCCGAATCGTTCTAGCAATGGTTATGAGTGGAACATCAATAACACCTTGACCCCTTGCTTATATTGAAGCGGTAACTTTGGTACAATCAACGGTTGATGTATAGTGGAAGACCCCACAAACACCTATGGATTGATGCCTAATAAGTTAGATTGATCACCACGGACACACCGATAAGATCAACAGTTCTTAAAAAGAACAAAGATACAATACTCTCAAGTAATCTAAAAAGAAGAAGTATTATTAAATCAATTAGTCCCCCAAAACTCTTGGCCTTGAGGCCTATTTATACTAGTGCAAGGACTTAACTATGGTAATAAAAACCCTAAAAGTGTTGCCCTAATTTTACCATAGTAGAAGTCTTTAGAATTGCAATCAAAATAAATCATAACCCCATTAGAATCATGCTAAATTACCTAAAACAAAAGAAAACAAAATACAATATAATCTACCTAATATTTTAGGAAACAAAATCTTCTCTAATTCCTGAATTGGGCTTATATCAAACTGATCCAAACTTGTGTCTCATGCTCCTTAGCCTCATCCTTGTGTCTCCTTGAGTAGCTTCAACCCAAACATCTTGGATCAATCCATTGAGGTATTGCTTGAACCTTTTAGTTCTAGCCTTTGTAATTGGTCTAACTAACACTTGAATTGGATCTCTCCACGCTCCTTTAGTCTTGTTTGAATCAGCTCGTGCCATGTCTTCATCGTTCCCCTCCTCTTGAGAAGGATTTGTCCTCAAATCGTCACCCACATCAAACGGACTTAGGTCAGTAACATTGAGAGTAGCACTGACACCATACTCACCTGGTAAATCCAATTTGTAGGCATTATTATTGATGCGCTCAAGGACTTGAAAAGGACCATCCCCTCATGGAAGCCACTTAGAACGCCTTTGGGTTGGAAATCGTTCTTTCCTCATATGTGTCGACGTCGGGGCAATTATTCCTACTTTCGTTGCTACCCTTTTTTAAGGTTTTAATTTATTTATTTCGCTTAAAGAGTGATTTTTAGGAAAAAGCCGACATAAATGCCGACGAAATTTTGAAAGATTGATTTTAATGATGGGCCAATTAGATAGAGTCGTCGGTTGGTAAAGATTTAAGTAGATTTACCAACTCATCTGATTTTTAGATTTAAACAAAATATGGCCCAATATGTGACTTCGTAAAATTGGTCTTGAAACCGAGATTCCTAGAGTTCGAGTGTAAACACCCAAATTTTGCACTTCGTATACTAACCCTGACAGGAGGGCAAAATCGTCAATTATCCCAGCCTACGAGAACGAAAGGTGGACATAAGTACAAACACTCAAAACTACCACAACGACTTGCGATCAAAGCCGACCAGACAACGAGCGGATATCAGGAATCGACTAATGGCCACTACGCTTACCTGCTCGCCGGTGATCTAGTGGGGGTCGGGGGGCAGCGCCCTGGAAACCAAGCCCAAATACAAGTCCGGTGTCATGTCGCAGCCATTCGAAACGAGCATTCCTGAATGATATGACACGTTTCCCAGCGGTTCCTAGACTGTAAAATACAAGCCTCTCAGCGAAAACCAACAGTACGACACGAGAATCGATGTGCGGTACGAAAATTGAGAAAATCAGCCCAGCCAGCCGCAGATCAATCCGCGGCCAATGGTGGAAACGGAACTCGAGCACGGCGCGGGGAAAACCAAGGCCAGCCGCAAATCAATCTGCGGCCAGCCGCAGATCAATCTGTGGCTGCCTCTGATCAGCCTTTATCAGCGCATTTCTTCATTTGGCATACAGAAGGTTGAGCATAGTGAATAAAAGAAAAGGAAGGAGAAGAAAACAGCAGCAAAGGGCAACGGGAAAGGAGAGAAAAGAGAGAAAAAGTGAGGATTTATACCCCTTTTGCTAGATTGTATCACATATAGTTTCTACTACATTCAATATACGAATTTATACGCATCGTGGTGTCATTTGCAAGGTGAAAGAGACATTTTTTGTAGCATTTTTTTGTTATATCATTTTGTTAAACTTTTATCATTTGGGCTATATTAAATGTAGTTTTTCTTGTATATTATTGAGGATATAAGGATTGAGGATTATTAGTGAGGGTTCCAACAGAACAAAATTCTTCTTAATGGCCCGATGATATCCATTTGGTTATTTTTAGCTCGTTATGATAGTGTTTTATGTGTAGTGTATTTAGATTGCTATTTTAGGATATTGTGGTGGGTGATGTAACCCGGTGTTGTTTAATTTTTGTAATATCCATTTTGTTGGTATGTAGCAATTTTTGATGTGAGCCTAGGAACGCGACCCCGTGGTCCCAATCCGATGATGGACATTTTTTGGGTGAATGTAATAGGGTCGATGTGCCTTTATTGTAAACATGTAATCGTCGGGCCTTAAAACGGTATCAAGTTGAAAATCGGGTTTAAGGCCCCGTAATAGTGAAATATGCGATTGTAGGCGTTTGGGGTTATTTTGATGGCTTACATGCCCATTAATAGCCCCCACGCATTTTAATGCTTGATTTGATTTGCAACACCAAAATTGATTTCAAAGCTAAATGATGAGATTTTCGTAAAATCAATCAAATTAGGTTATTAGCACCACAAGGTTTAAAATTGGAAGTGCTAATGAATGTCGACTCCTGTTTAAACGAGAAGGTTAAAGAAAAATCATGTTCAAACATCACAAAAAATTGGTTTTATAAAAAAATAACGTTTTATTGAACCTTTGGGCATAGGGTTAAAGAGATCCTAGAAATTGCCGTCACTTTATTTACAAATGCAACGTATAGGTCTTGATTCCTATTTTGACGAAGGTTTAGAAACTCTTGTTTTGCCAAAACGACACCTAATGAAAATCCCACGACTTTTGACAATTAAAATCAAACCTTTCACATAATAATAATAAAGCTTTCTCGTGCAAACCGAAAGACATTCTAAGGCATTCCCAAACTAAAACACGACTTTCCATAAGAAGCCCAAATGATTCTTTCATACAATCTCACCACCACATTCACATAGGCACACACACGCGCACACATACATATTTTAAATTAAAAAGATAGGAAAAGCATCAAGATTACGGTAACCGTGTTTCACGGAAGTCGGGGGGTGCCTAACACCTTCCCCTCACTTAAGCAAGCCCCCGAACTCTATGAATCTCGGTTTGCAGACCAATTAATTCGGAGTCACATATGAGCCAAACGATTTACGAAGAAACGAAACTCGGATGAGTTGGTACATCCATTTCAAATATACCAACTGGCGACTCTGGTCAATTGGCTCATCATAAAAAACGATCTTTCAAAACCCCGTCGACATTAGTGCCGACCTTTTCCAAAAATCATCTAATAAAAAGGCTAAAATTGGAAAGGGTAATGAATCACCAATAGAGCGATCCTCCCGGCGTCGATAGCTGGCACTCTGCTGGAGACATTAGAGGGCTTATGTAACAACCCAGGTCAAATCCCGAGTCCAGAATAAATCTCGGGTCAAATCCCAAGTCCGAATCGAATCAAATCCATCCAAACAAAGCCTTAAATTACTGGCCCAATAGTATCTTCTTGGGTCATCTTAGCCCACCACAGGCTCACCCAAAAGGTCATGACTTGAAGGTACTATTGATAGTAACTCAATTCCTTATATACAGACAAACTTTTCCCTTATCTTTCGATGTGGGACAGGGGTGTTACAAACTCCCCCACTTAAATTTCTGACGTCCCCGTCAGAACCGATCATACACACGGTCCACAGATCTTTGCCTCTCTAGCCATTGTGGGATAATACCGGCTGGCTTCGTGTCCCCACCTCCGGACCTCCTTCTCTCCATTGTGGGATAATACCACCAGCCTTCGTGTCCCCACCTCCGGCAACCCGATCGGATGACCCGACCCGAGCTTTCGAGAGTCGGCTCTGATACCATATGTAACAACCCAGGTCAAATCCCGAGTCCGGAATAAATCTCGGGTCAAATCCCGAGTCCGAATCGAATCAAATCCATCCAAACAAAGCCTTAAATTACTGGCCCAATAGTATCTTCTTGGGTCATCTTAGCCCACCACAGGCTCACCCAAAAGGTTATGACTTGAAGGTACTATTGATAGTAACTCAATTCCTTATATACAGACAAACTTTTCCCTTATCTTTCGATGTGGGACAGGGGTGTTACAGCTTAAGCCGCGTTCAAATTTTGATGTTGTCATATCCTTTAAAAATTTATGAATGTGTATGCACGTGCGATATTTTGACCTATTTTACTTGTTGTTGTGTGAATGTGTGTTTTGTCCAAAGAATGAGTGATTGAATGTAATTGCTTTACTTTAAAATCATCATTTGCATGCGGTGAGGACGATGAATGTGAATGTATGTTGAGAGTGTACCTCCTCCTGAGGTAAACCTATCGGTTGCTTATTACTAGACTCGAAGGGGCTGCTCCCCGGAGATGGCTCAGAAAACGCACCACCCAGATCCGCTCCAATCGAAAGGATTCAGACGAATAGATTGCGAAGATTTGGGGACCTTCATGCCAAAAAGCCGCGAGAGTAACCTTAGGATAGGTCAGCCTCAGATTAACCCAACGCAAGGAAAGTCTCTTCATGCCCTTTTACGTTTACACGTATAAGTGTCATAGTCCCATTCAATATTTTTACATATACCTTCCCTGTTGTCAAAAGAAAGGACTAACCTCTGTGTGTTGCAGGGAATAGCTGGGAAAGCATAATAATTCGTGTCTAGCATTTATTATTGCAAAGAGGGACTGCTAACATTTTGTTTTGCAGGAAAAGATTAAAAAATCCAAAAACACAAAAGTTACAGCTTTAGCATGCATCCACATCTTTCATTTCCCAAAGATTAAACTCCAAACTGTTTTTTTCCTGTAGGATTGCTCTCAAACGCGTTTGCAATTTAAGAAGGCCCAGGTTTCTACATCTGAAATGGCTGATCTTTCACCTCCTAATCCTGGTTCCATATCTCGGGAGGAATTCGATGATTTTAAAAAACAGATGTTGGAAATGGCCACGATGCTGAAAGAGCAGTTGCTACCTAGACAAGATCCGCCAAACAAGGATCCGCCTAGAGATGATCAACCCCAACCTAAGGGCGAGCCAGTCATCCCCAAAGCCATTCCTACACCTAACAGGACAGTAATCACTATTCCAAAGGAGGGAGACACTGATGATCTTCGAAAGAAAATGAAGCAGATGAAGGAAACTACCCAGTCTCTGAAAGGCATAGGTTCCCTGGGCAGGGTCAATTATTCAGACTTGTGTGTCTTTCCAGGAACCAGGTATCCAGAGAAGTTCAAGATCCCCGAATTTGAGAAATATAATGGGAAGGGAGACCCCTATACACACCTGAAGATATACATTGGGGAACTTGGGTCTTATGCAGAGGACGAAGGACTGAGGATGCAGTTATTCCAAAAGAGCCTAACGGGAGAAGCAAGAACTTGGTATGCTCGCCTTGATAACGCTCGGATCCACAACTGGGAGGAATTGGCTCATACTTTCTTGACACCATACAGCTTCCAAGCACAGATGGCCCCTGACAGATATCAGATGACAAAGGTCAAGAAGCAACCGAAAGAATCTTTTAGGGACTATGCACAGTGGTGGAGGGGTATGGCTGCACAGGTGAATCCCCCAATGAGCGAGGCGGAGATGGTAATGACATTTGTGGATATTCAAGAGGCGCCCTATTATGAGCGAGTGATAGCGGGGATTGGAAAACCTTTTGCCGAAATGATGAAGCATGGAGAAATGGTTGGCATGGGGTTAAAGTCTGGCAAGATCCGGGATTTCACAGCTCTAGAGGCAGTTGCAGAGCAAATCCAGAGTGGAAACTATGGTAGTACTTCCCGCAGGACCCAAAAGAAAAAGGAGGAAGATGTTTCCTTCATCCTGCAGGGATCATCTAGGAAGGTGAAGAATAGCCCTCCAGTGCAAATACAGAGAATTATGCCACCCCGACAATCTAATTTCAATAATCAAAGGACGGACGGACGAAGAAGATTTGAGGCCACAAAAGATCGGGTATTCACCCCGCTTGGGGATCCTCTTGAACAGATTTTGGCAGTCTTAATAGCGCAGAGAAAGATAGTCGATTTGGCACCCCCAATTGACCCGAAAGGGAGAAGATTTGACCCGAGTAAGAAGTGTGCCTACCATTCGGGTTCTCCTGGTCATGATACTCAGGAATGCTGGATGCTGAAGCACAAGATTCAGAACATGATCGATAGCGGGGAGATCATGGTGGAACAACCAGAGTCACCAAATGTTAAAGTCAATCCCCTGCCTAAGCATGATGGGGAAAGGGTCAATGTGGTGGAAGCCAGCGAAGCCGGAGGACCACCAAGGCTGAATTATATAAAGAGAATTGATGAGATGATTGGCATGACAAGTGATCAGGAGAATATACGAGGGACATCGATTAGGTTGGCGGGTCTGAGCAGGAGTATCACCGAGGGGCCTATCAGGTTAATGGCTCTGAAACCTCTCACCATTGCAGCGAGGCCACAAATCCCCATTAGCAGTCTGAAAACAGTACCGTGGAATTACGGGGGAGTATCAGAGGAGGCGGCCAGTTGTGTTTCGGTAACATCAAAGGGGAATCCTTTATATCTTCCATGACGAGTCCTTGAGAGCAAAGAGAAGAAGAACGAAAAGATATCCGAGGAGAAAGCTGTGGAATTCTTAAGGAAGATGAATCATCCAGAAGCAAGGGGGATCAAGGTATTGAGCGAGGAATCGACTCTGACATCTATCATGGATTTGGTATTATCATCCGACGATCACTGCAGAATTCTGGCCAAAGTCCTGGAAGAAGCGCACATCCCCAAGGTGATTAGCAAAGAGGGGTTCAGCCATCTAGTGGACCATCTGTTAAAAAACAATGTAATATCGTTCACAGATGACGATATCCCCAAAGAGGGAAGGGGACATCGGAAACCGCTGCATATTGCGGTAATCTCATCCGGATATGTTATGAATGGGGTGCTAATCGATGGGGGATCAGCATTGAATATCTGTCCATTCAGTACATTGGAAAAAATGAACGTCAATCCTAAGCGCCTACGGGCCAGTTATGTGGTGGTACGAGCCTTTGACGGATCCCGGAGGGATACGATGGGGGAGATGGAATTACCTGTGGAAATAGGGCCTTGTACTTTCGATATTTCATTCCAAGTCCTGGATATCGCGGCAAGTTATAACATGTTATTGGGAAGGTCGTGGATACACATGGCCGAGGCAGTTCCCTCTACGCTACACCAGCAAATTAAGTTTATCATCGACGGGAACCTGGTGACGGTCTCTGCGGAGCATAATGACCCTTCTCCTTACAGGAATGGCCTGCCAGTGATTAATTTGGACGAATCGACGGTACCCGCCAGTTTTCAGGCACTGAAAATCAATACTCCTCACTACAGATGTCTGGGGGCTCCAGCCGTGAAACCTAAGGTCTCTCCTGAACTTACTTTCGTTGCTAGAGAAATGATGAAGATGAAGTTTCGACCTGGGCAAGGGTTGGGAAAGAACAGTCAAGGAATTACTGAGCCTATTCAACTACCCAATCAGATAGGCAAGGCAGGGTTGGGGTATTATGGAGGCATCGCACAAAAACACTCTCGAGGGGGGACCCCAACTCGACGAGCCGGAAGTCTGATACTGAAAGTCAACAATGAACAAAGTACTAGCAAGCCTATGTCTGAGACAGGAGGTGAAAAATTGACCCCCACCAATGATGAGTCGGCCAGAAGGGAGAGTTTCCAGCAGGAGGTCACGCAACAGTTTGAAACCAAATGTTATATCCCTGGACAGGCGGTTAGCAGTGGAAAAGGGAAGGATGTTGTCACGCCGTCAGGAGCCCAACAGAGTGTGCCTGTCATCGATTGGGCGGGGCTGACTATTCCTAAGGAGGTTATGAAGAAGGACCAAAGCGATGTGGCTGTGGTCATCAAGGAGGTTCCCGATGCGAAGCCGCCTTTCATCTGTCGCATTCCGGCTGATCTGACCACCGACAACTGGATGATGGAGCCAGTAATATCCAAACTAGGGTAAAATATGGTGTCAGGGTGGTATACCCCGGATGGTGGGGGATGAATAGATACCAGTTTTTGTCCTTTATTTTAAATTTTGCATGGTTATGTTATTTTGTCATGTTGTTTTGAAGATGATCATTGTGGGAAAATGACTTATATATATGACAAATATTTTTGTTTCATGTCAGGTGTACCAATTTGAGTATTTCTTGCCTAACAAACGATATTTCAAATTTGAAAGATGACTATGATTTTGATATTGAGCTGGATTTCGATTTAATGGGCATTGAGCAGGATGAGACAGATAATGACGACATGCCTGACGAGATCAAAGGATGGGTCAAAGACAAACCCAAACCCAACTTAGACCAAACCATCACCATAAATATCGGAACCCCTGACAAACCCAAAGAGCTCAAGATAGGGATAGACCTGACCCCTAGCCAGAAAACAGAAATAACCAAGTTGCTAAGCCAGTACGAGGATGTTTTTGCCTGGTCTCATGAGGACATAATCGAATTGTCCACCGACATTGTTGTACACCGGTTGCCCATCAAGGAGGGTTTCAAGCCTGTCAAACAGAAACTAAGAAAGCTAAAACCGGAGTGGAGCTTGAAGGTGATGGAAGAAGTCGTCAAACAGTTCAAGGCTGGAATCATTATGGTGTCCACTTACCCGGAATGGTTGTCCAATATAGTCCCAGTGGCTAAACCTGGAGGGAAGGTGAGGGTATGTGTCGACTATAGAGATCTGAACAAGGCCAGTCTCAAGGACAACTTCCCAGTGCCTTTTATACACATCTTGGTGGATAACATAGCCCAATACGAGATGTACTCTTTTGTGGATTGCTTTGCGGGGTATCATCAGATAATGGTGGCAGAGGAAGACCGGGAAAATACCGCTTTCATCACCCCTTGGGGCACTTTCTGCTACAGACGATTGGCCTTCGGTCTCACAAATGCGGGGGCTACTTATCAGAGAGCCATGATGGCCCTGTTCCACGACATGATGCATAAGGAGATAGAGGTCTACGTGGATGACATTATCGTGAAATCGAGGGTAGAATCTAATCATATAACCCATCTCAAAAAGCTATTCGATCGGCTCAGGAAATATAATTTGAAGCTCAATCCAGCAAAGTGTGCTTCCGGAGTGCAGTCAGGCAAACTCTTGGGATTCCTAGTTAGTAATCGGGGCATTGAGTTAGATCCGGCGAAGATTAAGGCCATTGTGGATATGCCGGCACCTCGCACAGAAAAAGAGATAAGAGGATTTCTGGGAAGAATAAACTTCATCAGTCGTTTCATATCCCACTTGACAACTACATGCGAGCCGATTTTTAAACTGTTAAGGAAAGATGTCTCCCAAGAGTGGAATAAGCAATGTCAGAAAGCCTTTCAGACCATTAAGGAGCAGCTGACAGAAGCACCGGTGCTGGTACCCCCGAAGGATGGGATCCCTCTATTTATGTATATATCGGTCAATGCCATTGCGATGGGATGTATGCTGGGACAAAAAAATGAATCAGGCAAAGAGCAGGCCATCTATTACCTCAGCAAGAGATTTAGCCGATGTGAATAGAATTATACCCCCATCGAAAGGACCTGTTGTGCTTTGGCATGAGCTGCAATGAGATTACAGCATTATCTCCATGGACACACTACCTACCTGATATCGAGAATGGATCCCCTGAAATATATTTTTGAAAGGCCCATGCTGAACTGTCGATTGTCAAGGTGGCAGTTAATCTTACAGCAGTTCGACATCGTATACGTAACTCAGAAAGCCATGAAAAGGCAGGGAATTGCAGATCAGTTGTCAGAAATGCCAGCCAGGGGGATGGAGCCTTTAGAAACTCCTTTGCCAGGCGAAGATGTATTTTGGGTCTTACACACGAGATGTGATGACGAGGGGCAGTTCTGAAAGTTGTATTTTGATGGTGCCATGAATACTGAGGGGGCAAGAGCCAGAGCAGTCCTGGTCTCTATCACCAGAGAGCAATACTCCGTGGCCACTAAATTGTAGTTCAGTAATTCGAATAACATAGCTGAGTATGAGGGATGTATATTGGGACTCCGTTTTGCCCGCGATATGGGAGTGAAGAGACTAACGGTGTTCGGGGATTCAAAGCTGGTGATCAGGCAGGCGATCGGGGTGTACAACACTAAGGAGCTCCGGTTACTTCCATACCACGGGTGTGTTATCCAATTGATGCGAGAGTATAAAGATATCGCTTTCCGACATATCCCCTGGGGACGGAATGATTTTGCCGATGCATTGGCAACTCTGGCTTCCTTAATCCACATAATCAAAGGCAGGGACGTTCCACAGATTGAAATAGCGGTACAGAATGCCCCGGCATACGAGGAGCATGTGGCAGTATTATCGGAGGAGGTGGTTCTGCCAAATCAGTCTTGGTACCACGACATAAGGGAGTATCTGAGGGATAGATCCATTCCCGTCCAAGCAAGCCGAGCTGAGAGGTTGAGAATCCAGAAAATGGCAATGAAGTTTTATCTGAGCGGGGATTCATTATACAAGAGGGATGCCGGTTTGGGATTGTTGCGATGTGTTGATGAAACGCAGGCCCAAAAGATTATGGACGAAATACATGGTGGGGTGTGTGGGCCACACATGAGTGGACCGATGCTGGCCAAAAAGATCTTGAGAACGGGGCATTACTGGTTAACACTGAAAGCCGACTGCGATGATCATGTCAAACGATGTTACCAATGCCAGGCGCACGGCAATGTAATCCATGCGCCTCCCACTGAACTGCATTGTATGACCTCCCCTTGGCCATTCTCAATGTGGGGTATGGATGTAATCGGACCAATAGAGCCCAAAGCAAGCAACGGACACCGATTTATCTTCGTTATGATCGATTACTTCACTAAATGGGTAGAAACAGCTTCTTTCCCCAAGGTAACTCAGGAGATCATCGTCCGGTTCATCAGGAATAATGTCATTTGCCAATACGGGCAACCTAAGGTCTTAGTCTCCGACAATGCCAAGAATTTGAACAATGCCCTCATGAAGGAATTATGTGACCAGTTTAAGATCAAACACCTCAATTCTGTCATTTACCGTCCGAAGATGAATGGGGCAGTGGAGGCTGTAAATAAGAATATCAAGAAGATCATGGCGAGAATGTCTGCTAATCATCGAGGATGGCCGGATCTGCTACCTCTCACCCTGCTGGCATACAAAACGTCGGTACGTACGTCTACAGGGGCAACCCCCTACGCTTTGGTATACGAAATGGAGGTTGTTCTGTCAGTTGAGGTTGAGATGGCGTCCCTCAGAATCTTGATTGATGCTCAGATAAGCGAGGAGGATTGGATGCAAAGTCGGTACGACCAATTGGCCCTAATTGATGAAAGGAGGGTGGCTGCTTTTTGCACGGTCAGTTATATCAGCAAAGAATCTCTCGATCGTACGACAAAAAGATAAGACCTCAGAAGTTCAAGGAAAATGACCTAGTGCTAAAGAGAGTCATGCCTTGTCAAGACGAAGCCAAAGGGAAGTTTGCCCCGAACTGGGAAGGAACTTTTGTGATTAGGAAAGTGTTATCCGGAGAAGCCCTCATATTGCAAGAGATGGATGGTGAGGTGTTTCCACAGCCCATCAATTCTGACTCGGTGAAGCGGTTCTACGCTTGAAAAAAAAATAACTAAAACAAAATCATCATCATCATTTTTTCCTTCTTTGAACAATGAACTATGTAGGACCTGATTTCCCGACCTGTGGCAGTACGTAGGTAGCCATCATGGCACGGTCCATTTCTTTACAAAATAATACTTTCTCTAACCCCGACCGATTCCCAACAGCCAGAAAAAACGTTCTTATACCCTCGAAACCTTCCCGAAACCAGCCACCTAATCAGCTTCATCTCAAATGACATAACCCTAACCTAACCAAACAGTTAGCCAAAATCTAAGACCCAGTCTGATGAAATCAACAGGGTGTGCGGCAGTATCTGTCAATTCTTCATCAAAACTTAAGAAGAGAAAGAAGGCAAAATATCAAAATCGTGGTTAGCTGGATAAAATGAGGATCCAATGAAAGGCAACGATACGACAAAACAGGGAAAATGACTAAATTTAAATGCATGTTTATATATATAAGTCATTTTGTTACAAGATTTCTCTTTCGATAACCGATGAAACTGACATAGTCTATGCAGGAAAAAAAGTGATCTACAAATCTGAAACTAACAGAAGCATGATGGATAAATGGGTGGATAGATCTGAAGCATCGATATCCCCTGCAATCTGCCGCCCCATCATGTCGATGTGATCCAATAAAGCAATGGCTCGGCTAACAGTCTCAGAGTGAGCATCTATAACTGCCCTAGTCTGCAATACAATGGCGTCTCTGTCAGTGAGGGCAGCATTTCTGGCCAGGATAGCAGCATCTCTCTCAGTAAGGGCAGCATCTCTCTCAGCCTCGGCAGTAATCAGGGCCAGTCGGATCCGACTGTCCGCAGTAACCCGACTAGGGGCAGAATCAGCTGAGATGGAATGAGGAGTCTGGGCGGGAGTGGAGAAGCCTTCAAAATCACATCTGGATATCATCTCTGTAGACTCAGGATGGATAAATACTCCTGGGGTGGTATCATCTGTGAAAATCACTCGAGAGTCATCAAGTACTTCAGTCTGACTCAAACTGACCATATCGGAGTCTCCGTACAACCATTGCACATAAGCAGATGTCTAAATGGGGCAGCTCTCACTATACTCGGCAAAGATCCTGCGAGACCAAAGATCGTATACCCGCAGTAGGTCTCTCTCTGTCTGGGGTGATATGAGGAATCGGTAGTCGACTGCGCCCGTGAAGGGGTGAAAATCCTGTATCTGATCAAACTGCCCCATAACCGCCAGGGGATGATAAGTCGTCACGCCCCTCAAGCCAGAAATAGGGATGAAATCCTAGGTGGGCACATGAGTCGAGAAGCTCATGAAGGAGCAATAACCCGAATAGATCAAGAGATGAAAAGGCTCCTCGATAGCCGATAAGAATTCTATTCAGGAAGCCGCATCAGTACAGCTCACGGGACGGAACGAAAATTGCATGGCTATGTCGTGGCTGAAGCAAAACCCATGGCGACGAAAATGACCGATGGGGCTGAGATGACTCATAAACCATGCATACAACAAAACAGAGCTCCCTCTAAATACTCTTCCTCGGAAAGACTGACAATATGAGGCTGACATGTAGGTGTCTGCTAGTATCATAGGAATAATGGTGTGATCCTCTTGAAGGGCTCTAACGGCCGCAATAACTCGCATATCTAACAGATCGGATCCGACTGGCAGATACAAAATTGAGATAACACAAGCCATCAAAACATCTACTCTCAAAGCGCCCCAGCGCTCCTCAGATACGGAAAAATACCAGAGAATAGATGAAAACTGTCGGGTGAGCTGAATCGGTCAATCAAGAAATGAAGGGGAACTAGATGGTCTGATGTGATCACCGATAACAGAACTGTCCTCCGCAACCCAGTAAAAGTCAAGAACTGACGGCGCATGGGACCAGCTGTGACCCTGGCACAAGGACCGTCCAAAGAGAAGCCGGTAAAGCGAGCATACTCCTCGAGAGTGGGGGTCAGCTCCACTGTCCCTAATCTGAACACCTGACGGGCAGAGGCCCAATAGCTCAGAATGCCCTCCACAAAGCCCGCTGGCACCTGAAAGGATAATAAGGACCAGGAATGTCCCAAAAGACCATCTGCAATGACCCTGTCGCCCGATGACAAACTGTTCAGCCAGCGAAAAAGCCTGCCAACCAATCATGTGGGAGGACCGAGATCCAAACGTACCACGGCGTCTGGTGACGACATCTGTGAAAAATAGTATCAAAAAGACTGGGCAGGGGTCATTATCTATCCATGAATCAAAAAAGCATGCATCATACAGTTAATAATAGGGCAATTGAACTGTCATAATGATAAAACTGTGCATAAATAAATAAAGGAGTTCAATACATAGTGCATGAAATGGAAAAAGAAATCGAACAAGTTCAAGTACAAAAAGGCCCTATCCTATCATGATCTAATCAAAAGCGATATCATCTATGAAATTGGGGTCCTCAAACTGATCCCCATGAGTAGAAGTCGAAGTCGAAGCCCGAAATTAATATCTGGAATATACGGGGGCACTGGAGCATCAGATGAGCTCGGGCCTGCATCGAAGCCCGCGCTGTCAGGATCGTACGCATAAGCATCCTCTGGGGTCCGGCCTAACACCCGAAGATATAAGGATAGCTGGTCCACCTGGCGGGTCAGAGTAGCAATCTACTCAGCATGTGTAGGAGCCCGAACACAGGTAGCCCAGTCCGTCATCATCACCGATCCAGGGACCATGTCCCCGAGGAAGAATGTGGCTCGAGTCTGAGGACCAATAGTGCGGGGCACCCACCAGGTACGGAAGGCCTCACTCGTGCTGGGACCCATAGAAAGTGTCCGGCCATCCTCTCCCTCCAGCATAATCTCTGAGGGCTGAGAGTCCACCTGCCCGGATGCAGTGAGGGGGAGGGAGTGCGGAATACGGATCTCTCCAGTCACGCATCTGAATGCGCGCTTTCCCAAATACATCACCCATCCTCCAACACTCTGCAAAGTAAGGCGACGAGTAGAAAGTGCGAACTCTGGGCCGGAAGGGTAGCCGTCTGTAAACCCCATAGTCAGATGCTCAGAGAGATAAGGAGTCCAAACGACCTCAGCAACGATGATCAACTCCAACTGAATACGGCAATGGGCGAAGCTGCCAGACACCGGGACCTCCTCCAAAATACTGTGGTGCCACCGCCGACCCCTGGGATAGGTATCCAGACCGAGAGTCGTGACAGGCCTCAGGCACGGGAGTCGCTCGTACGCCCAGAACTGTGAACAGAGATAAGAAACGACACAAGTAACCGACAGATGCAGAGAAAGGAAATGAAATGATAGGAAATGCAGTAAGAAAAGAAGGCTTACTAGCAGAAAGGGGTAAAACTCAAGCCAAGCGTCTGTCTGTCCCTTTGAGCGAAGACGGAGACCATGGAGGAAATAGGCAAAAGTGAAGGATCCCCAGTCATAATCACCGATCCGATCCACATCCCTGGTGGCTCCGACAACGCTGAAGTGAATGGTGGAAGAGTTGTTCCCTAGGAAACAACCCCTCATAATAGTCAGGAACAGACGCCAGAGCAGAATGTCACGAGTGGCTCGGTCTGCAGGGAAGGGCGTCGCATAGATACCTCCAACAGCATCAACAGCCAATGCTCCGGACCGAATGTTGCGGGCCTTAAAGACTCGGTCCTCAGCAGCGAAACCCAACAGAGATCGGACCTCCGCTGGAGTAATATCGAGATCTAGGGGAACACGGACCCCGGTGAACTCAATGCCGGTGATGTACCTCCAATCCCAAGGAGTCAACACAACCTCGCAGTCTAAGAGGTGAAAGGACTGGGTCTGATGGAACCATCGCTCAGACAAGGCCCTCATATAACCCCATGGGCACTGACGGGGTATAATGGTGAAGAAAGAACGGAAACCCCAGGAATCCACCACCATGCGGTAATCGGCATGCAGTGCTGTGTAGAGGGAATAGATGTTGAACCAGTTGCCCCTCGGCTGGGTGAACTCGGGCACCTGTGGCAATCACTAATGGGTCAGTCCGGATACGAGCAGAGATTGAGAATGAATTCAAAGAAGTAATGAGTATACCTCATTAGCGACCAGAGATGCTGAGTGGTGATGACTGAGATCTCGACCCAACAGATCGGGCACCTGAACAGAGGCGTCGGGCAAAACGCGGGGAGTAGAGGGAGCTGGTGTGCCGGAGGAAGGCCCCTCTGCCTCAGTGTCCGGAAGAGCGGCCTCGTCAACCTCAAGATGATTAGGCCGGACGACAGCCTCCGCCAATCGACGAGCCTGGCGAGTCCGAGACAAGACCGGGGCAGGCACAGCCCTACGGTGGCGAACACCCGAGGCACGAGGTGCAGTGGAGCTGCTGGGAGCGTCAGGATCCATAGCTGGAACGACATAGTCGAATAGTGAGGTACATTATATGTCGAATCATATCACAAATCTTTTTATTTGCCTATCTTCATTGCAGAATTAATGCAGCATAATACATGGTTAATATATATGCATGAATTAGATTTTTATGGGACTCCAGTTTTTTTGAAATTTTGGCAGAGTTTCGTCTATAAAACGAGCGTCCCATGCACAACCAGGCATGTTTTCAATTAACCCAAGCCACAACAGATCAAAATTGCATTTTATATGGTTAATTGTAACATGAAAATGACCATAATGCATGCTCTCAATCAAAAAATGACAAGTATGTATGACCCGCATCATAAGCATATAATATGACTCGCACAGTTGAGACATAACATATACATGCAATGACACATGGCATAACATTTCAAAGCATACATTTCTATCTCTAAACATGTAAAATAGTCAAATGTATAGCGAAATATTGACGAAATAAGAAAACAATCGGTCAAAATGTTACCCGTAGCGTGTAGATCGATCAACCGGAGATGAAATTCGGTGCAGACGAGTCAACCAGTCGGAGACGAGAACCGATACAGACGAATCGATCAACCGGAGACGAGACCTGGTGCCGACGAGACGATCCACCGGAGACGAGACCCGGTGCCGACGATACGATCCACCAGAGACGAGACCCGGTGCCGACGAGACGATCCACCGGAGACGAGACCCGGTGCCGACGAGACGATCCACCGGAGACGAGACCCGGTGCCGACGAGTCGACCAACCGGAGACGAGACCCGGTGCAGCCGACTCGATCAACCGGAGACGAGACCCGGTGCCGACGAACCAATCAACCGGAGACGAGAACCGGTACCGACGAATCAATCAATCGGAGACGAGAACCGGTACCGACGAATCGATCAACCGAAGACGAGACCCGGTGCTGACGAATCAATCAACCGGAGACGAGACCCGGTGCAGACGAGTCGACCAATCAGAGACGAGAACCGGTACTGACGAATCAATCAATCGGAGAAGAGAACCGATACAGACAAATCGATCAACCGGAGACAAGACCCGATACCGACGAGACGGTTAACCGGAGACGACACCCGGTGCAGACGAGTCGACCAATCAGAGACGAGAACCGATACAGACGAATCAATCAACCGGAGACGAGACCCGGTGCAGACGACTTGATCAACCGGAGACAAGACTCGGTGCCGACAAACCAATCAACTGGAGACGAGACCCGGTGCCGACGAGACGATTAACCGGAGACGAAACCCGGTGCAGACGAGTCGACCAATCGGAGACGAGAACCGATACAGACGAATCAATCAACCGGAGACGAGACCCGGTGCCGACGAATCAATCAACCGGAGACGAGACCCGGTGCCGACAATTCAATCAACCGGAGACGAGACCTGGTGCCGATGAATCAATCAACCGGAGACGAGAACCGGTGCCAACTAGACGAGTCAATCAAACCGAAAACGATACCCAGTGCCAACGAGACAATCAACCGGAGACGAGACCTGGTGCAGACAAGTCGATTAATCAGAGACGAGAACCGATACAGACGAGTCAACCAATCGGAGACGAGACCTGATACAGGCGAATCGACCAATCAGAGACGAGAACCGATACAGACGAGACGACCCATCGGAGACCATACCCTACATCTACGAGACGATCGATCGGATACGAGACCCGATAGTTATAAGACAACGGCGATGCTAAGACGACGACGATTACGAGATGGAGCACGACATCTGCGATAACGGTTATAGCAATGACCTGTCAAAGACGAAACCCGACAACAACAACAACACGATCAGCGATTGACTCATGTTGAGAACGATACTCACAGAAAATTTACGATTGCATGATGCATTGACACCTTTACGAATGTTTGCATCCTTTACATTTTGTGTTGCACCATAAGCTATATTGTTGCATCATGTATGTACTGTCATTCTTATGCACCGTCATTCATGCATCGTGTGTCTACTTCTTTATCATGTTCATTTCATTTCACATTCCATAAACATGATAAAGAGGGGCAACTGTAGACACCCAAATTTTGCACTTCGTATACTAACCCTGACAGGAGGGCAAAATCGTCAATTATCCCAGCCTACGAGAACGAAAGATGGACATAAGTACAAACACTCAAAACCACCACAACGACTTGCGATCAAAGCCGACCAGACAACGAGCGGATATCAGGAATCGACTAATGGCCACTACGCTTACCTGCTTGCCGGTGATCTAGTGGGGGTCGGGGGGCAGCGCCCTGGAAACCAAGCCCAAATACAAGTCCGATGTCATATCGCAGCCATTTAAAATGAGCATTCTTGAATGATATGGCACGTTTCCCAGCGGTTTCCGGACTATAAAATACAAGCCTGTCAGCGAAAACCAACAGTACGACACGAGAATTAAGGTGCGGTACGAAAATTGAGAAAATCAGCCCAGCCAGCCGCAGATCAATCCGCGGCCAATGGTGGGAACGGAACTCGAGCACGGCGCGGGAAAAACCGAGGATCTGCGCGGGGGAACCGAGGCCAGCCACAGATCAATCTGCGACCAGCCGCAGATCAATCTGCGGCTGCCTCTGATCAGCCTTTATCAGCGCATTTCTTCATTTAGCATACAGAAGGTTGAGCAGAGTGAAAAAAAGAAAAGGAAGGAGAAGAAAACAGCAGCAAAGGGCAGCAGGAAAGGAGAGAAAAGAGAGAAAAGTGAGGATTTATACCCCTTTTGCTAGATTGTATCACATATACTTTCTACTATATTCAATATACGAATTTATACGCATCGTGGTGTCATTTGCAAGGTGAAAGAGACATTTTTTGTAGTATTTTTTTGTTATATCATTTTGTTAAACTTTTATCATTTGGGCTATATTAAATGTAATTTTTCTTGTATATTATTGAGGATATAAGGATTGAGGATTATTTGTGAGGGTTCCAACGGAACAAAATTCTTCCTAATGGCCCGATAATATCCATTTGGTGATTTTTAGCTCGTTATGATAGTGTTTTATGCGTAGTGTATTTAGATTGCTATTTTAGGATATTGTGGTGGGTGATGTAACCCGGTGTTGTTTAATTTTTGTAATATCCATTTTGTTGGTATGTAGCAATTTTTGATGTGAGCCTAGGAACGCGACCCCGTGGTCCCAATCCGATGATGGACATTTTTTGGGTGAATGTAATAGGGTCGGTCGATGTGCCTTTATTGTAAACATGTAATCGTCGGGCCTTAAAACAGTATCAAGTTGAAAATCGGGTTTAAGGCCCCGTAATAATGAAATATGCGATTGTAGGCGTTTGGGGTTATTTTGATGGCTTACATGCCCATTAATAGCCCCCCACGCATTTTAATGCTTGATTTGATTTGCAACACCAAAATTGATTTCAAAGCTAAATGATGAGATTTTCGTAAAATCAATCAAATTAGGTTATTAGCACCACGAGGTTTAAAATTGAAAGTGCTAATGAATGTCGACTCCTGTTTAAACGAGAAGGTTAAAGAAAAATCGTGTTCAAACATCACAAAAAATTGGTTTTATAAAAAAATAACGTTTTATTGAACCTTTGGGCATAGGGTTAAGGAGATCCTAGAAATTGCCGTCACTTTATTTACGAAAGCAACGTATAGGTCTCGATTCCTATTTTGACGAAGGTTTAGAAACTCTTGTTTTGCCAAAACGACACCTAATGAAAATCCCACGGCTTTTGACAATTAAAATCAAACTTTTCACATAATAATAATAAAGCTTTCTCGTGCAAACCGAAAGACATTCTAAGGCATTCCCAAACTAAAACACGACTTTCCATAAGAAGCCCAAATGATTCTTTCATACAATCTCACCACCACATTCACATAGGCACACACACGCGCACACATACATATTTTAAATTAAAAGGATAGGAAAAGCATCAAGATTGCGGTAACCGTGTTTCACGGAAGTTGGGGGGTTCCTAATACCTTCCCCTCACTTAAGCAAGCCCCCGAACTCTATGAATCTCGGTTTACAGACCAATTAATTCGGAGTCACATATGAGCCAAACGATTTACGAAGAAACGAAACTCGGATGAGTTGGTACATCCATTTCAAATATACCAACTGGCGACTCTGGTCAATTGGCTTATCATAAAAAATGATCTTTCAAAACCCCGTCGACATTAGTGCCGACCTTTTCCAAAAATCATCTAATAAAAAGGCTAAAATTGGAAAGGGTAATGAATCACCAATAGAGGGTTTGGTTAAGCGAGAGGAAGGTGTTAGGTACTGCTCGACTTCCGTGAAAACACGGTTACCACTTCTTAATATTTTCCTAAGTGTGTTTGTGTGTGTGTGATTTGGGAAAAAAATCTAAGATATCGCCAACCTTGGTTTGAAATCGTGAGAAGTGCGTTATTTTGAAAGAAACTTCGAGCCTCTTTGAGCCTATGCACGAAGGATTTGATTTGGGAAAAAGTTCATTTTAGCTTTTTGGATTTTGATAAAAATCTTTTCAAGGTGGCGTTTTTGGAAAACATGGTTTTCAAACCCTTCGCCAAATAAGAGCCAAGATTTTTCGCTACTTTCAATTTTAACTTAAAGTGGTCTTACTAACCCGAGCGATTTGAGTTCCTTTTTTAAAGATCTTTGTTGTTTTTATCTTGAAAATCATTTTTTTGTGATAAAAGGAAAAAACAAGCATCGAAATAGGGTCAGGTTCACTTGTGGGCATGAAAGCCATCTCAATAACCCCGAACACCCGTAATCACAATTTTCACTATTACGGAGCCTTAAATTCGTTTTTCATGGGATAGGATCATCAATACCGTTTTAAGGCCCAAATTTACATTTACAATGATTGGATAATAATTTTACAACCGAAGTCATGTCCATCGTGGGAATTAGGTCAAGATCCGATTCGAGGATCCCGACTCCCATATTCCTAGGTTCACATCGTGTAATAAGTTGTACATGGAGATAGATGAATGATCAACAAAAAATCTACCACTTCTAGTAAAAGATGAAAATGTCATATGTGATTCGATAAATGACAACTCAGTAGTCCTTGGCCAAGGCATAATGAAATTAAAAAGTAGTTTCTAATTTGCATTATTTAGAGTTGTGCATTTGAGAATCGAAATGCATATAATCAAATAAAATAAGACTTGACGGTAATTCCATGTCTTATGTTTGATTGGGACATTGTATGGTAGAAGGATTGAATTGTACGGTAACTATTCACTGAAAGGTTCTTATATGATTAATGTTGAAATCTATATTATCTGGAAGGTCGTTGATCGCTAAGGAGGTTTACCCTTATTGTAGAATAAATATTATTTATTTAAATGAATTTAATAGTTTAATTTATTTATGTAAATAAGATTAGAATTGTTCTGATTAATTTATTCACAACCGGTTTAATATGGAGAACTTAAAGAGTCACACCGCAAAAGAAAAATATTTATTTAAGAAGTAAATGGCATAATTGTAATAATAAGTTAAGTATATTTAATTTAATCTATGGTGATAGAATAAATTAAATAGCTTAATATTTATTATTTAATATTTTAAAAATATTAAATATAAATTAATATGAGGAGTCTTATTATTATTATTATTTAGTTCCTAAATGGTTTAGGAATTAATTAGTAAAAGTACTCTCAATTAAGTTCCTAATTGGATTAGGAGTTTAATTAATTAAAAGAGTTTAATTAAAATAAAACCCTAGTCCTAAATAGTTTAGGAGAGTTGTCTATATCTATAAATAAGATGAGTCTTATTATGGAATAGGGTTACACACACACTTACATAAGATTTGGGAGAGTACTCATATATTCTCTAGAGAGAAAAAGCTAGGGGTTTTGCCAACACCTATCTTCTTGGATACATATTATTCCTTAGTGGATCACCTATAGAGGCCAAACACTTGGGGGGATAACGTTGATCAAAGGAAGGAATCTAATTGGTGGAGTTCAAGGAGGACAAAAAGTATTGGAGTTGAACTTGTACCTAAAGAAGCTTTGTTCTACAAGGATATAATTCTTAATCTTCCTTTTGTTATTTAATTAATAATTGCGTATAAAGATTATTCTTGATTATGGTTTATAAGAAATTTAAATTCTGATTTTGTCATGCTTCCGCTATTTATATGTAATTTGATTGCATGTTCATGGATATTACAAACCTAACAAATACAATTCCTTCAAATGTACAAACACTAGTCATAGGTCCAGACAAGGAACAAGTCAGTCGTAATGGTCATAAAGTAAATGGCTATGACTTTCACAAGAAAGCTTATGTTGGGGCTAGAAAAACAATTAATATTAGTGTGCTGGTGCAAGGAGATTGTTATGATGAAATTGGGCGTGACTTATATGGGGAATTGGAGGATATTATTAAGTTATCATATAAGTGTACCTTTAAAGGTTATATTAATATGTTCAAGTGCCGATGGTTTGATTCAGAAAAAAGAATACGTGTCGATCGACATGAAATTGTCAATATTGACGTCCATAAAAGAACATATGTGAATTACCCTTTTGTGTTGTTAAATGAAACACTACAAGTATACTACACACCTAGTGTCATCAGAAAGAGAGATAGACCACCAGTAAATTAACAAGTTGTCATTCATACTCCTGCACGAAGAAGGCTTCAATTAGTAGACGATAATATCTATCAAGAGGAGACGGTACGTAACCCTTCTCTAATAAAATAATATCGATGATAATGATACATTTATTCAGTTAGAGGGTGGAGGTGATGACGATGAGCTAGATCCTGATACCGTAGAGCACTTAAATAGTTTCACTGAGTGTGAGAAAAAATATGTGGCAATTAGTCTTTATTCTTTTCTTTTTCTTTTCTTTTTTTTTTTGAACAAGTGCCAATTAATCTTTTGTTTTCAGTATTTGTACTAATGGTATAGTCTCATTTACATCATAATTCTAAATCCCTCTTACTTGCTTCCTAACCATAATAATACTTTAGGATTCTAAGGTGCCTGTGTCTGTCTGTCATAACTAGTGATTTTATTACTAACCTAATGATATTCAAAATTCGGATAAGAACTTTAATGATCATTTCAATGCCCATGTGAACTGATTAAATTAATCAAGTCAATTAATGCTCGTGATTCTTTCTGATAAATATTGAAGTCTACGTACTTACCTCTCTCTGTACTTAGTTTTGATTAAAAAATGTATTATTACTTAAAATCATGCCACCACCTTTCCTTGCTCCCTGTTGAATTTTCAGTAGTGTTGGTATAATGATGCCTTAAAAAAATGACAAAAGATAATAAGGGAATAATAATGTGTTTTCTATCATGTATAGAGATGGGAGAGTAGGGGGTTGACATTTTCATTGAAAGGGTGCTAGTCATTCTGTTAGATCTATTTTATTAGTAGTATATATTATTCTGATCATTAAATTTATCATTTCGTTGTTCACACGACTGGTGCTAAAATTAAATATCTTATGATGATATGATCTGCAGTATTGGTTAATCGTAACTGAAAATCACCAAGTATTATTGGTATCTATAAATCAGTTTGCATCTTGGAACTTAGTAACAAGGCATCATGATGATTAGAAGACTCCTTAGAACAATTTCCACAAGGCAGCTTCACGTAATCTCCAGATCAAAAACCAATATTAAACCCGCCACTCCAACTCCTTCAAACTTCAAACAATACTATCTTCCTTTGCACGATCGAATCAGCCCTGATGCGTATATTCCTATGGTACTCTTCTATCCCAGCCATAGTTCTGATCATAGTCCACAAGATGAAATTGCTGAGATACCAATATCAAATCGACTCAAGTACTCCTTGTCTGAAACCCTGACCAAATACTACCCATATGCAGGAAGGCTAAGGACCGGATTCCATGTCGATTGTAGCGACGAAGGTGTTGATTTTGTGGAAGCACGAATCAGATGCAGGCTATCCGAAGTTCTGGACAAAACTCCGGAAAAGGGTGAAGGAGGTTTAGGTCACCTCTTTCCACCCGGATTAGTGTGGGGTAAATTACCTGATAAGGATTCTAGTCTAATGGTTGTTCAACTTAACCATTTTGATTGCGGAGGAATAGCCATAGCAGTGTCCATGTCGCACATAATTGGTGATGGATGCACTTTATTCTCATTTCTCAAATACTGGGCAGCGTTGTCGCGCCAGTCAGGTGATCACCATGAGTTAGTGCAGGTCCGTCCTCCTCATTTCATTTACAAGTTGCCACAATCATGTGATGATGGTTCAATTATGGCTCGAGATATTACGTGTCCCGAGAAGTACTGGATCACAAAGGAGTTTGTGTTCCATAACTCAAAGATAGCAAAACTCAAGGCCGCTGTGGCAATTCATGAACAAAATCAGGGAGTAGATAATGAGAATCCCACCCGACTTGATGTTCTGACTGCACTGCTTTACAGATGTGCTGTAGCTGCGACAACTAGATCAAATTCAGGCTCGTTTACTACATCCGTTTTGTTCCGTGTGGTAAACATGCGGTCTGTAATGGTCCCACCATTGCCAGAAACTACTGTTGGAAATTTCATTAATATAAATTGCATACCAACAAGGATTGAGAGTGAGACAGAGAGTTGAGTTCGTTGTCGTGCCGAATCAAGAAAGGGAAGATGCAGTTTAGAGGAATGAAAACTTTGGACGGCAATGAGTACTTGCCAAGGGCGCACGAGTATACGAAAAATAACTACACAAGTTATTCATTTTCCAGCATGTGCAATTTCCCATTTTATGACCAGATGGATTTTGGGTTGGGAAAGCCGATTAAAGTGACCATCGTTGACACGCCGCTTGTCAATTGTTTTATTTTGATGGATACTCCAAGTGGGGATGGTATTAAGGCCATATATTGTCGGTTTGGAAGAACAACACATGGAAATGTTTCAATGTGACAAAGAGCTTCTCACATATGCTTCTTTGTAATACTTAAGTGCACGATTGTTACTGAGTCAAAAATAAAAATAAAAATAAAAATAGAAATAAAAATAAAAAATAAACCCAAGTACGCTTTTCCTCTACCTTTGATTTATTTGTATCACTGGCATGTACACGTTGTCATTTTTCTATGGTCGATTTCTCCCCTCTTCTGCTCATCCTGTTTCCTTACCTTTGATTTCTTTGTTAGTTTAGCACATTGTTGTCTTTCTATGACAAATTCCTTCCCTCCTGTGTTCATCCTAATTGTTTCAATACTACCAAATATCATATCTTGTTTTGTGTATGATGGTGTTGGTTTTATTGTATGATGGTGTTGGTTTTATTGTATGCTTTCCTAAAACAGTCAAATGTAAATCCAGTTACATAGAAAATGATACTGCGGGAAATAAGATATGTAGTAGTAGTCTTGCTAGATCTTTTTTTTCTAATAGAAAGTGTTCTCCTCGGATCCTTTTTTTTCTGATAGAAAGTGTTCTCCTCGGGTTTAATGTTCGTAAATGCAAGTAATATTAACGCCTTCCAATTGGGTGGTTACTATTTGCAAGAGCTTGGGGCGAGAGTGACCTCATCTTAACTAAAATTAAACATGCTAGTTTCTGAACATACGCTCGTGCAGGTGTGAAAATACTTGTTTCTCAACTTGGATCAAATCTGCCGTTCTCGCTCAAATTCAGCGATCTATCAATAGTTGCAGTTGAGTGGAGCGAGAAAGAGAGAATGGGTACGCTTCTAGTTGCAATGGTGTGTAGTTCATGGGTTTCTCAATATTATCTAGAACGCGGTCCATTTTGGTTCGTGTACATTATATTTACAATGATTAAAATGCGGTACGTTAGGAATAGTTTATGAATATAAAAGATAATTATTGGTATATATTTAAACCCTAAACTCCCTAGATCAACCAAAATAATATCAACTAATCTATAATAACAATAATCTAGCTATAAATCAAATAATACCCACAAGGATTTACTACGAAGTTGAGAGAAATTTCTATTTATGAGAACTCCCAAACAAATCATAATCTAAAAGTAAGATCCAAATACCACTATGATGCTTAAAGAGCCTCAAAATAACATAATAATATCTAAATAATCAAGCTCAACCACCAACAAGTTAAAATAAAGGAAGAGGAAAGAATATATAGTAAGAAAATGGGTCTTGAGAATGAAATAACTTCAAATTTGATAGCATTTTTTTCTCTTGAAGCATACAAATAGATCATTGGGAATATATTGAAGAATTTTTAGAAAAGAAACTAATAGATTTAAGGGCTTTTGACCTATTATAGGAAGGATTTCTCTAAATTTTTAGGCTTTTCTCTTAATTTTCCCTTTCTCTTTTTTTCTTCTATCTTCCTTTTTTTCATCCAAATGCAGCAATGGCTTCATATTACATGTTAATGCCCTTGGTGGGCCTCACCTGCTCTATTTTTTGTTTCGTGCACTAAAACAATCATATCTTGCAAACCAGAAAGAATTAGAAAATGTGTTATCCCAATTCAAAAAGCTCTTTTCGTGATCTTCGCAGTGGTGCCCAATTTGATTATACTTGGATTTGTCATACAAAAAAAAACATTTCCTTGTAAACACTAGTCATTCTCTTGTCCTTGTTTTTTGTACTTTAGTACCCCAAGATTCATGTGTACCCTCTAAGTAATCATTCTAGGCTTTACAAACCTTGCCTTGCTATCCTCAACTTGTTGTATGACATTATTGCACTCTTGTCGCATAATTTAATAATATGTGTAAATTTTGAGTGTCTACAATGTTAATGTTAAATAAATATTTAGACAATAAACAATTCCGAAACAATGAAATTATTTATTAAAACTAGACAATTGTGTGTTTGATGCTTTTGACCTAAGGAATTCTTAGAACGATGACTAATTATCGTGCAATGTAAAACTAATTCTTATTCTGAAAGCCTAAAGAGTTTGAAATTAAAATAATTAACTAAGATTTTCAATAAAACAGAATTGAAAGAAATTGTGTAAATTTTCATAAAAATAATTAAAAATTAAAAATTTTAAACTTTAATTTTTTTATATTTTATGAAACTTTACTCATTTTTGAAAAAATAAAAATTTCTAATATTTTTTCCTAAAAATAATAACAATTTTTAATTTTTTTTAAAATAATAACAATTTTTAATATTTAAAAATAAAATATTAATTTTAAAATAAAGATATCAAGTAAACATTGTCCTCTAATACTCAACAAAGGAAGCAACAGTAAGGATTGAGACAAAGATCTTTACTACAACTGCAAGAAACCTGGCCACTTCATCGCAGAGTGCACCAAACCACTGCGAGAAGATCTCAAATAGGACAAAAAGAAGTTCTATGGAAAGAAAGAACACAAAGGCTACAAAAAACATAATAAGAAGGACAAGGGTTATATAGCTGAAGGATCATGGAGTGAGACCGAAGGAGATTCCAGTTCAGACTCCAGTGGTGATGAGGAATCTCAAATTGCAAATCTATGCCTGATTGCGATAAAAGAATATTCCAGAACAACCCATGATCGTCGAATGATCGACATCAGTGAGTTATTTGACTTCAACTCTCCTGATGTTAATATGGTTGATCTCAGATTAGCTTTATATGATATAACATCTGAATTACATAAATATGTGAAGTTATTCAGGGTTCTATCAAAGGATCATTCTCTTCTTCAAAAAGAGAAAGAGAAGGTGCACATAGAGTTAGAAGCTACTCTATGAAATACTGCTTCTCTATCTAAGTTTGAGGTTGAGAATGAAAATTTGAGAAAGATAGCTGAAAACTTTACACTGAGAGAGTTTGCTCTTAACGCTAAAATAGAGGAATTAGAAAAGATAATCTCAATGTGGAATCGTTCTTCTTCATCAATAGATTCACTGATCATAAGTCAGAGAGGTGTATCTGACATGTCAGGACTAGGATTTGGAAATTTATCTTATAACTTATATGTCGAAAAATCAGTGGATACTATCAATAACCATGTCTCTTCTTCAAATAGAGGTATTGTATTTGTAAAATCCAAAGAGGATTTTGAGCCTATTATTCCAACTTGTCAGATCTTTGGTGATCAGATTGTTGTTCCAAAAGACAATAGGTCACACGCTGGAATGGGTTTTGTTCAACCAAAGAGTAAATCCAAGTCTATAATTTTACCATGAAGAGTCGTAGAGTCTAGCAAGTTTAACTCTACAAATCAACTTGGTGTCAATTGTAGAGCTGGGTCTTACTCTACGAAATTTTAAAATCGTAGAACAGTGTATAAACATAAAAGGGATCAGTCATAGAAAAAGGCATATTCTCCACACAAATTCTAAATAAGAAGATATCCACACACTCACACATACAGCATGTAACATGTTATAACTGTCTTAAACGTAGTCATAAAGCTGCATACTGTTGTTACTATGAGTATAGTGCACATAAAGGTCTCGAAATCAAGCAGATTTAGGTCCCTAAGGGAACTAACATTGCAGGACCCAAACACATATGTGTACCAAAATGAATACTAATCAACCTTGCAGGTACCAAGGAGATTTGAATCGATCTAGTATCTTGATAGTGAATGTTCAAGACACATGACTCGCAACAAGGCTCTACTGTCAGAATTTAAGGTTAAAGATGATCTAGATGTTGTCTTTGGAGATAATAACTCTGGAAAAACCAGAGGCTACAGTTTGATAACCAATGGAGCTGTCTCATTCAACAAGGTAGCCTATGTTGATGGATTAAAGCACAACCTCATGAGTATAAATCAACTATGTGATAAAGGTCATCAAGTTATCTTCCTAAACAACTAGTGTCAAGTTCGAGACCTTGAAACGAACTCACTAAAGCTGACTGGATCCAGAGAAGGAAATGTATATGTAGTTAATCTCTCTAAATTAAGCTCTTCGCAGCTTGCTTCTTTGCCAAAGCCTCAGAAGAAGTGAGCTGGCTATGGCATAGAAGTTTATCTCACTTGAACTTCAAAAGCATGTCTAAACTCGTGTCAAAGGATCTAGTCAGAGGTCTACCAAAGCTGAGCTTCATCAAAGAAAGACCATGTAAAGCCTATCAGCTAGAAAAACTTACAAAGACCTCATTCAAAAGTAAAGCAGTTAACTCAAATGAAAGGCCTTTATAACTTCTTCATATGAATCTTTTTGGGCCTGTTCCAACTGCTAGTCTTGGAGGTAAAAGATTCTCAATGGTCGTAGTGGATGATTACTCCAGGTTTACACGGGTATTCTTTCTAAGCTCTAAAGATGAGACTAGCACTCAGTTAATCAAACTCTTCAAGTCGGTGATGAATGAGAAGGGAGAAAAGGTGATAGCTATAAGGAGTGATCATGGTAGAGAATTTGACTACTCTAAAGTGAATCAGTTTTGTTGGCATTCAGCACAACTTCTCAGCTCCAAGAACTCCACAGCAAAATGGAGTAACTGAAAGGAAGAACAAGACACTAATTGAAGCAGGAAGAACACTTCTAGTAGCAGCTCATCTACCTAAGTACTTTTGGGCAGAAGCTGTTAATACAGCTTGTTACGCTTAGAATAGATCTTTAATTCACTTTATTTTTAAGAAGACTCCCTATGAGTTGTGGAAAGGAAGAAAGCTTAATATAAGCTACTTTCGTGCATTTAGTTGTGCTTGTTTCGTTCTCAACAATGGCAAAAGATACTTGACGAAATTTTAGCCAAAGTAGATGAAGGAATCTTTCTTGGATACTCTATGAAAAGTAAGGCCTATAGAGTATTCAATAAGAATTCTTTGACAGTGGAAGTTTCAATCCACGTCACCTTTGATGAGGCTGATCTAGGCAAGTTAGGAAAAGAAACTCAATCAGATGAAGTCATTGAACTGGTTCCTAAGATCGCAGGGCAAAAGAACCCTATAATCGCAGAAGTTGAAGATATAGAGCCAGACCCAACGATCGTAGTGCCAGATCAGGAGATCGTAGAGTCTCTAGTTCCAAACATAGGAACTCTACGAATCAATGAAGATGCAGAACAAGAACCGAATCTTGAAAGTCTCAGACAACAAGGCACAAGGACAGATGTTCCATCAGGAAGTAGATGGGCAAGAGATCACACTAAGAATCTAATTATTAGTGATCTAAATGCTAGAGTCAGAACTAGGTCAGCCACACAAAATGAATGTTTCTACCTCAGTTTTCTCTCTCGGACAGAGCCCAAGAAGATTAAAGAAGCATTAGAAGACTCAAGCTGGATTGAAGCTATGCAAGAAGAGCTAAATCAGTTTGAGAGAAGCAAAGTTTGGAGGTTGGTTCCTAGACCAAAAGATTATCCTGTTGTTGGCACTAAATGGGTCTTCAGGAATAAAATGGATGAAGTTGGGGTGATCACAAGGAACAAGGCAAGACTAGTGGCCAAACGCTACTCACTGGAAGAAGGAATCGACTATGATGAAACATTCGCACCAGTCGCAAGATTGGAAGCTATCAGGATGTTCCCAGCCTATGTAGCTCACATGAAGTTCAAAGTTTTCCAAATAGATGTCAAGAGTGTCTTCCTGAATGGTGAACTTCAAGAAGAGGTTTGTGTTGAACAACCTCCAGGTTTTGTCAATCCAACCCATTCTAACTATGTCTATAAATTAGATAAGACATTTTACGGTTTAAAGTAACCACCTAGAGCATGGTATGAAACTCTTACAAATTATCTTATTAAAAATGGATTCACTAGAGGTAGGGTAGACACAACTCTGTTCATTAGGAAGCACAAAGATAAATTATTATTAGTACAAATCTATGTAGATGATATTATTTTTGGATCTATTGACGAAAAGTTGTGTGAGAGATTTGCCAAGTTAATGCAGAACAAGTTTGAAATGAGCATGATGGGTGAGCTGAACTACTTCATTGGACTACAAGTAAAGCAGACTGATGAAGGAATCTTCATTAACCAAGCAAAGTATATCAAGGATCTACTCAAGAAGTATGGCATGGAGTCAGCCACTCTCATGAAAACACCTATGGCCTCTGCAACTAAACTTGATAAGGACTAGAATGGTAAGAGTGTTGAGATTACTTAATATAGAGGTATGATTGGATCTCTCTTACATTTGACTGCTAGTAGGCCAGATATTATGTTCTCTACTTGTATTTGTGCTAGATTTCAAGCCAACCCTAAGGAATCTCATCTTATAGTTGTCAAAAGAATTTTTAGATATCTCAAGGGTACTCCTTATTTGGGATTGTGGTATCCCAAGGAGTCTCTCTTTAATCTAATAGGATATTCAGATGCAGACTTTGCAGGATGTAAGATTGACAGGAAAAGTACTAGTGAGAAATTTCTAGGCAACAGACTTGTATCATGGTTCAGCAAGAAGCAGAACTCAATATCAACTTCTACTGCTGAAGCTGAGTATATTGCTTCTGGTAGCTGTTGTGCTCAAATCTTGTGGATGAAGAATCAGCTTGTTGACTATGGATTTAATTTCAAGTCTATTCCCATTTTCTGTGATAATACAAGTGTTATTTCAATTGCCCATAACCCTGTCATGCATTCTAGAACTAAACATATAGTCATCCGATATCATTTCATTAGAGATCATGTACAAAATGATAACATATCTTTGCATTTTATCTCAACTGAAAATCAGCTAACAGATGTGTTTACTAAACCATTAGACGAATCTAGATTCATCAGATTGATAAGTGAGTTAGGTATGTTTAATCTGCATCCTTAGTTTCATATTTTTTTAAATAGTGCTAACAAGTGCAGGTAAGAGGTGAAAAGCTATCTAATAATTATTCACGATCATAAAGTTGCTCAAACAATCGTAGGATGAGAAATGATCACAGAGTCCAAGGAGAATCGTAGAACAACGAAAGGATCTTTGAGTCGAAAGAACCCTCACTGTGTCAAGTGTTTTGCACTCTACGAAAGTAAAACTTAAGGCGGTTTACTTTAACACGAGTATCACTCACAGTTAAATAAAGCGAGTGAAACATGAAAGTTATTGTTGTACAGCTGTAAAAACCGCAGAACTGAAGCGACGTGCAATCAGTTACAATAAGCCACGTCTCCTAAATAAGAGGGAAGTAATATAAAATCATTTCAAAATTCATCTGACTCTTACATTTTCATATTACGATCTGAGTTTTATCTTTCTAAATATTTCAAAACCTAGCTTTCAAATTGCTAGAAAACTTAAACACTTTTGTAATCTCTCAGCTCAAAACTCGACCAAACGGCAAACTATCAAGTTGTTACTGGGATTCAACTTTGCTTCGACAGATTCGGTGATGCTGAGCAAAAATTCAGAAAAATCCTAAGGCTTGTTCAAGACGCTCGAATCCTTGAGTGTTTGGGCTCCAATACCAGAATCTACACCGAGATGGTAAAAGAGTTTTATTTAAATGCATCCTACAATGCGGGAACTCTAGTTACCAGAATCAAGGGTATAACTCTTCAGATGGAAGCTTCAAAAATCAATTATTGTCTGGGTTTTCTCAGTAAATGACTGACCTCTATTGATGAAGTAGATATGAAAGAAGGAATAGAGATCATGGGCCATAAAAAGAACCCTCAACTCAAGACACTTACGAAGAAGGAGTTTCCTCAAGAATATGAATTCTTTGTTGAGATTGTGGCTATTGTGCAGAAAAAGAAGATAAACTTCGGCACCATTTTTATAAATTGGTTGGCCAAGTGGATTGAAGACTATAACAAGAAGACCGCTCTGGGTAAGTCTGCCCCTAAGATGTTTCATGGGAGGCTTACTAGCATAATTCTGGGAAAAAGCTTAAAAGTGAAAATTGTTGATGGCAAAGGGGAAACTTTGAACGCTAACAAGAAGATTACTCCCAAACTATTTGATCATTAGAAAAGAAATTCACTGGAGAATCTATGATCAAAATAATCTGAAGGTGGCAGTGAACGCACCATCAGTGAAGTAAAGAAACCCATCAAGACCAAGGGTGAGAGAAAAGTGGAAATAATCGAAGAAGTATCTCAAGGATCGGTTGTTCCTGAAGTTCGTAGAGCTCCAGACTCTATGACAGATCAACCAACTCAAAAGAAGAGAAAGACTGAAAAGGAAAGTGAAGAAGAGGATGTTAACACTCCAATATCAAAAATGGTTCCAAAGAAGAAGAGAATTCCTCGATGAAGGAAGGCACCTGTTTAACTTAAAGAATAAGCATGAGAATCCATGCCTACTCCGATCGTAGAGCATGAAGAAGAAGAAGAAGAAGAAATTAAAGAGGTTCTTGTGCTTCTTAGAAAGAATTCAGGAAAAAGCAAATCCAGTTCTTCCGATCCAAGAACTGAAGATGATCTAGCTATGAAGGTCTTTGTATCTGAGCCACAAGATGATGATCAAGTGATGACAGAGATGGCTTCAGTGCCTGAGCCAAGGCATGTTGATGAGTTGGCTATGAAGGATGTCACTCCTGAGCTAAGTAAAGAAGTTGATTTGACTATGATGGTTTCTATACCTAAGCCTCAAGGCAATGTAGAATTGGCCATGACAGATGATAAGCCAAAATCCCACACTGATATCATCCAAGTAGCTGTGAAGGAATCAAGACCTAAGCAAAAGAAAGGGAAAAAGAAGAAGTTGAGCCAGATGGTGGAAAAGAAGGGCACAAGGAAGAGGAAAGATGAAAAGAAGGAAGAAGAGAAAAGAAGAATTCAAGCAAAAGAAGAGAGAATAGAAGAGAAAAAGAAAAGAAATGAGGACTAAATTCAGGCAAGATGATGTTCTACGATCGATTCATTCATCTGATGACTCTCTACAAGTAACTTATGTTATTGAGAAAGTCATTGGAGACATCAACCAAGTTTTTGACCCCACGATCGTAAAACCTGAGGAGCTAAATTCTGAGGGGATCTACCTGTTGGATATTCAGTTCCTCCTCCCTCTATTCCCTCTACCTCTCAAGAGATCTGGAGACGTATTGTGCTTGAAAAATATGAAGATCCCAATATCAACCTACCAAATAAATGGATAGGATCAGGAGAAGGAAGGATGTGCCTAGTATCAATGAGTCAAGATGAGCTCATTAGTAGTTTCTTTGATCTGGAGATGGATCGAACTACTACTCTCTACAATCTAAATCCTGATAGTGATTAGATGTAGTATTTCCTATCAATTTTGCCATCATTAAAGGCTATCACTTTGCGAGACCAGAGTTTTATCAGCTGGAGTTACACCAGATATCCTAATCTGAAGCTGGTATCTTAAAATTTTTCAAGAGTTCTCAAATATGCAACCAAGCTGATATGCTCTGAGCCTTGCGAATTTTCTCTTCTGTATCACAAGGTAACCATTGTACCCTCTTTATTTCTAAGTTTTACTCTTCCTTCATATGATTGGGACAAAGGCATTGAAGAGTCTATTGTTCAAGTTATTGAGAAAGATGTAAAGACATCTATTGCTCAAATCGTCGAGTCTCCAATCGTAGAGTCCCAACACCCTACGATTGATATTGATAATGCTCATCCTCCGATCGTTGAGTCCTATCACTCAACTGATCCTGAAAATAAATCTCATTCTCCGGTCGTAGAGCCTTCATACTTTATGACTGTTGAACAATCAACACCCTCTCCGATTGTAGAGTCTCAAAACCTTACGATCGATGTACATACTTCCACCTCTCCAGACCATCAACCCATACCCATCCATACAGTTTCCCCCTCTCCCATTCCAATATCCTCCATGCTAGCTAAACCTCATCAATCCCCAGTTCACTCTCCCTCCTCATCTTCATTCTCCTCTCCGGAATCGAGCCTCAACACTAAGTCTGATAAAGCCAAGTCCGTCTTACTTATTTCTCCAAAAGTTTCACTTGTACACTCACCGCCTCCACCCTTAAAACATGCATCCACTCCGTCTATTCCCTCAGATATTCCCTCCTCCTCTAAGAACGAATTTTTTGATCCACCACTTGCTCTATTAAATTTATCTCAAGTAACTAAAGAAAGCTCTGAGCCTTCTCTTGATCAAAGCTAATTCTGGCCTAAACTTGGCCCGGCGTAGCTACGCCCAAAACTTGCCTATGATCGGTGTACGTACGCCCAAGGCATCTGTAGCATCAGCGTAAGGGCGGCGTACGTACACCCATACTTAGTTTCATGCTCTGTTTTTCGAGTTCTAGACCTATCTTGCTTCTAACCACCATAACTCCTTCTATACACATTCAAATTGGTCCATTTCGGACTCTATGGACTCCTAAGACATAGAGCTACAACATATCAAAAATTCAGCGCTACCCATTGACATTAATATGGCCAAATCTTAGGCCAAAGTATCAACTCACGCTCTGTTTTCGTGTTCTTGGTGTTCTTCACCAAAATCATCATCAAATCTTCGTTTTAACTTCTTTTTAATCCGTTCCAGTTGGATTAGCTTCGTAACCCATGGAACTACACTTCCATATAACAAATTAAAACAACACGGAATCTAAGTTCCAAATACTCTAAAATTCGTTCGAAGGTCCAAAGTTCCATTTTTGTCCAATCTTTATCCTCTTTAAGCAAAGGTACGGATTTTTCTTTGTTCTTGTTCCATTTCCATGTTATTAATGGTTTCTATAACCTCTAATCAACATGTAAAACCGTTCACAACCAACAACAACAATAGAAAATCTCCAGAAAATCAAAACTCATCACAAAAGCTTGAAAAAACTCAAAAATGGAGGAAAGATGGTGGAAGAGGAGATTACCTCTTGTTTCTTACTTCTTGAAGGTTATGGACGTTTGTTAGGGCTTCCTCTTCCTCCTCTTGCTCCTTCCTACGCTTCTCCTTCTCCTCTTCTCTTCTCCTTCTTCACCCAGACCCTTATCTTCTTCTTCTTCTTCTTCTATGAAGCTAGCTCTCTCTCTCTCTTCTTCCTTCTATTTTCTGCAGCAACTGTAATGGGAGAGAAGGAATGAATGGGATGCTTAGGAGAAGGGGTGGGTTAATCAATCAAGGGAGATGATTGCAATTGTAGGGGCTCAATGCACTTGGTTTGGCATAAGGCCACTCTTGGCCGACACTCCCTCCTTGGTTAAATCCCTATTGGCTAGCATGTCTCCTACTTAATTTCTATTGGTCCAAAATGGGGAAGTTGGTTCTCTCTTGGAGTAACAAACACAAATAATACACCCAATTGGTCTTTATATACCCAAATACTCCCACTTTTGTACCCAATTTGGTAAATAACTCTACCCAAAATTAAAATGGGTACTCCAATAAATTATTGGGATGGATAAAAATAATAATTATGGAATTTTGTTCATTATTTCGGAACACCCATATAATACATTTTGGATACGAAATAAATCTCGTATCAGCTCAAATAAAATTTTTAACACTTGGAAAAATTATTCATTCGCGTACGCGTCTTAACAAAATTAATAGAAATCGAAAAAAGCGTAAAAATATTTGGCGTGAATATTTTATTATATTATTTTCTGATGAAACGACGTCGTCGTGCCAGTTTCAGTGCAATTTGTGGCACTGCCGCGCCGGACACGCGGTTTGGAAAAATCTGGAATGTAGATTGCACATGATTTTGAGAATTTTTAGGAAGTTTTTCAATTCTATTGTAATTAGGAAGCTTTTTAGCTAGGATTTTCATACCAAATTGATATATATTTCTTTTTAGAGTTTGGGTTTCTTTTGAGTAGTATAAATAAGGATTCCAATTGATGTAATTCATGAACAATTCAGATTTTATCAATACAATTACTTGCGAGATTTTTAAAAACTGTATATGAAGTTTAATCTTAATATTAGAAACATCATCCTATTCGAAAATCGTTCTCTATTTTTGGTTCTTTAAGAATTCCTAAGCTAGTTCTTAGTTTTCTTTGAGATTCAATTTGACTTATCATACAACAATTCATAGTTGTGTGTGACGTCTTCTACCGCATCAATCGTTGATTATACCAAGATTCCTGCTTCTATATAAGCACGGGGTCAAGGTGTCGTTGGTGTTGCATTCAACACAAATTCCTTACATTATCGATTGTACCAAGGTTCTCGTCACAATATAGGCGAAGGGTTGAGGTGTCAAGCGTGTTCTACCTTATAACTTTGCTAGAAATGATCTGGGCGACAACCACCTCACGCAAGCATGCCATGGGTGACCTCCAAGTAATCGTCCTGAGCTTTGTAATCTTCACTTTGAGATCCTTGCCTCGACGTGAAATGACATTATTACCCAATTGCCGTCGTTAGAGAAAATACGTGCAAATTTTGGGTGTCTACAACTTTTATAATTGAACATTATTTATATTTCTACTTAATCAGAAGCATCTCACATACATATAAAAGTTAATCAATTTTTTATATACTTGAACTGAAAAGATTTATCTGCTTATCTTTAGAAGCACAAATCACACTTACAAAAGTTATTTGAAATTTTTTAAACTACATTGAATTATATATATCTCGTTATGTAAGAAACACTTTCAAAACAAACAACTTTTATCAAGAAAGAAATTTTAGTGAGTTAATTTATTTTATGTGTCTGTGAGAAAAAGACTAGACCAAGACCAGAGTCATAGATAGGTCAACGGATAGTTGGGTCTTTAGCGTACTTGTGAGGTGAGGGACAAACTTTTATTTTAAGACCAGCTCTTAAGATAGAACTGTACTCAAGGAAATAGGTACAAGTACGTTTGAGAATGCAACAAAGAGCTATTGTCCAAGAGAAACAGTTGTTGGATAGTTTTGAAATTTGTCTGCAGACTTTGTAAAGATTTCTCCACCTGTAAAAAGAGTATTTTTTTTATTATTGATAGTAATAAGATCTCAAGTCTTGGAGAGGAGCTTGAGAGACTTGAGATTGGACGTAGCAACATACCCGAGCTGCATATTGTGAACCAACTAAATTTGTGTATATTGTGTAATTAACTTTTGTCTATTTAATTATTTTGTTTATTAATCTATCGCATAGTAATTAATTGAATTAAAATAATTTAAAACAAAGGTTGAAAATATTAAAATTAAGTAATAATTTATTCCACCTCCCCTTCTAAATTATTATTGCCCCTCTAGAGACCAAACCCAAAATTAATTTAGTTGGTTAGTTGGACTTTAATTGAATTAGTTTTTAAGCTCTGTACACTTAGTCGATGACATGATTTGAGTTATAAAAAAAGAGAGAGATTAATTGTTATGTGTATTAATATTACATTTTTCAGTTAGTTTAATTATTATTTTACTTTTCTTTCAATTTTAGTTAACCATCTTCTCCATCTTTTCTTCTAATTCGACACTAAAATACCTACTAGGAATCCTAAAAAATAACTAGTCTATGTGGTATCGACCTGTATTTACCTAAATTCTCAAAAGAGGGTAAACAAAAAACTAACCAACTTTAACAAAGTTTATGTTTTTACCAATCAATTACAAATTTTTTTACTTTAACCTATAAAGAGATATTCTATTTTTCCTAAAATTGTTAACTAACATTAGTTAACTTTCATTTGACTGTTTGTTTTTTATTACGTGGCAACTAACGTCTGTCAACAATTTTAGAGAAAATAGAATCTCTTTTGAATTCATAGTTTAAAGTGAAAAAAAATTGTAATTAGTTGGTAAAAATTGAAAATGTGTGAAAGTTGATTAATTTTTAGTATGATTTACCCTTACAATAGATGTTGTGCACTTACGGTCTTAAAATTTTCACATTAGTAACTCTTAGTTGCAATGCTCTGTGGCCAGTTACTTTCATATCCAACTAGAGATTTTCTTATTCTTCACTTGTGTTTAATTGGTGAGAATGGAATGTAATGAAGTGGTCATTCCTTGAGCAATAATTTTTGGTCCGTTTAGTTAGACGGTAGGAATGGAATGTCCATTCCATTACTTATTTCATTCCAACCAATTGATCACTCCCTATATAGGTGAGTTAAAGTCATTCCATTCAAACTAAAAGTACATTTGCGACTAAATTGTTATATATATATATATATATATATATATATATATATATATATATATATATATATATATATATATACAGTCTCTTTCAGTTGAGGGATTCCTCAAATAGTGTTATTTGAGGGATGTATATCTCAACCGTTGGATATGTTTTATGTGGCTGAGATTGTTATTCATATCAAATAAACTTAATATTATTGTTGGGGTGGTTATCTAATATGAGGTGGTTATCTGATATGAATAACAATCTCAACCACATAAAACATATCCAACGGTTGAGATATACATCCCTCAAATAACACTATTTGAGAGATCCCTCAACTGAAGGGGACTGTATATATATATATATATATATATATTTAAAATATTATTTCCTCTCTAGAAATTTTTTCATTCTCTCTATATTTTTTTAATCTTCTCTCTGAAAAATTTTCTCGATCTCTCTCAAGAAATTTCACATTCTCTCTAAAAGTCTTTAGTTTTCTCTATCTCTAAAAATTTAGACAGAATTTTTACTGTCTAAATTTTTTCACTTGTTCTCTTTAAATTTTGTCACTTTCTCTCTCTAGACATATTGTACTTATTGCTTCTATTTTTTTTTTGTTCTTTTTTTACTTATTCTCTCTAAAGTTTCCTAATAATGAATCCGTATTCCATTTCTAAAGAAATAAAATGGACCAACCAAATATAAAGAGGATCAAGAATGACCATCCTCATTTCATTCCTTAGCTCGTTACATTCTGTGGCTTATTCCATTCGAATTAAAGAATAGGAACCAAACACAACATTACTTCTTCACCTCTTCTTCTTCCGTCTATGTATTTCGATTTCATAATTGAGTGTTGTCCTAATCCCTGTTGTCGACTCTCTTTCAAGCTATAATTGACGCAACGTTGGCTCTATACCCTCACTCGTGGAAGGTTTCCTTTGAAAGCTCGATCGAAAGGACTCCCATCCCAAGGGGTCCTTCTCTTTCGAACCAAAAAGGGGATTTTCCATACCGAGGGGAGGTGAAACAGAGTAGAGATGCAACCCTCGTGGTACGAGGCCCTTTAAGTTAGTGATCAAGGTATTGCATACCCTACACGCTAACACTAATAAGGGCCTTTTAACGAACGTTAACAAGACTATATAAGGTATACCATTAAAGAGTCTAAGAAGGGGTCTTAAAGGCCTTTATCTTAGCTATACAATGAGGGCTAGAGCGTAGCGATAACTATCTCTTGTTATAAGAGGAAGAGAGAGCTCTAACTGGAAAGGAATTGCTCGTCTTAGCTCGTTCGGATCCCCCGCCCGGGGTATCCTCACTCAGAGTTAAGAACTCAAAGTAGAACTCCTTAGGTAGCCTACAGTCCATACAAGGAGGAGTGCTTATGCTTATACGGACTTGTCCCATTGGGTCTTTAGTTCGCTACCTCGGATGTACGCCCTTCCTAACGCTTTGAACTAACAGGAGGACTACTCAGAGTCTGCTCTTCATTCTCATTATAAAAAGAATTCAATGAAGAACTTCGCTCGGTCCATTTAGAACTTCCTTCGCTCTTTAGTTATTTTTGTAATAGGAGTCTCAATAGCCGACAATTCTCTTAAAAGACATGCAAGATTATGCTAGGCCAATTTAAGGTTCTCTCCATATTTTTGTTTTCTTCTGGCTATGTACAGCCTACATTAAAGTATTGAACCAAATATTTTTCTCTTGGGAATTTGAACACCTATAGTTAGAGAGAGAATAACTTGGTTTGTGTAAAAAAAAACTCATATTGAAATAGAAAGAAATAAAGAATTGCATTTGCATGTGCTCTAGATTACATCATAATCATGTATTCCTTTTATACCTTTGTGTATGTTAATTTTTTTTTTCTTCCAAAGTAACCTACTTTAAAATCATTTATTAGCAAGAACTTTCGAATCATGGTCGAATATTCTGAATTTTTTATTTATTACTCCCCCGTTCCGAAATTAAAGATACAATTTGACTTTTGAAATCAAATTAAACTTTAAATTGATGTAAATTTATTTAATTTTTATTAACAATTATTATAATTATATAGTATATAACAAAAACTATAAATCAAAAATTTATTTCATTCTAAACTTTTATCAGTTATATCAATTTTAAAGTTTAATATGCAGTCGTTTGACATTAAATGTCAAATTATATCTCTAATTTTGGAACGGATGGAGTATTATTTATGTTGGCTGTGTTCAGATGTGATCACTAATTTCATGTCCAAGTACTGCTAATAATTCTCAAATATGAAGGATGTGAAATAACTTGTGGGCTATATAGATAAAATTGATATTCTATTTAATTGAGTTAAGTTGTTAATTTAAAGAGAAAAACAACAGTTCAGTCCGGCCCAATTTGGGCCCAACGCCTGGGTCCTTTTAACTGTTTGGGCCTAACTAACCGTTTCCGGTTTCCGTAGCCAATTAATATCAACCCGGCTGAACCAGATCCATTTGCATCTCTTCTGCTTTTCAGTCTGTTTTATACAAACTTTAATATTCAAAAGTCGAACATGATTAAGTAGCTCATAAACTCAGCTCAGATTTGAGGGTTCAATACAGCATGCATGTACTAAATAAATTAATAAGCATTAAAGCTATGTTTATTTGCAAAGATTATATTTGAGATTGGACTATTAATTCCAAATCTCTTGTTTATTTTTAAAAATAGACTTGAGACTATTAATCTCGGGATAATAAAATGACTTGAAAGGGGGACTTTTTAATACCATATCCAACTAGGTATTATAATCCCTACCATTTGGGAATAAAAAGTTGTGGACAAAATTAACTTTTAACTTTGTTTAAAAAGACCGATATATCTTATCTTATCTATTTATACTTAAACTGATGATAATATGATATCTTTGTTATTAGTTGTAAGGATATGATAGTCTAAACTGTAAATTTTTATTCAATCCTTTAAATAATCCTGGAGAAAACAAACAGAACATGAGATTTAAGTTATCCCACGAAGAAACAAACATGTGACTATGACTATTTAATCCTAGGATTAATAGTCTTGAGATTATAATTCATGAGAATATAGTCTCAGAATTATAATTCTTGCAAACAAAATTAATTTTTTAAGGGTGTTTCTAATACAAAGAACATTTGTGAAATACAAAACGAAAAAAATAAAATTGAGTTACATTGGTGAATTGTGAGACCAACAGCCGATAAGACATCAGCTTGTAAATTAATAACCATCAGACTGGTCCTCAATAGTTTCAGCTTTAGAAATATCACATATTCTTGATATGGGTATTTTTCGTGCTCTGAAGGAGAGTGAAATTAGTTGTTCTACTGTTCGTAACATAAAACTTACATTTGGAAGTTGAAGACCGAAATTGTACTCTTCCTCATCAAAGTGTGTTTGCTTTAGCGTTTTCCTGTAATTCTCAGCAGCAATCCTTGGGTGACCTCTAGCAATTGATACCTGCAGTTCCATGAAAAAATTGCAAGTGAGACAATAGCGTGACAAAGTGGACGCAACAAGTAATCTTTAAGACGGAGATATGGTAAGGGGACAGTAATAGGTGCACCAATTGCCCGAATTCAGTTGGCCCTATCGGACTTGGACCAATATTTATAGCCAAGTTTGATATTTAACGGATGATTGTTGCTATATATGACGACAAATTTATGTCGACATTGAATACCGACGTATGTGAATACATGGGATAAAAGTGTGTAAGAAGGGACCCACATATTACTGTTCTATCTTATCGCTTACAATCCCACATAGTTGCAATTCACATTCGACATAGAATTAGTCGACATATAAATCATGTCCCTTAACAGATTCAATTATTTTCCTCATTGCACATTTTCAGTGAGGAATGTGCAATGTGGTGCACCAATTTCCCGAATTCAATCGCCCTGTTGGACTTGGACCAGAATTTATAGCCAAGTTTGATATTTAACAGATGAGTGTTGTTATATATGATGACAAATTTAGGTCGAAATTAAATACCGACATATGTAGATATATTATGGGATAAGAGGGTGTAAGAAGGCACTCACACATAGTTGTCAAGGCGTCGCCTAGGGCATCCAGGCGGTGGGTAGGCTGCAAGGCGGCTCGCCTTAGCAGCTCCTTAAACCATCTGCCCATTTTCTAAGTTCCGACCCATTAACCCATTGACCCATGACCCATCGAAATTAAAAAGGAGTTCAGGAGAAAGGAAACCCTTAACGCGATCGACAGACCTTCGAACCTCGACCTCAGTCGACTCAGTCTCGACCTCAACCTCATCGCAAACTGGCAACCTTCGAACCTTCATCTCCGGCTGCTCCGCTTTGAACCTCGCGACCTCCGACTGCTTCGAACCTCGCGATCTCTGACTACTCCGTTTCTCCTCATCGCGAACCCTCGCAACTGCTCGACGTGGTGGTCACTCGATTGCTCGACTTCTTCTCGGCTCTCGCTCGACTGTTCGACTTCTTCTCTGTTTGCTCGGCTTAGTTACAAGTTTGTTTCTTCTCTGTTTGTACTCTGTATTTCTTCATCTGCTCGGCTTATGTATACTGTATTATGTTACTTATGAGGGAGATGTCACTTATTATACTTGGGATAGTGTTATTTATTAGTCTTACTTCTCTGTCTGCTCGGCTTATTAGTGTTATTTATTAGTGTTAATGTCAGTATGTCACTTATTCTGCATATACTAATATAGTTATTTATTAGTGTTAACTTATTACTATACTAATCTAAAATATGATGTCATATGTTAATTGTTGTCTCTTATATTGTTTGTTTGATTGTATTTTGTAGAAACTAGAAATAAAATGGCAGAAAGTTTGGGAGCCGATGGTTATAACATAACCAAGGACCCGAAAAGAAAGGCCAAATCAAATGACCCGGGTTGGAAATATGGGTATTGGCCGGACATGAGTAATAAAGATATAGTGCAATGTATCCTTTGTGGGAAGCAATGTCGTTCGGGAATCAAAAGGTTGAAACAACATTTAGCGGGAAATTTTGGAGATGTAGCAAAGTGTCCCAAAACAACAACAGAAATTATGAGGGAGATGCAAGCGGCTTTGAATAGTAGAAAGAGGAACAAGCCACTTGAGCTAGATGATGATGATGATGATGATGTAGTAGTAGAAGTGCAAGAAGCACAATCATCTGCTCGTCCAACCATGGCTTCCAATACTTCTTCTAACACTATCCCAAGTTCTGGGACGTCTTCTAAAAGGAAGAATGATGTGTTTCAATTTCAAAAGCCACAACCAAAAGCTAAGACAGTTGAAGCACTTCTAAGGAAGACTCCCGAAGAAGTTGTAGAGGAGAGGCATAGCAAGGGGTTGAGGAAGTTGAGTATTGGAAGTCATTTGAGGACACCGGAGGAAAAGGAGAGAGTCCAAATGCACGTTGCTGACTTTTTCTACGAATGTGGCATACCATTCAATGCTGCAAATTCAAGGAGATTTGAAGTAATGGTCGAGTCCGTCCATAGGGCAATATGGGTCGGGTTTCAAGCCTCCAACGTATCATGAGTTGAGGGTTCCTTTACTTGAGAAGGCAAAGAAGAAAACTAATGACTTAAAGAAGAAACATGAAGTTGCTTGGAAGGAATACGGCTGCTCACTCATGTCGGATGGTAGGATAGATAAGAGGGGAAGACATTTGTTGAATTTTCTTGTTAATAGTCCGGAGGGGACTTATTTCATGGGTTCTGTTGATGCCTCCAATCAGTCTCAAGATGCCACAATTTTGGCAAATCTAATTGATAGCAAGATCGAGGAAATTGGGCCCGAGTATGTTGTTCAGGTGATCACGGACAATGCCTCTAATTACAAGGCAGCGGGGCATATACTAATGGAGAGGAGACCTTCACTGTTTTGGACACTGCCTTGACCTTATGTTAGAGGACATAGGCAAGTTGAAGCAATTCCAGCCCACAATCACAAAGGCAAGAAGAATCACAACATTCATTTATAGGCATGGTCGTCCTCTTAGTGCGATGAGGGAGAAAACCAATGGAAGGGATCTTGTGAGACCCGCAGTTACTAAATTTGCTACAGCTTTCCTCATCTTGCAAAGTTTGTACACGAATAAAGATGCATTGAGGCAGTTGTTCGTCAGCGAGGATTGGTCAACATCAAAGTTGTCGGCTACTGAAGCGAGGAAGAAAGTATGTGATACTGTTATTTCAACAACATTTTGGCATACTGTTGAGGATTGCATTAGGGTCTCACAACCACTTCTTATAGTCTTGAGGATTGTTGATAGTGATGAGAAGCCTGCTATGCCAGAAGTTATTGCTGCGATGGAATGCGCGAAGAAAAAAATCAAAGATGCATTTGATAACAAACAAAGACTGTATAAAAAGGTGATTGAAATTGTTGAGCGGCGATGGGAAAATCAGATGGAGCAAAAATTATATGGGGCTGCGTTGTTTCTCAATCCGAGCAAATACTTTGATATCAAAGAAGAACGTCGGTTGATTGCTAATGCTTTACGAGATGACTTCAATGACGTTCTTGCAAAGATGGTGCCCGAGATTGATTTGCTAGACAGGATAAGCAATCTAGCCGAAATGGTGATACTTTTGCAAGAGAAATGGTGATTAGGCAAAGATGCTTCTCGAGATACTTTTGCAAGAGAAATGGTGATTAGGTAACGGAAATTAAAGAATCCTCGTAACTATATTAACATATAGGCTGAATGGCACTTATCACCCTCCAAGTTGTCAGCCACTTTCAATGTCCCTAAAGTACATTTTTCGTCAATTGGGTCATTAAAGTGCCATTTTTTTGCGTTTCCGTTCCTTTTCCCTGATTTGACCAAAACCCGACCCATTTTGACTAAATTTTGACACAATCCGACCCAGTTTGACCCGACCCAATTTCACTGACTATTTTTTTAAAAAAAAAAACTAAAAAGTTTTAAATTTATTTTAAAAATAATTATTATTTCAAAATTATTTTAAAAATAATATTTTATTTTAAAATATTAAAAATAATAATTATTTGAAGTTTTTTTAAAAATTATTTTTATTTTTAAAAAAAAAATTTATTTTAAAATATTAAAAATAATTATTATTTTAAATATTTTTAAAAATAATTATTATTTTCAAGAAAAAATATAGATTCATAAAATATAGATTGAAAAAAATTAAATAAGAAAATAAAACTTTATTTTTAAAAAAAAGTAGATTTTTTTTATTTTTTATGTAAAATACAAAAAATAGTAAAAGATAAATAAAAAAAAATTGATTCAATCTTTTAAAAAAAAGAAATTAAAAAGTTTAAAAAATTATTATTATTTTCAGGAAAAAAATTAGAAAATTTATTATTTTTTAAAAAAAGAGTAAAGTTTCATAAAATATAGATACAAAAAACTAAAATAAAAACTTAAACTTTATTTTCAAAAAAAAATATAACTTTTTAATTTTTTTTACAAATGAGTAAGTTTCATAAAATATAGATTCAAAAAAAGTAAATAAAAAAAACTTTATTTTCATAAAACAAAAACTAGAAATATTTGTTTTTTAAAAGATGTGTAAATTTTCCTAAAAATAATTAAGAATTAAAAAATTTTAACCTTTAATTTTTTTGAATCTATATTTTATTAAATTTTACTCATTTTTGAAAAAAATAAAAGTTTATAATTTCTTTTCCTAAAAATAATAATTATTTTTAAAACTTTCTAAAAATAATATTTTATTTTAAAATATAAAAAGTAATTATTATTTTAAAATTATTCTAAAAATAATATTTTATTTTAAAATATTAAAAATATAATTAAAGAAATTTATCTTGTTTAATTATTCATTATTTTTAATATTTTAAAATAAAATATTATTTTTAAAATAATAATAATTTTAAAAAAGTTCAAATAATAATTATTTTTAATATTTTAAAATAAAATATTGTTTTTAAAAGAATTTTGAAATAATAATTATTTTTAAAATAATTTTAAAACGTTTTAGTTTTTTTTATAAAAAAAATAGTTAGTGAAATTGGGTCGGGTCAAACTGGGTCGGATTGAGTCAAAATTTGGTCAAAATGGGTCGGGTTTGGGTCAAATCAGGGAAAAGGAACGGAAACGCAAAAAAATGACACTTTAAGGACCCAATTGACGAAAAATGTACTTTAGGGACGACATTGAAAGTGGGTGGCAACTTGGAGGGTTATAAGTGATATTCAGCCTAACATATATATAAAGCTATAAAAGCTAAATTATGATTATAATTTATATACATTCTTCCTTTCCTCCCTTTAAAAATATTTATATTTCTTTCTAGTTGATTGGTGGAATGCTTTTGGAGCGCGGGCTATTGAGTTATCCTCGTTTGCAAAAAGAATTGTAGGCCTCTGTGCTTCTTCCGGTTGCGAGCGCAATTGGAGTACATTTGAGTTTGTAAGTACTTTCTATTATTAGTTCAAATTTCAAAAGTAATAAGTCAATCACTACTAATACTAACTATTTTTTATATAATTAAAATTGTATCATTAATATTATTATTTTTTGTTCTATTTATTTTAGATTCATACGAAGAAGAATAGATTGGAATACAAACATTGAGTGACTTGGTGTATGTCCGGTACAATCGAAAGATCGACTCAAGGTTCCAAAAGAAGCGTGAACTTGGAAATAATTTTGATCCATTAGTCATTGATGACTTTGAATGGGGTAATGAATGGATCAATAATGAGGCCGATGTTGTTCATCCCAAGGAGGATCTTACATGGAATGATGTGGATCGAGCAACTGGTGCATTTAACAGGCTTGAGGGTTGCAATCTTTCAAGGAGAGCTCGTGCCAATACTAGTGATAATCTCATGACGTACTCTCGATGTGGTGGTGGTTCAACTTCAAGGGAATCAAGGTTGATGGATTCCGACTCCGATAATGAAGTTGATGAAGAAGAGACAATTTCAAATGATGATGAAGATGAAGATGTGGAGGATGATTATGGAGAAAGACCACCACCTACGCCTTTGAATGAGAGTAGTTCTCATGGAAGAGATGGAGATGACCTTTTCTATGATGATTTTGATTGAACAATGTTTTTAGACTAGTGTAGAGAGTCTAGACATTATTTTGGCTTGCTATGGTGGTGTTTTATTAGTTATTAGAGAACATATTTGTAATGGTTGGTTTCAACTTTATTTTCTCTGTGGTGTTTATTGAATTCTTCATTTCTTTTACTAATTTTTAATATCAAGTGTTTTGTTTTTGGATTGTTATTGCTAAGTATTTACATAATTATGCCTTTAATGTTATTCCATAGTGTTATGTTTTGAGTTTAATGTTTATGAAATTTTATTGTCAATATACTTGTTAAGTAAAATAAATAATATATAAATTGCACATTGTAAACGACTTGTCGCCTTACGGACGCCTAGGCGGTCGCCTAGGCGTCCAGGCAGTCGGCTACCGCCATGACTCTCCGTGGCGCCGTGACAACTATGCATCCACATATTACTATTCTATCTTATCCCTTATAGTTCCACTTTAGTTGCAATTCACATTCGACATAGAATTAGTCGACATATAAATCATTTCGCTCAACAGATTCGGTTCTTTTCCTCATTGCACATTTTCAGTGAGAATGGTGAATAGCTTCATCCCTGCTCTCGCAGAGGTTACTCATCCCTTGAAGTAGTAATAAACTACTCTGCTACATTCATGTGGGAGATGGTGGAATGAAATTCATTCCAACAGAATAGATGTATGTGACTATTATCTCTTCCTATCACACCACCACCACCAACTAAACATTTATTTGATATACTAAAAAATCATTTCATTCCTTCCTCCATTCCATTCCTTCCTCCATTTCATTCCTTCAATTCAAACATAGCATACTGCTACGTTTAGTCTTTCCCTTCCGGGTACTTGACCAACTCAGTTTCGAGGGATTCCAAGTTTTTAAACTTATTGATAATGAAGTTGTAATATACTTCAGTGGCATTACTATCTCTTCGTTATATTAGAAGTAACTGGAAACAGAAATGTAAACTATGCCGGACAGAGTTTAGCTATAGAATTATTCAGTGATGGACAACTGTAATTCATTTATAAAGTGAACTTAAAAGTTTGTTATTTATTTTTTTCATACGAAAAAAAAATAAATTTAAATATAATAATTATTATAGACATATCCTGTAATTTCAAGCTGAAGACATCCAAGACCAAAGGTTATACAATTTGACCCCCCATGATCAAAGTTTCTAGATCCGCCCCTGTGTAATAAACCAATGGACACGTGACAATGTTCCACAAAACATGGTTTATTCAGTAAGACTAGCTTTAGGTGAAGGAGTACTCAAATTTGTTGGTAAATATGAGTTTGTTCACATATATGCCACAAACAGGGAAGCCCCACAAATAATGCCCACAGTTAATAGTGCCTAAGTAACCATTTGAAGTCAGCTCGCTGTACATCTTTCAGGAGATATCTTTCCTTATGCCCAGATTAATAAGGGCTAAGCAGCACAGTCAAGAGGATTTACCAAGTCTATGGGACATTTAAGGAATTATGTTTTTTTTGTTTAGGATCAGTTTTACAAAAATGAAGCACAATTGCAAGTAACCATCGACTTCCTACCACTTCAAATTTTCAGAAAGCATTTCAAACAACGTTAACATTTGCAAAAGTAACCCATAAAATTATAAAAGACAGAGGGCTTCATCAAGAAGCATTTAAACACTTTCATGATTCATATTCAGTATTTCAAAGTACAGGGGATAGTGAAAGGGAGATACTAACCAGGTGACTTCTTCCCAGATTAAAAAGCCAAAATTTCCAGTCCTTCATGTCTTTCCCATTGACTTTCACACGTATGCTGGTCCAGCCTTTGTGATGAATTTCTATGCAGTCTAATTTGTATCCCACTCCAGTCCCAATTGCCTTGACAAATGCTTCCTTTACACACCAATATCTGCACGAGTTCTCATCAAATGTTAGGCAAACATGCTTTGTCACTTTTTAGTTAATAATTATATATTTGCAACCTCGTATGCCTATTGCACTCATTTAGATGGTACAAAACCATACAACCTTGTTTAGAGTCAAGACAAAATGGGAAAATAAGTTAACAATCATATTTGCTTATAGCATTACAAAAGTTGAGAGGGCAATTGCATCACGTTAGGGTTTCTTCCTTTTCTACTTCATAGTGAGGGGTTATGCCAAATTCAAAACCATTTGGCCTAATTACTAGATAATGCAGCCTTAGGCTGATGAGAGACTGCTATGAAATTGGTGAACTTTATAGGAGCGGATTATACCTTGCAGTTAAGCATGTTATAATCTCAAACAATGGTAAAAACAAGAGATGAAATTTCACCTCAAAGGGATCGTGCATAAATTTTCTAGAAAGCAATATATTAGAAAACTAACTGATATACAATCTATAAGATCATATAAAGAATGTTACATGAGTGATGAGGGGAAGTAGCTACACATTATAAGCTTATGAGAACGATGAGGAGGATGGTGAACGCAAATGAATGGTTAGGGGGGTAGAAGGGTTAGCAAATGAAGGAATGATCTCTCCAAATATAGCGGGGCTAACTATCAAAGGGCCAAGAAGAACTGAAGTATCCAAAGGGTCCAACCAACAAAAGAGGTGTCTGACACAAGAAGAACAATATATAGGTTGAAGGAGAGAGGAATTGGAAAAGAGTGTCTATAGAATGATGTTGGGGGAGAGAGAGAGAGAGAAGTGTATAAAGCTATGGTATCCCTTTGTTTTATACGGATATTCATCTTATACCATCTTTACTACCAAGTCGACTGAAATGTAAAACTGACCCTCCTATTTATAGCTTTTTTACAAACCCCTTCCTCAAACTCTTTTTTTGGCATAACTCACCCTCCAAGTTATATAAGTACTAAAAAAAGGACCCTATTAACGTTTCTGTTAAAAAAAAGACGGAATATTACTGACTTTGGACGAAAATCAACCGTGTGCGTGGCAACAGGTGCAACATGAGGGTAATAGAGTAATTACACAAAAAAACAAAAATTAAACAGACATTCACTTACCCCCCATTCCATTCTGCATCTCCGCCCAAAAAAAGTCATCTTCGTCTCGCATCCCGATCAAAAAGTATGGTCGGAATCCACCACGCACTTCGCCAGATTCTACCATCAACATCAAGAGATCAATCATATGTCCACCATAGAACAAATCGCCGTAGAATAATAGCCTAAATCAATAACAATAACAAACCCCCAAAAATCAAAAGACCAAATCAAAAGCCCACTATCAGAAATCCGCCCCACCATCCTGCTACATCAACAAGTTCCACTAGGGGTGTAAACGGATATAAATGAATCCGAATTCAATGATATCCGTATCCGTATCCGGAAAATTAATTCCCTATCCGTATTCGTATCCGATATCCGACGGATTTTAAAAATATTATCCGTATCCGGTATTCAGAATAATATCCGAATACGAATAATATCCGTTTTCGTTTATTCGTTTATCAATAGCCTAATAAAAAATTCATTTAAACCATACATATTAATCAGTGAGTTTAACTCAGTTATCCTACATATTAATCAGTAAGTTTAACTTAGTTATCCTATTGAGTTAACTCAGTATTCCCTTTCACTCTCATTTCACTCTCAGTTTAGCTTATTTGATTGATCCATATGTCTTTGAACAAGACTTACACACACGTATATGTATATTATGTATAAAATAAAGAACAAATATTATTTGAAAATAAATACTTCACAGATCTAGCCCATAAAACAAGAAAATTTCATGCTCCAAATATGTAAAAAGGATATAACTCCCGGAGGTTGAATGATTTTGCAAATGTTTAGATCTAAAACATTTTTCTACAATTTTTTTAAAAAATCTTTTAATTTTTCTAAATCAAGTATCAAATAAAAAACTATTGAAATGAGTTTACCCAAAAACATATGAACAGATCTAGCTTAGATTTATGAACAGATCAATAGTTGAAACGTTATTTGAGAGAATCTACCCAGAAACCCATTTGAGATGAACAGATCAATGTTTCGTTATTTGACAGAACTAAAAACATATGAACAGATCTACCCATGAACTATTTGAGAGAATATTTTACAAATCTAGCTTAGACATTTAAAAGAAACTTTTTGAAGATTTTGAAATTTTGGAAACAAATTTTTGTAAAACAAATCGGTAGAATTGTAGTTAATATACTTAAGAATGACTTAATCGGAGCAATTTTTCAAAAAACATGTATTGATTTGGCTAGATCTAAGTTAGAAAAGCAAGGGGTTAGAAGCACTTTTAGTGAGAGAGAAGAGAGAACGGCTGAGATGAGAGAGAAGGAAGAAAAAAATGAAATTTTCTTTTGACCAACTTTGTTGAAATGTTGAGTGATTTGAATGAACGGCTGGGATATAATCAAAACTTGATCCAACGCTTTCTGTGAGTTAATCCTTGTGATCGATTCTAATTGGTTGTCTCAACTTACTGGAATGCAGAGGTTCTAGTATATTCTATGTATTTGTATTAGTATACATAGTATATGTATTAGTTTTAAATCCCAATTCAAAGTTTATATGCATAGATTATTATAAACTTTAACGACTACAAAAAATAATTATAAACATAAAGTATAAATATTAAAATAATAATTTTAAAAGTATATTATCAAAATATTTAAATAGTCAAATTATTATAATAATGAAGTTTAAAGTAAAATTCATTAATGAATGAATGTTAATTTATTTATTTTTAATAAATACAATAATCAATGCTCTAAATAACAATTCAAATAAGTTTTCATCACTTTTGAAATCCTAAATTTCAAAATGAATGCACTAATTACAACTATAACTAAAATAAGGGGAAAAAATAATGAGTTTTAAAGTATAATTCATTAATGAATAAATGTTAATTTATTTATTTTTAATAAATATAATAATCAATACTCTAAATTACAATTCAAATAAGTTTTCATTATTTGTGAAATCCTAAATTTAAATTTCAAAATGAATATTCTAATTACAACTATAACCGGAATAAGAAAAAAAAATAAGGAGTTTTAAAGTATAGTTCATTATTGAATGAATGTTAATTTATTTATTTTTAATAAATACAATAATCAATGCTCTAAATTATAATTCAAATAAATTTTCATCATTTTTAAAATTCTAAATTTCAAATATTATGGTTTACTTATTAATGTTTAGATGTCCATTAATAAGTAGATGTTCATTTTATGTGTGTGGAGTAATATTGTGGTGTGTATGAATATTTATAATCTATAATTAGATTCAATTAAAAGTTTACATTGAATATTTAATTATTTTTTTCAAAATTATATTTTCATTGCTCCCGTCTCCCGGTATCACATATAAGTTTCCAAAGTAAAAAATTTATGTGTGTGTGTGTGTGTGTGTGTGTATATATATATATATATATATATATATATATAAGTTATTAATTAATGAATGTAAGTTATTAATATATACGTGTGTGTATATATATATATATATATATATATATTAATAACTTATATATAAGCGATATATATAAGTTATTAATTAATGAATATAAGTTATTAATTAATGAATGTAAGTTATTAATATATACGTGTGTGTGTGTGTGTGTAAGTTATTAATTAATAACTTATATGTATATATAACTTATATATATGCAAGCTATTAATATATATGTGTGTATATATACACACATATATATATATATACAAGTTACATATAAGTTAATATATTTGTATATAATATATATATATATACACACACATATAACTTATATGTAAGTTATATATATAAGTTAATATATATATATATACAAATATATTAACTTATATGTAAGTTATTAATATATATGTATATATATATATATTAATAATTTATATAAGTCTATATATATAACTTATATATATACATATATAAGTTATTAATATATATATATATATAATTATATATATATATAAGTTATTCGGATACGGATCCGATTCGGATATCGGATTCCGGATATCCGCCGGATATATTTACGGTCGGATGTTAAACGAATACGAATACGCCTATATCCGTATCCGTTTATTTGCAGATACCTTTAAACCGAATACGGATATATCCTTTTTTTTTTAATGCGAATAAGATCTGCTTTTTTTCGAATATGAATGCGGACGAATACGAATTTTCCGGTTACTAATTACAGCCCTAAGTTCCACAACTACTCCGGCAGCTCAAACCAAGCCTAATTTGTGGTTTAACTGGCGATGATGCTTCTCGAATAACTGGGCTTTGATGTAGGGCATTAACATGGTGGGAGAAAATCAAGATTAAATTTTGGTACAAAAAGCACAATGATTACGTACCTTCCTTCTGAACAATTTCATCTTCTTCAACAAAAGCTACATCACAAGGTATGTTATTCATCCTCTTCTTCTTCTTCTTTCAATTGATGCACTGTACCTTCAATATTCTATTTCAAAACCCTAAATTTTTCCCTAATTTTTTTTTTCGTAATTTGAGATTCAAATTTTAGAATCCAAGGATCCCCCAAAATTTGAGAATGAACACTAGAACTATGGCAGGCGGTGGTGGGTCAATTTAATTGTATATCTTGAGATTCGAATTTCTGGTCAATGCATATGGGTGGGCTGATTTGAGATTTTAATTTATGGTCAACAACAGCTAGCTTCAATCACCAAACAGACATGTACGATCGCGCCGGCTCCAATGAACTCGTCTGATCTTGCCTCCGCCCAATCCCCTTGGTAGTTGTAGGCGGAGTAGGCGGTGCCGCCGTAGCTGTGGCGGATGTGGTGTAGTTGATGGTTCTACTAGAAGCTGAGAATGAAGATTTGGAAGGGGATCGGTGTATGGATGATAGGAGGAGAGAGGTCAGTAGCCTCCGTGAAGCCATGGCATGGGCACTAGATTAAAGGCGATGAAGGCTAATTCATGGTATTGGTATTGGTTTTATATTTTTTCTTCTTTTTTATTTTGGTTTTGTCTTTTGATTATGTTTTATTAATTTTATATTTGTTTCAGATTTTTATCATACTTGTGAGACTATTCTCTACTTTGGTTCTTTGAAGAATTCCTAAGTTAATTTCTTAGTTTTCTTTGAGATTCAAACTTAACTTATCATACAACAGACCATAGTTGTGTGTGGCGTTATCTACCAATTATCAATCGTTGATTGTACCGAAGGTTCCTGCTCCATTTAAGTACGGGGTTTAGGTGTCATTGATAATCCACCTACGCAAATTCATCTGCTTGAACGATTGTACCGGAGTTCTCGTCTCAATATAGACGTTGGGTTAAGGTGTCGGGAAAGTTCCATCATCAAAACTTTGCTAGAAACGATCCAGGCGACGACCACCTCACGCAAGCGTGTCGTGAAGTCTATCATTTGGTATCAAAGCACAGTTATCTAGCTAAGTATCTATCTTTAGTTTCGTAATTTGATTACGTATTGAAAAAAAAAAGTATAGAAAATTTATTTCAGTTGATTCGTAAGTTTAGCTTCAAATTCTATAATCGAGATTGATAGTATTCATAGTCATACCTTCTATAGTTGTTTGCGATAAGTGATTTTTGAATTGATTATTAAACTGAGAATTTTATTTAGTGAATTCGAAAAGAACCTACAAGAGAAAATAATTATAGGTAAAAGGCTAAGTTCTAAGATCATTTGAGGGTAAAAGTCGTTAGAGTGATACACGAGCGAACATTAATTCGAGCGAAACATGAAAAGGAGTGGTAAGGGAGATTATTTTTGCTACTAACTTTGTTTTGCAGGGAAAAATTATGGCTAGCTCAAAAGATAAGTGTGCTAAGGAAGACACGACGTCAAACGTTGACATGAAATTTGTATTGGATGCCATGAATAAAGATTGGAGTAGGAGATTGGACATAGCAATGGAAAGTGTGAATGAGCGTCTAGATCAAATAAGCATTACAATAGGGGAATCGACTCAACAATCTCCAGGGACGCATCGAAAGGGCGCAACAAAAGGGCACTAGAGAGGAAGGAACTAACGGTGATGGTACATTCAGTGAGGAGGAAGATGGAGAATCCAACTTCATTAATCGGAGACGAAGGGGAACTAGGGAAAAAGGCGATCGGAATAGAGAGGACAACAACTTGGATAACACCAAAATGAAAATCCCAGCCTTTCAAGGGAGGAGCGATCCAGAGGCATACTTAGAATGGGAGATGAAGATGAAATGGATATTTGAGTGTCATAACTATTCAGATCTTAAGAAAGTCAAGTTGGCCGCTACAGAATTCTCAGGTTATGCAGTTACTTGGTGGGATCAGCTGATGACTAGCCGAAGGAGATGTGGAGAACGTCCAATTGAAACATGGGCAGAGATGAAGGCAGTTATGAAAAAGAGATTCGTGCCAAACCACTACTACCGAGACTTATTTCGAAGTTTGCAGAATTTGAGACAAGAAAGTAAGAACGTAGAGGACTACTTCAAAAAGATGGAGATGTTAATGGCAAGGGCTAACATAGATGAAGATAATGAAACAACTATGGCCAGATTTTCAACAGGGCTAAATTGGGAGATTGCGGATTTGGTAAAGCGACAACATTATGTAGTGTTGGAAGATATGGTGCACATGGCTATCAAAATTGAGAAGCAACTTAAGAGGAGAGGTGGCCAGTGAACAATATCTAATTCAAACTGGAAATCTAATGTTGGGAAGCGAGAGGAGAAACCAACCGTAAACAAACCGAAAGTGGAGTTTAAACCAGATGTGGTTAATCGGGGAGTGCAAGGAAAAGGGGAACAACCGTCGTTTAATCGCAATCGTGATATCAAGTGCTTCAAATGTCAAGGCAGGGGACATATTGCAAATCAATGTCCAAACCAACGGACGATGTTGTTACTTAATAACGGAGAAGTAGAGACCGAGGAAGAAGAAAGAGACTAGAGGATGTTGACGAGCGAGAGTTGGCTATACACGGAGAAATTTTGGTGACCAGAAGGGTGCTTAGTGCGCAAGTAAAAGAGGAAGTTGTAGAGCAAGGGGAAAATCTTTTTCATACGAGGTGTTTAGTAAATGGAAAGATTTGTTGTGGTGATAGATGGAGGAAGTTGCACCAATGTAGCAAGTACAACAATGGTGTAGAAATTGGGTTTGTCAACAACCAAACACCCACACCCTTATAGATTACAATGGCTCAATGATAGTGGGGATATGAAGGTTACTAAGCAAGTGTTGGTTCCATTTACGATCGGGAAGTATGTAGATGAGATCTTGTGTGATGTAGTGCCTATGCAAGCAGGTCATTTATTACTTGGAAGACCATGGCAGTCCGATTGACGGGTAAAACACGACGGATTCACTAATGAGTATTCGTTTATGCACAAGCAAAGAAAGGTTACCTTGTGTCCTATGTCACCAAAACAGGTGCATGAGGATCAATTAAAGTTACAAAAAGATCATATACAAAGAAAAGAGAGTGAGAAAAAAAAAGTGAGGAAGAGAATAAGAGAAAAAGAAAAAGAGAGAAAAACAAACATTTATGCAAAAAAAAGTGATGTGAGGAAGGCTTTAGATTCTAAACAGCCGATGATTATACTTCGGTATAAGGAGACATTTTTGAATACTAACGCTAATGATTCTTCCTTGCCTAGTGTTGTTTCATCTCTTTTACAGGATTATGCAGATGTCTTTCCCGATGAGCTTCCACAAGGATTACCACCTATTCGGGGAATAGAGCATTAGATTGATTTCGTACTCGGTGCTACCATTCCAAACCGTCCAGCCTATCAGAGTAATCTCGAGGAAACGAAGAAGTTACAAAAACAAGTTGGCGAACTAATGGAGAAAGGGTTCGTGAGGGAGAGCATGAGTCCTTGTGCAGTTCTAGTAATCTTAGTGCCAAAGAAGGATGGGAAATGGCGGATGTGCATCGATTGTCGAGCAGTAAATAACATTACGGTAAAATATCGACATCCCATTCCTCGTTTAGATGACATGATAGATGAATTGCATGGATCATGTATATTTTCAAAATTTGATTTGAAGAGTGGGTATCATTAAATAAGAATGCAAGAGGGTGATGAATGGAAAACTGCGTTTAAAACAAAATACGGTTTTTATGAGTGGTTAGTGTTACCTTTTGGTTTAACTAATGCACCTAGTACTTTCATGCGTCTAATGAATCATGTTTTACGTCCATTCATTGGTAAATTTGTTTTTGTGTATTTTGATGATATTCTGATTTATAGCAAAAACTTGGGTGAACATGCATTGCATTTAAAATCTGTTTTAGGTGTACTTCGTAAGGAAAAGTTATTTGCAAACATGGATAAGTGTACGTTTTTCACGGATAGAGTTGTGTTTCTTGGCTTTGTTGTGAGTTCACGGGGAGTCCAAGTAGATGAGGAGAAAATACGTGCAATCCGGGAATGGTCGAGTCCAACAAATGTGAGTCAAGTGCGAAGCTTTCATGGATTGGCAAGTTTTTACCGACGCTTCGTGAAGAATTTCAGTGACATCACAGAACCGTTGACGGAAGTTATCAAGAAGAATGTGGGATTTAAGTGGGGTGATGAACAGGAAAAGGCATTTAATTTGATTAAAGATAAATTGACTAATGCTCCTTTACTTGTTTTACCTAACTTTGTTAAAACGTTCGAAATTGAGTGTGATGCCTCAGGTGTAGGAATTAGAGCTGTGTTGAAGCAGGAAGGAAAACCAGTGGCATACTTCAACGAGAAGTTGAATGGGGCAGCTCTGAATTATCCGACTTATGATAAGGAGTTGTTTGCGTTGGTTCGAGCGTTGGAGACATGGCAACATTACCTGTGGCCGAAAGAGTTCGTGATTCACACCAATCATGAATCCTTGAAGTACTTGAAAGGACAGCACAAGTTGAACAAGCGACATGCACGGTGGATGGAATTTATCGAGACATTTCCATATGTCATCCGATATAAACAAGGTAAAGAAAATGTCGTTGCGAATGCTCTTTCAAGAAGGTATGTGTTATTAAATACTCTTGATACAAAATTGCTTGGTTTTGAACGAATTAAAGAGTTATATGTTGATGACCATGATTTTGGAGAAGAGTTCAAATCGTGTGAAAAGAATGTTGTAGGTAAATACTTTAAAGTTGATGGATTTCTATATAGGGAAAACAAGTTATGTATAACTGCATGTTCTTTGCGTGAGTTGTTGGTTAGAGAATCACATGGGGGTGGTTTGATGGGTCATTTTGGTGTTGAAAAGACTTTGGATGTTTTAAAAGAACATTTTTATTGGCCACATATGAAACGAGACGTAGAAAAAATTTGTGATAGATGTATTACCTGTAGACAAGCTAAATCTCGTGTTCAACCTCATGGACTGTATACACAATTGCCTATACCTGATGAACCTTGGATTGATTTATCAATGGATTTTGTGTTAGGTTTACCTAGATCTAAGCGTGGTAATGATTCTATATTTGTGGTCGTGGATAGGTTTTCTAGGATGACACATTTTATTCCATGTCACAAAACTGATGATGCATCCCATATTGCTGATTTGTTCTTTAGAGAAATTGTGTGTTTGCATGGCATGCCTAGAACAATTGTTTCAGATAAGGATTCTAAATTTTTGAGCTATTTTTGGCAGACATTGTGGTGTAAGTTAGGTACTAAACTGTTATTTTCAACTACTTGTCATCCACAAACTGACGGTCAAACTGAAGTTGTAAATAGAACTTTATCTGCATTGTTAAAAGCTATTATTAAAAAGAACATTAAAGTTTGGGAAGAGTGTTTACCGCATGTTGAGTTTAATTATAATAGATCTGTTCACTCTGCTATACAATTTTCACCATTTGAAATTGTATATGGTTTTAATCCGTTAACTCCATTGGATTTATCACCATTACCTGTGTCTGAGTTTACTAACATGGATGGAACGAAAAAGTCTGAGTTTTTTAAGCAGATACATGCGAAAGCAAGACTTAATATTGAGAGGAGGACGGAGCAATATGCGAAACAGGCCAACAAGGGTCGACGTCAAGTGATTTTTGAACCAGGAGAATGGGTGTGGTTACATATGCGGAAGGAAAGATTTCCAGCTCAAAGACGGTCTAAATTGCTTCCAAGAGGAGATGGATCATTTCAAGTTCTCGAGCGCATCAATGATAATGCCTACAAATTGGATTTTCCTGGTGAGTATAACGTTAGTGCAACCTTCAACGTTACTGATCTAAGTCCGTTTGATGTAGGTGACGATTTGAGAACAAATCTTTCACAAGAGGAGAGGTATGATGAGGACATCCTTGGCTCTGGAACGAATGACACTCGTAGAGCGGATCCTATGTGCATGTCGGATAGGCCCGTGACGAGAGCTCGGGTTAAACGATTCAAGGAAGGCCTTAATGGGTTGATACAAGACATGTGGAGCGAGGATAGATCGAGTGCAGAGTTCGAGGAGCGGAGCGAAATTCTAAGGCTTTGTAATTGGTCATGATGTTACAAGCAAACACGCCAAGGTTAGGAACGATGAAAACGAAAGAAGACAAATTCTCGAACAGCAGGATTCTCGCCCCGACGAGAACACGCCCAAAAATCTTGCCCCGGCGAGATCTTCTATGTCCATCTTCGCCCCAGCCATCGCTGAAGCCGCCCCGGCCCATTCTTCTCTGTCCATCTTCGCCCCGACGGGATTCTCAGTCATTTTTCTCGCCCCGGCGAGATCGGCCAAATTTTGTTGGCCCGTTTTTCGAGGCAGACGCATTTTTGACAATTTTGGACGCGGATTTCCTTATTTAATTAGATATTTTATTATGATTTCAGTTTTCTAATGTAATTAGGATGCTTTAGATTGGATTTTGATTCCAAATCCATTATAGTTTCCTTTTAGAATTCCAGGGTTTCAATTACTAGTTTGAATAAGGTTGATGAATGTAATTCAAGAACACTTCAATTATTTTCAGATTTTTATCATACTTGTGAGACTATTCTCTACTTTGGTTCTTTGAAGAATTCCTAAGTTAATTTCTTAGTTTTCTTTGAGATTCAAACTTAACTTATCATACAACAGACCATAGTTGTGTGTGACGTTATCTACCAATTATCAATCGTTGATTGTACCGAAGGTTCCTGCTTCATATAAGTACGGGGTTTAGGTGTCATTGATAATCCACCTACGCAAATTCATCTGCTTGAACGATTGTACCGGAGTTCTTGTCTCAATATAGACGTTGGGTTAAGGTGTCGGGAGAGTTCCATCATCAAAATTTTGTTAGAAACGATCCGGACGACGACCACCTCACGCAAGCGTGCCGTGGAATTTATTAGTATGGAGATATTGTCTAATTACTCTTTTGTCCTCATTGTTGCACATGTGCCATGCACATGATGAATCCTGTCACTTTTTTTAACAAAAATGTTAATAGGGTCCTTTTTTTATTACTTATACAACTTGGAGGATGAGTTATGCCCAAAAAAAAAAGTTTGAGGAAGGGGTGTAAAAAAGCTATAAATAGGACTAGGAGGGTCAATTTTGCATTTCAATCCTGCCAAGTCAGCAATTCAAATAAATCTATCTTGTGCAGAAGATGCAATCACTTGAGGGGACCTTAGGATGCAAATAATAATAATAATAATAATAATAATAATAATAACAATAATAATAATAATAATAAGGGGAAAAAAGAAGAAACCTACATCACTTTCTGCAGTGCAAAGATGATTTCTAATTTCATGTGCCAGCGTTTCAGTCGCTGCGGCTGTCTTCTGTCGTATGTCTTTTCATTTTGGGGTGTGTATGTTAGTGCACATAAACACACAAGCAAATAGATATATAAAATTTTCTCTCAAACAGCCAAATGTCTATTTGCATGCAAAGTTTCTTGAAACTTTTTAAATAAAATATACAGTAGAAAACTAAATGTAATATTCATATAAAAGAATAAAATTTAACTAAACTAAGAAATATTCACCACAAGGTAACTACTATCCATTTGTTTTCTGCTTCTAGAATACTTGTAATTTGTAACTAACTAATAAGTCCTTCGACTTATTTTTTTTATCCTAATGGTCGGGCCTTACAGACGTTCAATCATAATGGATAGTATGTTTAGTTCTGAATAAGGTTATGTTGAGAAATTTTATTTAGTTACAAGGTTTTATGTTTTTTTTACTTTCAAGAATATTATAAACTGGTATCCAAGAGTTGTGTAAATAATGATGGCAACTAAAAGGACAAGATCAAAAGTCTGGTTGTTGATTGAAAATCTCTGTATATACCGGAAATTATATAGGTGTAGAGGCAAATGTTTTCTATGAAATTGCCAAAGACGTTTCGTGGAACACAAAAGAAAAATATTCGAGATGTCACAACTACTTGGGGCAGAAATATTTTTTTTTTATTAATGCGTTCTTTTGGGAGCAGCAAAAGTTCGTACGGTTCAGAGTGAAAGTGGATCCATATAGACTTGAGCTAAATCAAACCCTTTGGGTAAAAAAATTATAAGAAAAATCATTGTACCTGTAGAACTCCACCAACATTTCATCAGAAGTGCCAGCATTAACAATGTTGTCCCATTCTACACTTGAAAAGTACGATTCAAAGTTCTGAATGAACTCTGGAACTGTTTCTTTCTCAGGAGTGAAATGAGAAACAATATCCAACCCAACAAGACATATCGGTTCAGAAGCTATTGCCACATAGTCACCATGATGGGATGCATTGAAATTAAAATTAGGAAATCCAACATTTGCTTTATCGCATTCCTATAAGACACAGACAGAAAAACATAACATCATCTTTTCATTTATACATAACAATGTATAATGTTTAGAGTAAGATAGGAATGCACCTAACAAATTTGTCAGCTCACAAATAAATAAATTACCTCTTCGCTTGACATATGGAAACATAAGGCTCTACTTTTCTTTAAATGTTTTGTGATCTTTTTATTGTCATTTAGATTTCAAACAAAAGTTATGAAGCATACCTTTTTTTAGGATAACAAGCTATTCACAAGAATTTTTTGTTTGAGACAAGTGCCTTTAAGTAACTACTATAAGGATCTGTGGGTCTGAGAATAAATAAATAAAGATGCAATATCAAAACACCCTTACTTTAAGCAGTAGTAATTCCTTGAATTGCTAAAAGTTCTTTCAAGAGATCAAGTCAAAAAGACAAAATGACTATCAGCAGTTTTGATTGAGCATGATATAGAATATTATAGACAGAAATAGAAAAGAATTGCTGACTAAGAACTAATCATCATCCAGAATTTTTTTTTGAAGAAAGTAGTATGTGCATCTGCCGCAATAACTGACTGCTACAAATAAAAACTCGTATCCAGTGACAAAACGTACCTCGTATTAGTGAATAGTTCCTGGAGAAAATTCTAGACCTCAATGTAGTTGAACATCGTAAAGGATTCTAGCATTCTGCTTACATGATATCTGTGCTGCAAATGGCTCTATAATATTGCCACGTGCTAAATTTCAACATTTTTTAACCAATAACAAACCTGATTTCACACTATTCGAAGTGTATTTCAAAGGAAGTGTTATTTCCACAAGTTATTTTGATGTAGAGAGGTATAGAAAGGTTTATAAATAAAGATTAAGAAGAGAAACAAGGTGACAGAAAAGCTACCCACGCATGGAATCAGTAGAACCCCACACAAACAAAGCACAAAACTTGAAACTCAGTCCAAAATATATTCTCTCTTTTTTCTTTTTCTTTTTTGAAAACCTATGCTATTATAATTTAATTATCGAGATACATTTCTCAATCCTAGGGGCCAAGGGGGAACTTGGGAAAGGGGCCAGGAAGGGAGCTAGGAAGAACCTAAGGTAAACTTACCTTCAATATATAGCGCCTACTGATTCTGACTTTGTTGAGGGGTTGACTCAATCATGAGGATTACAACTCTTTTCTCTTTATATAGAAAACCTACAACTTAGAGACCAAGTATAAATACCTTAATATAAAAAAGTAAAAAGCTCTTAATTAAAATCTACCACTATAATTAATGTTTTAGAATAATCTAAAACAGTCAAATATAATTACTTTATTTATAATTTTTTATTTCTAAAGAATAATGTAAACTAACTAATTAATAATCTGTCAAGTCCCTTGTATTGCTCTGCATCATCTCCCCGGTATTATGAAAAAATCGACCTCAAGTTTTGTAATATCTAAGAATAATAAACCGCAGTTGGAGACATGCATTCCAACAAAACTTGGGAACTCCACGTTCCAACTCCATGAGCATGATTTTTGCAAATAGCATTCCCAATAAAGAATTTTGATGTAGCTTTGGACTTGAATATGACATGTGGAAAGAGAGAATCAGCGTTTTTACCGCAACTTTGTCTTCTTGTTTTTAACTTCATGGTCGATTTGGACAAGCACTTGAACCTCAATTTCTTCATTGCTAGCTGTTTTTGAATCTTCAAGTTTTTCAACACACTCAACTTCCTTTTCTTTAAAAGTTAAGCAAATTTTGATCTTCAATACTCGCTTCGTCGAGGTTTTTTTTGAGCATCAATATAATGTGGAGTTATACAAGGATTTGAAAGATTATTAATAAGTTACTTTATTTATTATTTTAAAAAAATAAAGAAATTGTAATTAGTAATTATATTTTATATACACTAGATTATTCTAGGAGGCATGATCATCCCGCCAATGTTGGTGGTAGCCTAACAGGCTACCTACCAAACAGTTGGACAAACTATGTTTATCACTACCGTTTTCTCAACTGTTTGGCACCTCCGCCAAACATCATAGCGAGTAAGGTAAAAACCCGTTTGCCCAACAATTTGGCAAATTGTTGTCTATCGCCAACATTGTCTATGGATCTTTTTCCTTATTATAGAAGCTTAATTATAGTAACAGATATTAAAACTTTTTACTTAGCCGCTAAGTCGTAAGTTTTCTATATAAAGAGTTGTAATCCTCATTATTATTCGAACTTCAATAAATTATGAATTAAGTTTAAAGTTTTATGCTTTATTTGTGTGTGCTTCTACGAATTCTCTGCCTGGATAGGTTCTCTATCACCCTTTTTTCTCATCTCAATCTATATTTATAATTCTTTTCAAGAACTGTCCATCAAACCCCACCAAATAAACAAATTCCATCAAAATTATCCTCAACATGATGCGCCCCCCCCCCCTCCCCAAAAAAAAAAAAAAGTTGAAAAATTAATACAAGAACCCAGAGGTTACCAACTACTCAGGGATAGAGTTATTTCATTTTTTTATATTAAAAATTTTTACTAAGCCGCTAAGTCGTAAATTTTCTACTTAAAGAGTTGTAATCCTCATTATTATTCGAACTTCAATATACTATGAATTGAGTTTAAAGTTTTATGATTTATTTGTGTGTGCTTCTACAAATTCTATGCGTGGATAGGTTCTCTATCACCCTTCTTTCTCATCTCAACCTATATTTCTAATTCCTTTCAATAACTGTCCATCAAACCCCACCAAATAAACAAATTCCATCAAACTTATCCTCAGTATGTTGCCCCCCCCCCCCCCCTCCCCAAAGAAAAAAGTAGAAAATTAATAACAAGAAGCCAGAGGTTACCAACTACTCAGGGATAGAGTAAACAAAAACCAGGTTGCCATATCACCCAACCTCTCCCTCAACCAGCATTGAGAACTAAAGAATAGATAAACCAAGAAAGAAAGCGAACCTTTATTTTTATGTAAACAAAAGGAAAATAAATTTAGTGAGTACCAGAAAGGGTTTGCCCTCAAGTGTACGCTTAATGATAATTTGATCAAATGGGATTCCAAACACTTCATGTACAAGTGTATATTGTAGCAACCGGCTAACAAGCGCCCGCTTTTGATCTTCCAATTTCACAAACCTAACCAAATTCAATTGTCATGCAATCTTATACCCACCAATCTTTTAAAGATTTTTGAAATACTTTACCCTATTTTATACAGAGAATTGAAAAATATTAGTTCCACAAACTCCTCTCTCACATGATGAAACTTGTGGAACTAACACTTTTAACACTTATACTTATGGAAATATCAATTCCCATTATATATACAAACTCAAATTGTCCAAACAAAGAGCTACAGTTTATTTGACAGCTTAAAATAAAAGTAATTTATAAGTCGTTTTAGTAATCAAGATAACTAACACAATAAAACGTAACTTTATGAATTGAAGTGATCAAAAGAGGCTGACCTGGTGATGGAAGAGTGCTGATCTTGAGGGAGAACAGACATGGCTAGGGAGAAATTATGGGGTGATGGGTTCCACTCTGATATGTTTACCAACCATCTCTGTACACCCTTTTCGATTTCCATCAATTGGGTAAGGAATTAGGATTATTCTCTCACGAGTGTTCCTTTTCTATTTCCACCAATTGGGTTAGGATTATTCTCTCACGAGCAACACAGTAATGACTGAATTGGGAAATTGGGAAATTTTTCTTACTGAGAGGCGGATAGGGTGGAAACTGGAGGACGAATGAGCCGGCTAAATTCAATTTAACATATCAATTGGTATTTGACCATTTTATTTCAAATTAAAAGTTAGAATTGATAAACTAATGCAACGTATTTTAAAATCTTTTACAACAACTACTCTCTTACGTCTGTGTTTTGAGTTTTAAAATGGCCAGAAAAGAAAAGAAATAGACGGAAAATTTAAGTTTTCTTCTCAATTCCTATGTTTCTAAGTTTTTTAATAAATGGAAAAGAAAAAAAATGGATAGAAAACTTGGCCACTTTTTCTGCCAAAGTTTTCCGTCCAAAATTGGCATGATTTGGACGGAAAAGAAATTGTAATAAGTAATATTTTTATAATTCTCATATTATCCTCAACTTTCAATATAATAAATTTTAAATTACAACTCATGTCCCCAATTTGTTTTTATCTACTAAACCTAACGTCTTTCTTTCTCTCTTTCCCTTGTAGAAGCAAATCAGATTCATTAGTGGATCACTTACCTTTATCTTTTCTAGTAAAGAACTAAGTACTTTACATGCAACTATGTAAGGGTTCTTCACAGTAGTGGAATATAGATTTTAATTTTCTTCATTAGTGAATCTTCGTTAAAAAAAAATTGGCAGACTACTACTGTGAAAAGAAATGAGATTTTATTGGAATTTTTTTTCCTAATAAATGAGATTTTTCAGATAATATTATTTTAAGCCGTGTTACATACTAATTCTAAAATAGTAAACTCTTTTAATTTTATTTTATTTGTTAATTGTCAAATAAGATACTAAAGAATCATTTCTTCCAAATTTTTCTAATAAAATAACTACAATTTATTCCTTGCTAGCATGAAGACTTTAAAGTCTTGTTCAATCAACTCAGATATTTTCTTCGATCTCTAGACTCCAAAATTTATTAGTCAAATTTCAAATGTAATTTGTTATTAATTGATGTTTAAGTAAGTAAAGCACATGTTTTCTCTTTTAGCTTTAGTTAATAGTATCTCTTCCATTTTTTTATATAAAAAAGTCTTATTTTCATAATTTAGAAAATTTAATAATATATATATTTTTTAATTTTATGTTCGTTGATAAACGTGAATGAATTGTTATTTTATATTTCTATAAAAATAAATAAAACTCTTTTTCTCTCGAAACAAAGAAAAAGAAATTAAATTAAATTCTCTTTATGGAACAAAGGTGGTATCTTCTTTTCCCATTTAATACAAATTATGTTTGATAACTTTTTGATATGGCATGACAATGACTTTGTAGAAGTAGTTTTTGTTTAACATTTATTTGGATATTTGTGTTTGATTATGGAATTTTTTCTTTGGTTAAATTTATCTTGCATATTTTTATTCATGGTTCAATGGTTATAATTAATAGAAGGGTAAATTTATAAAAGTGATATTTTTCTTTTCTTTTCATTGGAACTAAAAAACTCAAGAAAAGAAAATTTTTAAATTTTCTATTCTTTTCTATTAAAAACTCAGAAACAACACAAAGGAAAACTTCAAGTTTTCTATTCTTTTCTTTTCTGTTCTAATTTAAGTTTTCTATTCTTTTTTTTTCGTTCAAAACTCAGAAACAGAGTGTTAGTTTTCAAAATAATCATTATTTGACTTTTTAAAATCAAATTTAAGTTATTTTTAAATTTAAAATTGACATAGAATTTTTTTTAATATTTTAATCTATGTAAAAAGTATTATTCATCGTAGAGATATACAAAAAGCCCGAAGGCCCGAATCGGACCGGCCAGAAAAAAACTCAAAAAAGCTCAGCCTAGTCTAGAACCGATTAGGATCGGCCTAGGCATAGAGACTTAGATTAGTCCAAGGTTTGAGGGGTAAAAGACTGTCTTGAACTGACGGTACAGAGACTTAATTAGCATGAAGCCCGAACAGCCCTGAAGCCCGAATAGGCCTAAAGCCCGGACCGACCTGCGTTAGGTCCGGTCCTGGGATCGGTCCAAAAAGCCTGAATTGAGCTTGAAATTTCAGTCTTTCAAGACTGAAAAATCAAGCTTTTCAGTCCTAGCATTGCACTTTTCCCACTTTTTGTCATTTGGACCATTTTGCCCCTCCCAAGTCCCAACACCTATAAAATGGCTAGTTTTGAGAGTATTTTGGTCCAACATATTTCAACAACTCTATTTCAACTCCTATAAATACTTAGCACTTCATTTCAATTTTTCTTACAAATCATTCTTACAATTTCTTACTACCAATATTCATTCCCTCTTTACTAAGCTTACTATCTATTCTAATTTAATATTCAATTTTAATTCTAGCATACTTATGATTCAAATTTCATTCTTACAATACCAATTTCATATTTCCTATTTATTATAAATTATGGCATCCCCAAGTACTAATCTGCGCATTAGAGCTTTTTGTTGGTTGATTTCGCAATCGATAAATACGTGCAAGTATACGCGGTCAACAAGTAATAGAGTGATAAGTAAGTTGTCGATCCCACGAGGAATTATCTCTAATGAACTTCCAAGTACTAACTTCAAAACATCTCGATCTTATTTAAACAAACTGATTAAAACGATAATTTATGACTACAATTGAGTTAAATAACAGAAATACAAAACATAGATAGATAGATAAAGTGTTAAGAATAAAAGATCCATACACAAGCATTTTGCCAAACACTTGGCGTGCATTACTTTGTTCTAATCTCTTAAGTCTCCTTTTGAGCATGGCGGTCACAATGAATTGACAATACACAAATTATGTATAGCATAATGTCGTGCTATTATATTTATGGTCTAAATCTAATAATCCATTTTTCAATTTCATAAAGATTACCAAAATGAATTACCAATTCCTTAGCAATTAGAAAATAAGCACAAAATATAAAGAACCAATTCGTATGGCGCCAATTAAAAGGAAAACAAGATAAAAGTTTAATTCATAACAAATAAATTAAACTTTTCCAAATATTAATTAGCATACATGGATAATACAAGTATCAAAGAAGGTTAGAGAAGGAAAAACTCTTGTGAAGACATCCATCTCCAAACACCCTTTAATCCCTTGTCTCCATTGGTGCTAAGTGTGATTGTGCACTAGATCCTCATGCATGAGGTCTAGCCACTGAAATAGAGGAAGATTTTTGAAATGGAGGCAACATGCTCTATTTATAGAGCCTCCACCAAAACCTAGCAAAACTCGTTCAATAAGTAATTGATGTTGACTTCTGCACGGTTTTGGCGCAGCTGCACTGGAATTGGGCGCAGCTACGCTGAACTCTCTTGTCCAGTTAGCACAGCTGCGCTAGCTGCTCAGCCCGTCCACGCGCGCCTACTCGCCCATCTGCTGCTCCTGCTCGCCTGGTGCCATGTTGCCTGCTGCCTCGCGCTCTCTCGCGCCTCTAGTGCCCAATCAGCTACTGCTCATAGCTAGTCGACGCCGCACGCCGCCGCACGTCGTGCATACGAAGAGTCCAAATGACTTCAAATTTAATACCAAGCGTCGCCATATGCTAATTTCCATAAAATAATGCAAACCAAGCATGGATCTCCACATACGGGCATTAAGACAATTCAAAACAACGATCCGAATGGCCTGTATTCTAATTCCTACAAAACAGGGTTAAAACACATAGAAACCAAACGAAGATGCGTGAAAGCAACGCGAAACAACATTTTACACAAATATGATAAAAAGATATAAAAACCAAATGAAAAGCTTTAAGATTCATAAATTATCAAGCTCAAAAGTACCTAATTTGTGTATATAAAACACATTCATCAAATATCCCCAAACTCTTCAACTAAAGTGAAGATACTATGAACAATAAAAATAAATGACTCTTATCCCCAAACAGAACATGAAAAATGAGAAACCGACTCATGAACTGGCCTCAAAGATTAAAGATCAAATAGTGCCCAAAAGCAACACAAAGTTACAGTTTAACAAATTCACTAGGCTCGCAACTACTCACTAGGCTCACAACTACTCATGATCCTTTCAATGTGTGTGTGTATCCCATATGTTTAAACGAGTTAGGATTTAGCTAACACATTGGCTCAAATTTATGAAAAATTATACTATAAATTTACAAACTCATCATTACATTAATCAATACTAATCAAGACAAATATATAAGAAAAGGATCCCAAGGGTATTATTTAAGCAACATGTGTTGAAGGTTGTTTGATTTCATGATGACTGGTTTAATTGTTCATATAGAATTATATCTATGTGATTATGTGCTTGACTATCTAAGTGCTAAGGTGATTATGTGCTTATAGGTCTATATGATCATACTGACTTATGTGAACTATCTGATTATATGCTTCCATTTGACATGTCAAGAAAATGATACACTGATGAATATTGTGGTTTCCATATTTATCATTGATGAATATAGTTTCATAATAACTTACTAATAAAATGTATACTGCAAGATTAAAGTTCTAGTGATCCTAAATGGTGTATAGTCCTTATAAGAAAAATACATGTACAAGAACTTATAGCATAAAGATTAAGAATGTTAGGTTGATCTTATCATAGAGTTACTCTGCATATTCGTAATGTTAATATTGTAAGCAGAGTAATCTAGATTGAATAAACAATGTATACTTGTATAGCAAGTTTTGTATAGTCCTTTTAAAGAAAGATATGTACAAGGACTTAGAGTATAAAAGATCAAGAGTGTTAGGTTGATCTTGCTGAATGAATCTGATGTATAGTTATCAGGAATCCTATCCTCATAAAAGTAACTTTGCGGGTCGTAAAGTCGAAATGGATCACAAAGATAACCTATGATTGCAAAGCATCAAAAAAGTCGCAGAGATGTGGTTTCTAATCATAAAGTGAACTGGATCGTAAAGCCAAGAAAAGCTCACTCATCAGGGACTGAACGTAGAGTGCTTCAGAGAATCGCAAGGCAAAAAGTTAAATAGTAAAACACCTTCTAAATCGTTCAGCTGAAGAAAGATTCGTAGAATTCTAGACTTATCGTAAAGTCATCGTCAGATCGTAGAATCAACACTACGAGCTCTCATGATCGTAGAGCAATGAACCATAACAAAACTGAGATGGTTGAGCAGATAGAAGTTAGCTAAGTATCTTCTTACAATCAAAGGAAAGTACATCTCAGAGTCCATGATTCTGACATAAAGATCACCTCACTTCTCAAGGTACAAATGAGGTCATAAGGTGACAGAAGAATGGCTAAACAAGATTGACTGTAGAAAGACTGAGCATAGAGTTGTTCAAGTGATCGCTAAAATAACTCAAGAATCGTTCAGTAAAGATGAAGAATGGTTCGTATAATACTCTGCCACTTTATAATGAAAAGCCAGCACTGTAGAGTTACCTGGAAGATCGTTGAACTAAACAGTAAAGCTCTTCTACGTCTCAAGAGAATAAGATAAAAAATGAGAAAGTAAAGGTCAGGTTGAAAGAGTACTCTGCTAGTCGAAAAGGATAAGTCAATTCACAGAGTCACTCAGAGATCGCAAAGTAGCAGCTATCTGCCCAAGAGCTGTTAAAGTCTGCCCAAGGTTCCTAATGCACATATTCAAAAAGCAGACAGTTGAGAAAATCGTAGAGCTTAACTCTATAATTTACACTACTCTACTAAGATGACAAGATCGTAGAGTAAAGTCAGGTCTGATAAGAGATCTGACTGAGGAACATTGCAGATCAGAAGATCACAAAGTGTCAAGTCATATATTCTTGATGAATAGGAAAGATGTGTCTAACGGCTAGTAAGCAGAAAGCGACCTATTAATTGAACAAGTAAAGTTGCAGGTTGATGTGGTAGGTCATAAACTAGGCTGACACAAAGCACCATGAAGTCAACATCAAGGCTATCAAAGTATCTGCACATTAAATACGTCTAAACGAACACTTTCCAATGGGAAGATTAACCAACATACTATATAAGAGCATCAGTTCAAACAATCAAAAAAAGTTATTGGAGAGATGGTGGACTGACATAGAAAAACGTAGAGTGAAATGTCAAGAAAGAAGATGTAGAAACTCACTTTACGATCCATCAAGAACACTAAGTGCTGAAAGGATGAAGAAGTAGAGAAGAGTAACTCTACTACACAAACAGTGTTCAGGGCTGCAAAGCACAAGAAGAAGAGGAGCATCTATAACGATCGGGAATTTTTAATTTCCTTGTAACCTGAGTTTATGTGTGAATAAAATGAATTTTTATTTTATTTATATTATTATGTGTTATATGCTTAAAGGTAGTGTTACAACCTAGAATATATGCATGTGTTGAATTTTATGTGTTGTTGTGTCGTTAGGGTGAATATATTGATTTCGCGAAAATCGCAAAATCATTATTTGCGGGGCACGTTTACCGAGGCACTATTCACGCTATAATATTTTTGCATCCTTTCGACCTTAATAATTTTTAGTAATACACGTGTGTAAAGAGATAATTTTTTCAAGTGTCGGATTTTCATTTTGAGCCCATTCGTGTTTCATTCGATATCCGAAATGTATATATATGAGTGTTCCGAATATTTAGACAAATTCCATAATTATTATTTTTATGCGTCCTAATATTTTATGGGAGTACCCATTTTAATTTTGGGTAGAGTTATTTACCAAATTGGGTACAAAAGTAGGAGTATTCGGGTATATTTTTGTGTATTTGGGTATTTATTTTTGCTTGTTACTCTAAGGGGGAACCAACCTAAACCCTTGGACCAATCAGAGGGGAGAGGGGAGAGAGGAGAGCATGGTCGGCAGTATGATGCTCTTTGCTAGGCTCAATGCCTCAATTTTCTAAAATGCTGAACATTTTTGGGTAGCCCTTCATCCTCCCGAAGCCCTCCAATCTGCCATTCCATTCAAACTTCTTCTCTCCCATTCCTTCCCTAAACCAACTGAAGATAGAGAGAGATTGAGAGTGAGAGAGCTGCAGATAGAGGGAGAGAGAACATTGAAGAAGAAGTAGAAGAACAAGGAAAGAAGAGGAAGAAGTACACGGAAGAAAAAGGAGCATGGTGAACCAAAGAGGAAGAAGGAACTCAATCCAATCGAGCCTAGCAATTTTTTAGCACCTAGAAAGGATTTACAACGTAAACGATCAACCAAAAATTCATTCCATTTGATTTTTGATAGAATTTTCGAGTTCTAAGGGTTCTTGAGCTCAAACTGTTGGGTTTGAGCATTTCTTGCAATTGTTGTTGTAATTGTTAGTTGTGGTCAGTTTTTATTGTTACCAAGACATCTTGTAAGCTATTAATAACCTTAAAGTGGAACAAAACTAATGAATGATTCGAACCTTGGCATAAAGGATGAAACTTTGGACTTTTTGGATAAAATGACTTTCGGACAATTTAGAGGACTGTAAAGCCTTGATTGAGTAATTGTTTGGTTTAATTGTTGTTGTAATATTATAGTTCCATGGGTTATCTTCATAACCCAGTTGGAATGGAGTTAAAAGGAGTTAAAACGAAGATTTGGTATTGATTTTGGTGAAGAACACTAAGAACACAAAAATAGAGTTTTGGTTATGTGCTTTGGCTCAAAAATTGGTCGTGCTAATGTTTATAGGTAACTCTAAATTTTCGATATATTGTAGCCCTATGTCTTAGGAGTCCATAGAGTCCGAAATAGACCAATTTGCATGTGTATAGAAGGAGTTATGGAGGTTGGAGTTGAAGAAGGTCGAGGTCGCGAAATGGGCATAAGCCTAAAATCTGGCCACTGGATGGTTGGCGCCGCTGCGCCATTCGTAAGTTTAATAACTGCAGCGTCAAGCCTATCAGGGCGGAAAGAACGGGACTGGCGCCGCAGCGCCACTTCCAAGTACTAAGCTTGACGCCGCAGCAACGCCACGTGACAGGAGACGAGACAAAGGAACAACGCCGCATCACCGGTTCCAAGTACCAAGATTGGTGCCGCAGCGCCGGGGCAACCCGGGAAAGTCCGGAGCGGGCGGGCACCGCAGCGCTGCTGGCTAGGCCAAACCGGGCGTCGCAGTGTCGGGTCGGGTCGGGTCGGGTCAGGCCTAGTAAAAATTTCCCAACAAGACTAGAATCTAAGTTTTCTTTTAATGATGTTATATACATGTTATCATGAGGCCCAAATGCATTGTCCAACTTATATTTTTGTACAAATGATTAGACAAGTTAGTTATTCGTATCCTAAGAAGTCATAAGGCGTTTTAGGGATAGTTAATTGCACCTCACGCCTGGCTTCCAGGGGGCGCTTCCCCCTTATACCCTCGTCAGCTCACCGGTGAGCTGGGCAGTCGTTCACTCACCAGGGAGCGAGACCCCTGACTGGGTAGTTGTAGTGGCAATCAATGTGTTTTAATGATGTGACGTCTGTTTTGAACCTAATCCTTATGTGACTAATTGTTATATGAATATGTATTCACATGTGTAGGATATTAAGGAACGTGTATTGTAATATTGTAGCAGACGCACCAGATAAGTTTCTTAACTTAACTCAATTTATATTTGAGCAAGTTTCCTAACCCGTACACTTTTATATTGTGTGAGTTTCTTATGAATATGAAAGTTCCCTAACTTCATTCTTTCTATATATTGAGTGCAAGTTCTCTACCTTACTCAATTTATATTCGAGCAAGTTCTCTAAATTCATTCAGTTATGTATTCTTTACAAGTATTACTCCATTAAGCGAGTTTCTTATCTTATTCAAGATATTCTGGATATGTTCCTTTACTTCAATCATTGTCGTATTGCAAGTACTCTTAGAATGAACTAATAATCATTCGCGTTATCTAGCTATACTTCAACACATGTTATTAAAGCTTTCAAGTCCTATATTCCATGAACTGCATAAGATAGATGTCAAAGCCAATTGTTTCGGCTAGACGTATATTTAATCATCATTATTGTTAAGTAAAGCTATCCAATCAAATTGTTTGGTTTGGATTCTTATGTAAATATGAGATGAACAACCCTCATAGTAGGGGAAACGATATATATGTCGGGGAATCGACACGCGCGCGAATAGTATGTAAAGGGGTTATGCATAACACCGGGTACATTAGGCTGATCACCTATTGTATTAGTATGTTGGGTTATCAGATGAATTTCTGGTAATTCTAGTAAGAGTTCAGTGTCATGATGACTACTCAGTATAGAATATTTCCTTCATTTGGGAACATTGAAATCATTCGGTCCATAGAGGCCCTACAATTGTGTTAAAGAGATCATTCGTAGAAATTGTGCAAGTTCTTGAGCTATCTTTTATTCTCTTGATTCTTGTAAGCTATAAAGTACTCATTGATGATTCACGATTATTGTTACTATACTTGGGGAGCAAATTATTGCTCACCCTTAATTTCCTTAAAATATTTCAGTTAGTGGAGCTCGTGGTGAAAGTTCTGGGAAGGATAAAGGCAAAGGCAAAGCTACTGATTAGCTTTGTACCGTTAAGATTACCATTTTGATTATGTATTAAGACTCGTTGACTCTTGTGATGTATTAAGACTTAATTACCCTTATGTATTAAGTTATGTTTTGTAGTAATCTTGGTTTCGAGACTTAGGACAAGATTATTTATGTTGTATCAATGTAAATATTCCTTTATTTTTGCTATAAGTTATCGATAGTATGATGCATGTATTAGATAGTGACGAATCAGGTCTGTGGCTCAGGTGACCCGGATTTGGGGGCGTCACAGGTTGGAATCGCCAACTTGACGCCAATCATGAGAAGTTACTAAGTACCAAAAGGAAGGAGCTTTACAGTCATCTTAGTAGTCCATCATGAGTAGCTATCAAGTACTAAGGAGAAGAAGGAGCTAAATTGTCAAGCTTAAAAACACAACAGATGATCACCAGAAGATGTTGAGTACAAGAAGAAGTTAAGCATCATTGCAACACTCAATCACATCTCAAGGATGATCATATCAAACTACTGAGCACCTGAGGACAATAGAGCTTAAACGACATCTCAGCAACACCTCTAACAAATATCAACAACAGGAACAAGGGTCAGAGGATCCTGGTCTTAGTGACCGAATTGGGGCCAAGTGGGTCCTGGTCTTAAGTGACCAAATTCGGGCTGGAGAGTCCTTGTCTTTGTGACTAAATTACCAAGTCTGCTGGGCTTGAAGAGGTATCTGTGTCTTTGTCGTGGAGACTAAAATAGCCAAGTCTACTGGGCTTGATTAGGGCAGTATGTCCTGGTCTTGGTGACCGAAACCTTTAGTGAATTTCTTACTTGTTGAAGTAGAAGAGTGGAGTAGGAGTTGTTCAGTCTCCAAACCACTTTAAACCCTCTTGTGTTATTTACTTTATATCTTTTGCATTATGTAATTTATCTAATATGTTCGATGCATCTGACGAATGATTAACTTCAATATAAACTAAGCTTCAGAACTAAGATCTTAATATATCTTTAAGGGGAGTTTTTAAATCGATATTTCGTTGTGCAACATTAACCTTTATTAAATAAGTTATTTGGTAATACTTCTTAATAAACTTTAAAGGTTTTTAAAGATCTATTCAACCTCCCTTCTAGATCTCTATTGTGCCTATAGGAAATAACAACATGTATTAACAATAGTGAGTGTGTTTTACGCTCCATCTCACCTCAAACTTCAAGAATGACCGTGTAATGTCTAATTACATTAGGCTATTCAGAGTTACCCATGTAACGATTGTTTGATCAATGACTCTCAAACTAGATGAGTTTAGGGCACTAGGTGTTGAACACCCCTAAGAATCTATTAACTCGAGTAACAAAGACCACGTAATTAGACTTAGTCAACTAAAGTCAGCATTTATTTATTTATTTTATTAATTTATTTTATTTATTATTTTTTTATTCTATATATATATATATATATATATATATATCGACAAAGGATCCCCCAAACTTATATGTCAGTCTAAATTTAGCACTAAAAAGCTGCCGAAATAAGTTCAGTACATTTCAAGAATAATCCTTCAAGCATTTAAGCAAATAAGTTTTCTCAACATTAGCTAGATAAATAATTGGGTGTGTGCGCGAAGATGTGAAAGAATCAAGAACATAGTAATTCAGTCAAGATGCCAAAAAGAAACTAAGCATGTTCATGATTTCCCTTTGATTAAGAACAATTAAACTATGACTTATCATTGGTCAATCTTAGAGTTCAAATAAAACATCATTCAGCTACAAAACACAACCAAACTTCAATAATAATTTATTTCTTTATTATTATTATTATTTTATTATTTTATTTTTTTTAAGCAAAACACTACGCACATGCAAACCACTAAAATTAACTACTAAATAAAATTTAACAACTACACCCCAAAAATTAAAATAAATATTGTCCTCGATGTTAAAATAGAGAACTTCATTGTGTGACATCAAGCAGCATCATTTCCATCATTACCAGCCACGCCACTACCGCCAGCTACATCATCACCCGAGTCAAGGTCATACTTCGAAAACATAAGTGTCATAGGAAATGGAACTGCATTGGGTTCGGAGTTGAACCCACTGTTGTTGATCACCTGTGCGATAACATTATTAAAATTTGAGGTAAAAATGCATAAGAGTTAACCTGCTGCACTGTGTGATTGATGCGCTGGGACATTCGCCTAGAATCCCACTGCCGCTCATAAGCCTCTCTCTATCGCTCTTGTGCTTCCCGCTTCATCTCAGCACGCAATTCTTGATTCTCTCGACGGAGCTCGTGCATCTCGATAATTAGTATGTCCATGGATGATTGAGATGAAGAAACAGCATGTTGGTCAGGTGGCTAAAGTTCGGCAGACTCCTCGTTGTCGTGATGTTCCTTGTCGCTGTGGGCGGCATCAACAATAATAAACCCGGCACCCCGCTGATTAGATTCCCCGCCGCTCCAAACTTTGTAAGATCTCATAGTTCGGCTGTTAATAGGTGTCATAGGATGTTGGATGACCTCTTCCTTGCCCCAGATAACCCCTGCGTTTCTGCATAATCCATAAATCAAAGAAGGGTGTGGCAACCCGCCTGTGGATTTCCTTCTAATGGTCTGAAGAATTGAACCATGAATGACTTTCCCCACATTGTTGCTCATGTTCGTCACCAAGGAAAATAATAGGAGTGCTCGATCCGTGGTGACCTCATACACATGAGTGGATGTCCATAACTTAGCGCAAATAAAGTAGAGCCAAGCCTTGCCATACCTGCTAAGCTCGCTGTGTTGGAAATGCATAGCCACACCATCTTTGAGGGTCCACTCCGCCCCCGGTTTGCACAATGTTTCGATGACCTCGTCATAGTCGAGGTCATCATCTCAATATTCTGAGAAACCATCTTTGCCATGAATGTTAGCAATGTTGTAGTAGGCATTGATGTTTTTCCTGTTAAATGCCACATTCTTGCCTCGCACACGTACCACACTATGCTCCACCTCCTTGGCATTCGCATAGAATTCCTTGACAATAGCCACAACAGTGGGTTCGGGCTGAGCGGAAAAGGTCTTCTATCCCCTCTCCGCAATCAAGCTTGCAATGTGATAGTCCTCCATCTCGTGCGGTAAGATGCCACTCTTAGGAATCAATGACTTTCTAACCATTATAGTGTGAAAATGCTCTGAGGCATCCTCATTGACAAAAGTCTTCTTATCATAGTCCTTAGATGATCTGGAAGATGAACCATCACCCCTTTGTCTTTTAGAAGCCATGCCAATTAGAAACCCCAAGTAGAATTGTGCTAAATAGCCAAATACTCCCACACAGACAAACTTTCGAGCACCTTGTGTGCACTCCCTAATTTCACAACAATAACTATAGTTTATATCAATCCCAACCCTCCATAAAGCAAAGCAATGGGAGAAACAAGGCTATCCTGCACTGCAATTCAGCCCAAACATAATTCTAAGGCAAGCAATTAAGAGCAATATACCTTTGTTTGAAAGAAGTATGAAAACTAGAACTTGTGCAGATCCTTGGTGAATTCCAAGATTGGGAGGCGAATTTGAGGATGATCCGCACATTTCGATGGTGAATAAATGCTTTGAAGGATGATAATTGATTTTGGGAAAGGTTCATGCAAGTGTGCTCTCAACCTAGTCGGGAAGTGGATATGACAATGGACAAAAAATGAGCGACTTGGCTGTTTTAAAAATTAGAAACGTGATTTGGCGCAATTGCGCTGAATCTGGGCGCAGCGCACATGCACACACACACACACACATATATATAAAAGATACGCGTCATATTATTTAACATGCGAAGCATGTTGTATAATAGATGGAGTTATGTATTGTAATTACAATAACTACCATATAATAAAGAATGTAAAGGTATTCGTACCTGGGATAGATACCTCTGATGTAATAATTACTGTTATCTTATAATAAGTAGTTTAAATGAATGGTATCGTGTAACACCAAGTACGAGTTTTAAGTATCCGGATTTGGGGGCATCACACTCCTAAGGTTATTAGCCACCTCGGCTTCTTTGCCAGCCTAACATCAGATCTCTAGCTTTTATTATATTTAATTTTTCCTGCATAGACTAAGTTATATATATTTTGTTATTTATCATTGAGAAAACATGTACACAAAACATATTGTATATATAAAAAGATTTATGTTTTTGTTAACTTTCCTTTGTGATGCATTTTCGCCTCAATCTGATCACCATTTTATCCTGATGAGCACAACTTCGATATATCGTTATCTTCTTTATTTCAGGTAATTGGTTTTGATTTGATGGCCGATGTCAAGATGCTTTCGAATTTCATTGGATTGGATCTTAGAACTTGGTTTAGTTAGAGGTGACAATTTGATCGAGTTTGATGTGATTTGCGAGGCTTATGTTATGGGCTTCGTATTGGGGGAACGGTTTATTGGTGTTTGGCATAGGCCGCGCCATAATGGCTACCTACATACTCTGTAGGTCAAAAGAAGATCAGGTTTTCACATAGTTCAAATTATTGAAGTTGTTGAAAGGTTTTGAGAATTTTGTAATGATGAGACCGCACCATAACTGGTTGCCTACGTACTCCTATGAATTAAAAGGAGATCAAGTCTTATGTAGTTCACGGTCGAAAGATTATAAGGGATTTTTCCTTTTTTTTTCTTTTCTGCCATTATTGCACATGCAACCTTTTCAGATTTTTAACGTGTCGACCCATTTGTATCTTGCCTTGGTCCTACGCTTTTACTCATAGTGCCCTCGGACCAAGCTTTTTCTGTGACAACTCGAAAGTTCGTGTAATCTATTATTTGGGTTTATGAATATGAATATCTAATAAAATGAGTTTTATTGAAATTATTAAGTGTAAATATGATTGTATGTGTTTAAAGGTCGTATTATGACCTAGATTGTGTTTACGTGGTAGAATTTACGAACTAGGGTTTCGTAGACGAAAATAAAAAAAAATTCCTAGAAAAAGACGAAATAGCACTATTCATGCTAAAAATGCCTTTCATATTTTTCGAAAGACGTCATAGTGTTTATATAATGTCACGAGATGTAATCTCTAATAAAATTCAGAAACGAAAAACACGGTGTTTCGGCTTGTCGAATGAATTTCAAAAGTTAACCGAGAATAATACGAGTATAATATGAATTATTGTGACAGCCCCAAATCTGGGTACTTTGTTTCCTCAGGATTTGGTGTTCACTATCCAAATACATCACATGACATCTAACTACCCATTCAAATATAAATGAAAACTTTTAATAAAAAGAAAAATCTCCCATTAAAGGGTTACAACATCTTTAACAAATAAGTCCCAGGTCATCTAACCTTAACATAATATCAATGCAGAAAACATACTTAAGTCTATTACATAAACATCATTTAAACAAATATAACAAGTCTTCATCATTTGTTTGTTTTTCCTTTGCCCTTACTAGTGGATGACTCATCAGTTCTTTTAACTTTAGTTGCAATGTTATTATGCAAGGGTGAGCAACAATTGCCCAACAAGTATAACAACAACAACAATAACAATAATAACATGCGAAATAATGAATGGATATCGAATAATCGAAGGTTCAGCTTTTGAATCAAGAATATAAGCAAGAATCAAAAGAACATCTGAGGGTCCTAAGACCACGAACTATGTCCCAGGTTGTCAGTATTTCTACCTTAAACCTTTAACAGTCGTAAGACTATATGTACCTTACTTCTCGTACTCAGGGGGATCAACCCTTTGTACCATGTATGTGCACAACATCTTAATGCTAACGCGTAAATAAAATCTCCTGTATACTCAGTTTGACATCGGAGCCCGCATCAAAGGAAGTTTGGTTTGGATTTACTTCAATAACGTTTCTAGAATTTAGAACGCTCATCAACTATGGACTAGTCGAATCAATAAGGGTTCTCTAGTCAATAAAGATTCAATAAAAATGTAATTGATATTCGAGAATCAAAGACTGAATCTCATAAAAGATACAATTGAATGAAATAGAATTAAGAACTTGCTCAAGTAAGTAATAGCATTATAAAACTTGCATGATAAAAGGATGAAGTTCAAGAACTTGCGTAGAAATAATTAAATAAGGATAAGATACTTGCTTTCAACGAAATAAAAAGATTAGGAGTAGTAAACTTGTTGTCGATGAAATAAAAGATTAAGGGTAGAAAACTTGCCTTGTGCGTAGATTACAAATTAAAAAATTACGTTCTTTAATCAACCTATACATTCGGTTTATAAAGCAGTAACAATAATTAGTTACAGTATTATAAACACTTTAGGATTCATTCACATCCAATTTTTATTTTAATATCTCAATTGTTTCTGGTCATCAGTCTCACTTCAGAAGTTGTAAGCCTAATTATAGCAATATCATACTTAAGAATTCCTAAAACTCAACGTCAAGTTAGGGTTCATCAATCTTTATATTTATAATCAGCAAGTATATGCTTAGCATCCAACTCAACATCTTGGTATTCGTTCAACACATTAATCTAAGTTTTAAACATGCATAGGATGACATAACATAACTACAAAGAAACAAAAATTTTAACATTTCCTGCAATGAGCTCGCTGGGCGAGAATTCCTTCACAAAATCTCTCGTCGGGGCGAGCCTTCGCCGGGGCGAGAATTTCCTTTACAGTTTTCTCGCCGGGGCGAGAAAACTCAGTTCAATGAGCTCGCCGGGGCGAGAAACACGAATTCTAGATTTTGCAGTTCGCGAAGAACGTAAAAAATGCCAAATTTGGCCAAAGTTTTTCATAATTCACCGATTAAACCACTACCCATTTATCATATATGGTATGAAATCAAAATTCATTCCATACACAGTGATTTTAACATCACAGACAACCTAAACAACCCAATTAAAGGCTAAAATTTTCACTGTTCATACTTTATTAACATGTTTTCATACAGTTAACGTAATTAATCATTGTAAATTCGTTTCTTAACCAATTTAATCCGTTTAACTCTTGTTTTCTTCGTTTTTACATGCATAAACATAATTAGTCATCAATTTAACAGATTAATATGCAAAACAAAGATCAATTTCCTACATTCAAACCATGTTCGTATACAACTACCCTCTAAATTCCAGAACACTAATATAAACATGATTTCACGGATTTAATTACTCTAAATCACATACAAATCATAATAAATACATTTATGCATGCTTACAAACATCTAACATTAATTTATTAAAAATTAAACCATAGAATTTTCTTTACAGAAAACTTGAAATATACTTTCATGGAATAAAATCTCATAAGAACATAAATTGAAGTCTAAAATCAAGGAATTACCTTGATTAGTGCTTGGATTATGCAACAATTGGATGGAACTTCTTCTCAATTCTCTAATTCCTCTCAATTCTCTCTGTATAAAATTTTAGAAACTGATGATAGAATGATGCGTATAAAATAGAATGGCAGAGTGTGGTCGTCAGTTAATCCCATAATGGGTTAACTGACTCTAACCCCCATTAAGGCCATGTTTGGTTAACCCTTTTTAGCTCCTTTTTGATTTATTTTAATAAATTACTTATTATATAGTTCATGTCACATATTTAATCAATTAAATAATCTCATTTAAATCAATCAAATAAAATAGAATAATTCTACATTAAATCACATAGTCACATAAATAAAATTTTTCTTTATTAATAATGACAAATTATTAAATCTCTAATTAATATTAAATTAATTAGAAATAACATCATGCTTATTTAAATAATGCATTTAATCAAATAAACTTAACTAAACACATACTTTAAAAATAAAAATTCTCCACATTAATTTAACTAATGTAACACATGTAATTAAATTAATCTACCACAAATCCATCAATTAATTATTTAATTCAACAATCAAATCATTAAAAAATATTTATTTAATACAATAAATATTTAAATTAAATTACAAAATTCTCGTTCCTCACAATTATTATACGAGTAAAATACAAGAATAATACGAGTATAATACGAAATATTATACAGTAGAAATACGGAAATCAACCGAAATGGTAAAGTCAACGATTGCGGCTAACTAATTAGTTGGAGTAATCGAACTAGGAAAAGAAAACCTAGTTAAGCTAACTTAATCCAAGTGAATTAGAATGGACCAATGGGGAGGGAAAACTTCCTAAGTAAGCTCACAATCTCATCCCCTACCAATTAACCATAGGTGGCTAGTTAGTAACCATGGTTAAGTTAAAAGAAACTTAAGGGCTAAGTCTTGGGAAAATATTTTGTGGTTTAATGTCCAAAATACCCTAACTCTTGTCAAACTTATAAATAGAAGCCATTCCATCTTCATTTTTAACCAATTCACCAAATCATAGAGAGGAAACTATAGAGAAATTAAGAGAGGAAGAGAGTGATTTCGAGCAAGAGCAAGAGAAGGAGAAGAGGATCAAGTAAGCCTTGATCATCATCTAGCAAGAAAGATAGAACCAAAGAGGTAAAACTTTAAAACCCTAACACCATCTCTTATGCTTTATATTCATATTGAAGTGCTTTATTGGTGGATGTTGATTAATGGGGATCAATGAAGGATTCGAAGAGATAAGGAGAATAATCTTAGAGGACTAAATATTTACCGGTAATAAGCATGCAAAGTGAGAACATATTGTTAATAATGAGTAAACCAAGAAAAATAAGAAAATTAATGTAGTTGTTGTTTATGGACAAGTTTAAAACCATTATTCGTAAGTTAGTTTATGAATTCCAGGATGAAGGAATTATAAGTATGTGTAATAAGAAAATGTTTCATTAGGAACGGAGTAAAAATATGCTATAACGAAGTTATGGCAAAAATTTTAGTAAAATATATTAAATGGTGAAAACCATAGCTTGGAATCACTTTGGGCCAAGTTAGCAAGTAGATCATGTGTCCAAAAAAGTCCGATTTGTTAGGGCTTTCGTAGTTCATGAAAAATGTGAGTCGTAGGCTCAAAAACGAGCTCAATTCGACTTCGGATGAGCGAGTTCCGGCGATTTGAAATTTCAACGTCAAGAACGTCATTTAACGAAGAACGAGTTTCGGAGGGACTTTTGAGCCAAATATTTAGGCTTGTTAGAAAATCAAAAAAATTATTCTATCTAGGGTAAGTTGTAGATAATGTTAAGGGCTAGAATATAGCTCAAGAACGGACTCATTCCGATAAGGGATGAGCGAGTTATGAAGTTGTGAAGTATGAGCAAAGAATCATAAAAAAAATTTCCAAGTTGGATGAATGGCGTCACAGCGCCACTAGCAGTATAAAATCAGGCGCTACAACGCCGCTTCTAGAGTTGGGTCGCGAGTGAGTGGGCGCCGCAGCGCCGGTATTAAGCCTAAAACTTGGCGTCGTAACGCCGGTCCTGTACCAATCCCAGTAAAGAGTTGTTACATGTTTGGGCGTTAGGCGTTCGTGCGAGCGACGTAAAGTGTTTCCGACACTAATTAATATTATTCTGAGTTATAAAATCTGAACATTATGAAATGTAAAATACTTATTATTATTCAAAAAGTGTTAGACAAATTGTATGGGAGTGCTAAGCGTACACAAGGGCGTGTCGCTTGGACGTTCAAGTTAGGCAAGTTGGGTGTGCGACGTATGAACGTCAAAATGTTGTGTTAAGTGTTAAGAAACTTAAAAAGTGTTTCGATTCAAATGAAACGGACGTTATAAAATATGAAATAGAGTTAATGTAAACCAATTTAGAACGTCTATATGTGGCTAATTGGTGTGTCGTCATACATGAATATGTGTAGGACGTTTGAAGGGCGAATTAGGTTAAAGTTATAAGCAGCGCTTAAGGCAAGTTTTCTAACCTGTACAACTTTATATTGTGCAAGTTTCTAACTATTGTCTAAACTTTACGTTATGTAAGATTTCTATCTACGTGCAAATATTTTATGTTTGTACAAGATGTTTAGCTATTAATTGTGTTATGTGCCAATATTTGCACTTAGGTGCTTTTGAGATGAATTGTTCTATGATTGAACTGTTCAAGTGTTTAAAGTTCTGTTATTCATGAACTGCGTAGAAAGTATGTTGATGCCAATTATTTTGACTAGACAAATGTTAAGGTAAGTGTTGATGCCAATTGTTTTCGGCTAGACAAGTGAAGAGATAAGTTATTGAAAGATTGATATTCTAATAAATTTAAGGAAAGTTAATTCAAACTAGAAGAACTGGTGTAAATATGAGAGTATAACCCTTACATGGGTAAGTTAAGAATCACAAGATGAACTAGACACAGATTGTGTCATGATAATGAGGTAGACATAGGAAATGTAAAAACTAAGAAAGATCAGAGAGAAATTTAAAGTCTTGAGGATTAGTCAGTATGTCGTTTCGAAAGTGTTAAGCGAAAGGAAACTGTTGTTCCTATTCATTTAAAGTTGTTTCACATCTATTGTTTAGTTATTGAAGATTTCTGAGAATGTGCTGATATTCATTTTATTGTCGATGGTTTATTCAACTAGTATACTTGCTGAACAATTGAATGTTTACCCTTGTTTTAAATAAAATATTTTCAGCAAAGCTAGAACAAACCGAGGATTCCGGTAATGATTAAGGAAGAGAATCAAGTATTCGTTTAATCGTTTACTTATAAGCTTTATATGTATCTGTTGTGGCGGATTAAAGTCACAATTGTAATAGTTAAATGATGTAATAGTTAAGATTATATGGGTGTTTATGTTGAATGTTTAGTACTGTGATGCACCGGACCCCGGGTTTGAAGGTAGACTCGAATTTCGGGGGTGTTATAGGTTAGTATCAGAGCTAATAGGTTAAAAACCTTAGGTGGGAAAACCTTAGGCTATAACCTTAGAGAAATTATTGAAGATATTAAGGAGATAAACTCAGATAGAGTTTAAGAGATGAATTAAGGAAATTCATCAAAAGAAGTAAAAGTAACATAATAAATTGTTATGTGATAATAATGAATATATATCATTATGAGTTAAGTTATGCGTTTTAGAGATATACGTGAGTTCTTAAAACTCATACTTATGGTAAGTTCGTGACTCATAATCGTATGGTAGGTTTTTGAGCCCATAGGCGTATGGATAGTTCTTAATTTGTTCTTGAACTACATATTGCTATGACAAGTTCCTAAACTCATATTATTGTGGTAAGTTCCTGAACTAATAACGTATAGTACGTTTTAGGAGCAAAAAGTTATTTTTGGAAATTGCAAGTCTTAAAGAAGTAAAAGTTGTTAATTGATATGTGTTAATCAAGATATTAAATTGATCAAAGGATGTTAAAAGAAGAAATTAGAGCTTATCAGGTTATCGATAAGAAGCTAGCAACTATACCTAAGCAAATAGTTGTGGTAGTAGCTAAGAATATGCAAGAGAAGAAAGGAACAATCCTAATATTAGGGGTATTGTTCATCAGGAGCTAAGACAGACATAGGAGGTGTTATAGAAGAACAAACACATGCGATGTCTGAAAGTAGTATGCACACAAGCCAATCATATTTGATATGATGTAGTATATACTTTGTAATCTTATTCTTTTATTAATAAAAAGAATTAATTTATTAAAGGCATTTTATTTTATCTACATGGTGCTGTTATTTTATATGTGATAAACTCATAGTTTTAAGCAATGCTTTTAGAATCATGATGATGATCATGCTAATGAGATCTAAATTCTTAGAAAGCTAAAAACTAAAATCGTTCTTAATCGTTGGATCACTAAAAACGGGATTAGTGAATCCGGATAGATTAGTACGTACTTTGCTTGCTCTTAGGAAGAGGATGATTGATCTCATAATCATTTGTGTAGAGACACTAAAATAAGTATGTAGGTGCTTATTAGAGAATAAGTTCACTGAACGTGACTCGCTGTAGGAATACCTAATGGAGTTTTACTTGCCTGTCAATAGGAATTCCTCTAGTGATAGTAGTACAAGTGATCATTGGACTTGAGACCATCATAGTATCTTATGTATGATGAATTATACTTTGACATATCCCTTAAGACCTTTAGGGTATATTAAAGGGTATGCTTGGGTATAATTAGTTGTACATGGAGATAGATAAATGGTCAACAAAGAATCTACCACATCTAGTAACAGATGAGAATGTCCTATGTGATTCGATAAATGAAAACTTAGTAGTCCTTGGTCAAGGAAGAATGAAATTAGAAAGGAGTTTCTAATTTGTATTAATTAGAGTTGTGCATTTGAGAATCGAAATACATATAATTAAATAAAATAAGACTTAACAGTAATTTCATGTCTTATATTTAATTGGGACATTGTATGGTAGAAGGATTGGATTATACGGTAACTATTCACTAAAAGATTCTTATGTGATTAATGTTGAAATCTATATTATCTGAAAAGTCGTTGATCGCTAAGGGGGATTACCCTTATTATAGAATAAATATTATTTATTTAAATGAATTAAATAGTTTAATTTATTTATTTAAATAAGATTAGAATTGTTCTAATTGATTTATTCATAATCGGTTTAATATTGAGAACCTAAAGGGTCACACCGCAAAAGAAAAATATTTATTTAAGAAGTAAATAACATAATTGTAATAATAAGTTAAGTGTATTTAATTTAATCTATGGTGATAGAATAAATTAAATAGTTTAATATTTAATATTTTAGAAATATTAAATATAAATTAATAAGAGGAGTCTTATTATTATTATTATTACTATTATTATTATTTAATTCCTAAAAGGTTTTGAGAATTAATTAATATAAGTACTCTCATAAATTCCTAATTGGATTAGGAGTTTAATTAATTAAAAGAGTTTAATTAAAATAAAACTATATTCCTAAATAGTTTAGGAGGGTTGCCTACATCTATAAATAAGAGGAGTCTTATTATGATTAGGGTTACACACACTTCCAATAATTGTGAGAGTACTTACAATTTCTATAGAGATAGAAACTAGGGTTTTGTCAATACCCATCTTCTTGAGAACGTATTATTCCTTGGTGGATCACCTCTAGAGGCCAAACACTTGGATGATTAATGTTGATCAAAGGAAGGAATCTCACCGTTGAATTCAAGGAGAACATGAAGGATTTTGGAGTTGAACTTGTACCTGATGAAGCTTGAGTCTACGAGGGTATAATTCTTATTTTCTATCTCTTTCTTTTAATTGAAAATTGAACACAAGGAAAGATCATGGTAATAGTTTGTATAAAATTTTCAAATCCGATTTTATCGCGCTTCCGCTATATTTATGTAATTTGATTGCATGCTTGCGTAATATACAATCCTAACAGTGGTATCAAAGTCAATCTTTGTGTTAATTATCGATTTTGATTATTCCATGTATGTATGGGTATATGATTGGATCAAATTTTCTGGGCAAAACTGATTTTCTGCATCTGCGATGCAGTGCGGCCACGCCCAAACCCATAAACCGTTTCTGGGGGTGCAGCCGCCGCTCCTAGTTCATTTTGAGTGCGGCCGCGCTGGTCGGCGGATTTTAAAATTTTTGTTTTTCTTCAATTAAAGTAAATGGTTTTTTTAATTGGAGTAAGCTTAAAATAAAGATATTTATTTTATTTGGAATAGAATTCTAGGTTGCTAAAATTAAAGGAGTTTAATTTTGATTTGGTTTTTGATTAAAATAAAAGAGTTTATTTTGTTTCAAAACTAAATATTAGCAAACTTTTTGTCCATTAAATGACATCAATGCATATATGGAATGGTTTTATTATTCATGAGATGAATGTTATTTATTGATGTATATAGAGATATGTATGATAATAAATGGGATTTGTAACGCCCCCAAAATTCGGGACTACTTAATCCAAAACCAGAATTAACTTAATCCCGACTTTGTGCGTTAAATACTATCTTGTTTCAGCTTTACATTATACAAAGATGAAATAATAGCTAAAAATACGGATAATTAAAAACTTTTCTTTCTGTTTTTCATTCATTCCCTGAATCGCAACCTTTACAATTATCTATTTATTACCAAATCATATTCATTTTATGATTTATTATATCAGAGTAAATATGAGTATATGCAACTCAATTACTCAATACGAATTCTTTCTTATATATCATTATTACTATAGAGCTTTATATTACAAGGCAATTATTACAACATACCCCAAAACAAACATTCTTTACTTATTGAATATCTCAAACTTTGTATCATATTATAAACATATCAATGACACATGTGCAGACCATCATTACGATTTGATACAATTTCTAAATAAAGAAAATGATCTTCTTTTGCACAACTTCTAATCTTTAGCGCTCAAAAGGTAGAAAATATTACATTGCATCCTTAACCTGTAAAAAGTTTATTTTTGCAAGATTGAGCTCGACAGCTCAGTAAATTTGACAGCTTATCATGCTTCACGTAGCACATAGGTTCATATTCAGTTCATACATTATATTCTTCATATTTAAGCATATTACAAAAGCATCATTAAACTTAAACAATGCGAGTAGCAACATATATCCCATATCCTACTACATATGTTTTGCATCTTTTATCCATTGCAAATATATTGAGTTCCATAACTCAACTCAACTATTAGTCATATTTTGACTTTCACAAATCATGATATAGCATCAAAAGCATTTTATAATCATGGTAACAAGTTATTATAACAGTTACACGTATACATCTCGAGTTCACATAAGTAAACTGAAAAACTTGCCTTATGAGTTGATTACAGCTTATAGCTACCTGCGCTTCACGTATCCTACATGGTTTAGTTCACACATAGGCTCATGTCAATCATACGTTCAAATCATATACGTAGATTACATTGTTTAGCATTAACCATATCTCGTTCATTGGTTTTACAAGAAAATTGTTAACTTTCCTTATCTAATATTCGCTCGACATAGTCATTCTATACTTGGACATGTTAGATATCATATTCGACATGTATTCTTGCTTATAAGTCTTTATTACACATGCCTCTAGGTTTGGTTTAACAAACAGAGCACTTTGTCAACTCTGCAGTACGGCGCGGTTGCGCTTCATTTATACTTGGGAGTGGCGCAGCCGTGCTACTCCCTGCTTGGTCTAGAACTGAGTTATTTCAACTCTATTCCATCACCCGACATGTTAGGGTCCTTAGGAAACTATCATAGCATATAAACACATGTCTTGAAGGTCTTTAAACCAAGTTTAGGACCTCATCAAATTCACTTTACATTTTCTTTTCAAAACTTCTTCGAGTTTTTCATCACTTATCATTCAAAAAACTCTTAAATCCTTGGTTCAATAGGTCATTTCATGCATGGGTAGCAAGTACATCATACTCGGCATATAGGTACCATTTACACATGCACAAACATAAAAAAACACAAAAAATTGATTTTCTTTTCTGCAGACCGGCACGACCGTGCCGGTCTTAGGCTTGGAAGTGGCGCAGTCGCGCCACTTCGATTTCAGCCCAAAAATGGCTTTGTTCCTGCTGAATCCATCTGATTCAATCCCAATTTCCACTAACATGATTCCTAGATGCATTATTATAGCATTAGGTAATTAGAAACATCATTCCTAACCCAATTCACATAATCGTAATCAATTTATGAATTAAATTCATAAATTTCTAAATTTTGGAAAACTTTCACTGTAAAAACTAAAAATCTCAATTCATCATTATAACTCTCAAAATAAATTCAATCCAATAGATACATCTAACAATCATGTATATTATTAAAAAAATGAATTGGTAAATCCAATTACCTCCAATTTCTCAAATCACAGTGTGAGGAAATTTTCCAATTTTGGTCTGAACGAAGAAGGAAACTGTTGAGAATCTACATGAGTCTCTTAAGTCCACTCTCATAGGGGGAGATTGGTAAAAGATCTGCATGAGATTCTATAATTCTTTATATGAGATTTGATTGATGACAAAATGATTAAAAGAACATTCAAAACCTTGTAAAGTCCTTCAATGTAATATATGTACAAGGACTTTGATTGGAAAGATCAAATATATTAGGATAATCTGAGCTAAACTGTCATTTACCTTATCAAAGTATATTTGTAATGTTAAGTATTATAAAGTCCTTAAATGAATCTGATGTACACGGACTTAGAATAGAAAAAGATCAAACTTGTTAAGTTGATCTTATGAGCTGAAATGTTATAAGACTGCTAGAGCTATTACAGAAGCAACTCTATCAGAGAACAAATCCTGCTTGACAAAGAGTGATCGTAGAGCAGTCAGCCAACTTGGAATAAAGCATCGCAGAGCCTGCCAGGCAAACGTGAAGTAAGACTCGGCCATTCATAGAGTTTCATCCGGCATCGTAAAGCAACTCTGGCGTGATCAAAGAACAGACGTAGAGTCAAGTATGTCATCGCAGAATCTGCCAAGCAAACGTAGAGTAAGGCTCGGCGGATCAAAGAGCTTACTCGACATCGTTGAGTTTGACAGGCAAACATAGAGTGAAGCCCAACAATTCACATCATAGAGTTGGTCAGGCAAACACAGAGTGGCTCGGCAGATCATAGAGTTAGTTCAAAAGTTAAGGCAGCAGTCCTCATAATGGTTATCAAGTTAGTTGTCTTTAAGTTATCAGACAAGCCAAACGAAGATCTCAGAATGCATCTGAAGCATCAAGTCCTAACCGAGATCAAATGGTAGCTCAAACATACACTCTACGATTCCATCAAGACTCTACGACTTGCACCTTAGACAAGATCGTAGAGTGGGAAAGCAACAAGTTGATCAAGTAATCGTTGAGTTAAGCCAAAGACAACAAAGATACTCTGCCAGATTTAAACGACCACTTAAGCACAACAGAGATAATGTTTGAAGATAGTAGAGCAGTCCTCTATAATAAAAGTGTTAAAACATCAGAAGATAGTAGAGCAGTCCTCTATAATAAAAGTGCTAAAGCATCAGAAGATCGTCGTGTAGTCCTTTACGACATAACAACAGAGACAATGTCTAAAGAACGTAGAGCATTCCTCTACAATAATGGAGCTAGCACCTAAAGATCATGGAGCAGTACTCTGTGATAAGAAAGAGTCTGCAAGGCTAGCATTTAAATATAATAGAGCAGTCCTCTATGATAAGCAAGTTGTAGCAGAAGCTCAACTAGATCATAAACAAATACTCTGAGAACATAAAGCTCAATGGAGATCACAGAGCATAAAAGGCGCAACTGCAGAATAGTACGAACCACACTAAAGCGTAGAGCAAATGCAGCTAGCCACTTTACGAAGTTCCTAGGTAGTGTGCAACAAGCACGAGCATAGAGTCACATCATGGAGCGAGCGGATAACTCTACGATCAAGAAGTAAAAGGCTACAACCCAGTTGATCGTAGAGTACGTTAGTGCCAGCAAGGATTGTAGACATCAGAGCACTCAGGTTAATCATCCCAAGATAAGCAACTGATTACTTAAATGAGCGAAATGGGGAACCAATCTCGGTGGGGTTCAAGCAGCCATGTTTACTGTAGCAAAGGTCAGCACACATGACTCCACTACCTTAGTACCAGTTAATGGAAGCTGACTCAGCCATCACTAGCAGACTTCAAGGAGTAAAATATTCATTGCTACAATAAAGAAGTCTGCAGAAAGAAAATCCCCAATGGAAAGATTTGCAACAAGAAGCTATCAATGGCAGGATTCTAAACGGAAAGATTACGGAATCTATTTATGGCAAACTGCATCAAGATCGCAAGGGTGTTGAACGAGAGTAAGAACACTAATAACACACATCTGCTGAAAGCTTCACTACAATATCAGAGGTATGCCAATGTGATGGCATATGAGCTAAGAGTCGAATAACCAAGAAGCCAAGATCAAGAGTAGCCAAAGCTAAAAGCAAATAAGAGAAAAGCAACTCTATGATCAATCATGAACACTAGAAGCTGACACGATGAAGAACATAGAGGGTTCTGTATACAAGACAACAAGTATTCATGACTGCTGAGCTCAAGAATATATCAAGCTTATCTGAAGAGCTTAAGCAGTACATGGAAGGTGATTAACTACATCTGCTGAATACTTGACAAAGTAGAGCATCAACGACCAACGTCTGCAGCATCCAGAAGCTGATCACCAACAGCTGCTAAGTATCAAGCCTATATGAAGATCTTAGCAGTACATCAAGAGTGATCATTGGCATCTGCTGAATACTAGAAAGAGAATAGCATCAATGACAAACATCAACAGCATCCAGAGATTGATCACAAGCTGTTAAGTACCTGAAGATGAAGGAGATCAAAGTTCATCTTAGCAGCACAACACAACAACCATCAACACACCAAGGAGGGTCTCCGGGTCCTTGTCTTAAGTGATTAAAGAGTTCCAAGGTTGCTAGTCTCGAAGAGTACTAAGTGTACTGGGTGATTCTAAGGCTGAGGGTCTTAGTCTATAGTGTTCCAAGTCTGCTGGACTTGAGGAGGGTTAGAAGATCCTTGCCTTAGTGGCTAAAGAAAACTCATGTCTGCTGGACTTGAGGATGTAATATTCCAAAAAAAAAATTCAAACGTGATCTGACAAGATCTAATAAAGGTTGTCAATTTAAAACCTAAGAATGATTATTCGTAGATTTGTATACAATTAGAGGTTATAACTATAACCTAAGTTATGTGCTATATGAATAAATAAGCTTGTATTGAACGTCAAATGTGTTATATGCTTTCTGCTATGTGTAGTATTTTGTGTTTTGGTTTAAGTAGTTAACTTTAACACTTATTAAAATCAAGAAGTTAATTTTAGGCTAAAACCTAAATTGGAAAAAAAGGTTAAAACCTAAACCCTAAACCCTAAGGGATAAATCTTTTGTATAACCTAGGTTTCCTAGAGAAATGTGTATGCCGTAATAACGTTCTGTTTCAAGATTTACTGTTAATACAATGTGAAAACACGTATTATCCAATAAAAGTTTTTCTCGAAAAACGTGCAAATTACTATTCATAATAATAAGACAAAATAGGAAAAAGACAAAAAGAAATATATTTTTATAGATTTTTTATCGTCTAACCATTTTCTGAGAAATAGTTGCCAAAAACGCTTTTGCGTCTTTTCGATTTTTCGAAGAATACGCGAATGTGAATATTACAAAGAAAGATGGAATATTCAATAAAATTAGAAAACGAAAAACGTAGTTTTTCAACTGTGGGATGAATTATAGAAGTTAAAAACGAAGAATGCAAGAATAAATACTCGTATAAAACGAAATATTATACGATAAAATACAAGAATAAATATGAGTATAATACGAAATATCATACGATATAATACGAGATTGATACGAGATATAATACGCATAAAATACGATGTATATACGAATATGTAACTAAGAATCCATGTGAACTTGAATTGACCAATCAGATGCAAGCATGATGTAATCATGACATCATCTTCAAAATAGCACAAAGATGATGTCATCATGATGTCATAATGATGTCGCGTTGGATGATGATGTAAGCAGTGATGTCACAAAAGACGATGATGCAAGCGATGATGTCGTGGATTAATGCGGAAAGACTATTTTGCCCTAACTCTACCTAGCCTATAAATAGGAAGCTTTGCAAGCTTTAAAACTTACCAATTCACAAAATCAAAGAGCAAAATTTCTCTAGATATATTTCAAGTATTGATAATTGCCAATAAATAGTTAAAACTTACAACTTCAAGAGGTAATCATCTTAGTAGTTATAATGTTTGATTTTAATTCGTAGTTATAACTAATTATACATTTTACTAGTAGTTATAATGTCAAAATTCATTTTATAGCTAGTGTAGTATATATCATGATCACTAGTAGTTATAATGTCTAAATCATTACAACTATGTGAAGAAATGATCAAATCGTAAGTAGTTATCATGTTCAAATTTTTCAAAGTGTTCTTCGTGTTCTTCGTGTGTTCTTGAGTAAAAGTCATAAATGTAACATAAGTAGGTTTATAATTTTGGTATTTTTATGTTATGAAGTGTTATTGAGTCTTAGAACATGTTATCTTAACAAATTAATGCTAGTGGTACCATGTTTCACATGGTTAACCCAAGATATTTTGATCAAAGTAGGCTCACAGACCTTTCTGCTCATTTTCTGAAATTTTAAAGTCCAAATCTGCTTCTGAAATATAAAGAAAGTTGTAGAGGGGGAAATTTTAATGAATTTAGACTCAAGAATCACCCAAAAATGTTTTGAAACGAAGAAGTTATGACAGTTTCCGTAAAGAACGTCAAAGCTGAAAATTTCTTAGAGGCTCTCGGATTTAAGGACTTAAAAATGAGTTTTTGAACTAGGGTGTTATGGAGCCTATAACACCTATGAAAATAGTTAAGTCAAGTTATTATATAACATATGAAGTAATATTATACGATGAATCTAACCGCTTATGCACTAAATGATTGTGTAGGGTTATTTTAACAAGTTTGAGCTTAATGTTTATTATCCTAGACACCAAGGCAAGTCTTCTAACTTTGTTACCTTTATGCAAGTATTATATCTTGCTATCGATTGTTGTGAAGTTATTGCTTTTGTTCAACATAACTTAAGAAATGAATCATTATTCATATATTGCTTGATGAAGCTTAAATTGTTGTGTCAAACCAAATTGTTTTGGTAAGACATCTTATACTGAGAAATGGAACACCTTGATGTAAGGTGAACTGAAACACCTTGATATAAGGTGCTGGTAAATATTGATTATATATCGACATAAAATTATAGGATGATATGCATACTCCTAGGATATTGGTTAGGCTGATCCCCTACCAGATATCCGAAATCAAGCGGTTCTAAGTCATTGAAGACTGATAGAACTAATTAAAATATATGGTTCATGTACATAACTCTCAGTTATGCATCATTGACATCTTTCAAATCAAACACATTGTGTTTACGTTTTCAAATGAACTTGCTGAGCATTTGTAGCTTATTCTTGCATATATCTTCTTTTGCAGTTTTAAATGATAATTCCGGCACTTCTGGGACAGACAAAGGAAAAGGGCATGTTTACTAGTTTTATTTACTGTTTTTGAATAATTCAATTCTTTTATAAGGCTTTGTTGTAATAACTTAGTACTAAAAACGATGTAACCGAACTTAATGATATGTAATATATTATCATCCTTTATTACATCGAATGCGTTATACTTTGATCTTTACTTTCTTTAGCATAGTTGTACTAAGTAAATACAGTATCTATATGAACTATACATCTGAATGAGGGTATTTGAATGATATTGAAAGTCCTATAAGCTCTGAGATTACACTTAATGAGCGCCGGTAATGTGCCATCTTTACCGGAATGCGCCTCTCAGTTCTATGGACAATCTTATCGTTAATACTGTGAATGACAGATAGATAGGGAATATCGATATGAAAGAGGTATTCATGAGATATGAATTTATACATCCAAGTGAGGGTATCCAAACACAGATAACGTTCTGGCAGAAATTATCATCTGTTATGGGATACTGTGAACCTTGGATAGATAGAAGTCATATTTTATTGAATATTTATAGTTGTATAGTTTCACGTGAGCACCAGATCTGCTACAGGGAAGTGTAGAGAATTTGGGGGCGTCACAGAGGAGGGCAGAGCGTCCTTGTCTTAGTAACTAAATTCTTAGTGAATTTCTTACTTGTTGAAGTAGAAGAGTGGAGTAGTAGTTGTTTAGTCTTCGAGCCACTTAAAACCTTTTGTGCTATTTACCTTATGTCTTCTACATTATGCATAATAACTACTATATCTGTTATCAACCGTATCGTGGATTTATTTATAGAACTAAGATTATGTTTATATCTTTGAGGGGATGCATAAAGTATATTCCGTTGTGCATTAATTGATTCCATTAATCATAACTGTTATACTTTATTAATAGACAGAAAAAGTTATAAAGGATCTATTCAACCCCCCTTCTAGATCTCTATTATGTCCCGGGGAGCTAACAATTGGTATCATAGCAGGTTCTCATGAATATGTTAAAGCTTACGCTTTGAGTTGATCCATGACACAAATTCAGAACAGTTCTAAATCTTGGTATTGGTTTTCAAGACAAAATGAATAAGAGCTTACAAGTTGAAAACTGTATGTGCAGGTACTCTAATGAATAACTACCTGGGGCTCTCCAGAATGGACCACGTGCTTAAATGGAAATACCATGATCAAGCATGATGAGATCAACTAGCAGGTCAAACATCTCATTAAGAGGAAAAATATAGATGTAGCAAGAGCTGAAAACATCTCCACTCAAAGGAATCTGCATCTCCAACAAAGAAGGATGAGGAGTCCCACTAATGATGATCTAGGATATATCTGAATGATAAAACTCCATCATCATCATGCCACAAACAATGATTCCACGTGCTTCTCAACTACATATGGCATGACCCTACTTAACAAAATATGAACCCGGAGGTTCATTCAAGCATATCAAGGATTATGGGATGTCATAACTTACTTTGTCCTTAACTCAAAAAAAAATTGCTCGTTATATCAGTTAATACAGCACTATGAAGAAACAAATGATGATGTTGATAGTGACTTCAAAGATTACAAGTCATCAACCAACAACAATATGCACCATCACAAGCAGCACCACTGACTATCAAGAGATTGACGTCAGTGAGGTATTTAACTCTGTCATCACAAATGCCAATATTATTGACTGTTGAAAAGTATTGCATAATTACATGACTAAACTGCATCTCTATTTACCTCAGTAGTATATCAAGGAATCATTTTCCACCTGAAAAGGAGAAAGAGAGACAGTGAGAATAATGGCCTAAAATCACTTTACTCTTTATCCACATTTGAGACTGAAAATAAAGCTCTTGAGAAAGATATCTGGAGTTTATCCACAAATAGAGTCTTATCTTATCTTGTTGGTAGTGCTCAATTGATATGCTATTGTGTTTATGTGTGTTGGCTAATCACTTGCTAAAGACTTGTATTTATCAGTCCTAATGTTGAGAGTTTATCCTTAGATGTGCAAAACTCAATAGGAATTGTCCTTAGTAAAATCACCTCCTACTATTTATCTTGTTGTTTAAAAGGTGGCTATGCTTAATGATTTATATACATCCTATCTTAGTTTCCTCACCTTGTCTACTGATTGGCTCATTACTCCATGATCTAAGTTTTTAAGTCATGTCTGTTGTTGTACTTTGAAGGGTTGTAGAGACTGATCAACTCTACGAATCATCTGGGTACAACTCACAGAACTGACCACTACTCTACTAAGGTTCAAAAACTTAGAACATGATATAAGTAAGAAGGGATCTATCTAAAGAAAAGGTGTGAAGATCCACACTAGTTTCACACAAGTTTGTCTTATCACACACATACTCTCATAAAGCATAATTAACTATTTTTATATATGAGCTGCAGTACATGTTGTGAATCCAAAGTCTGAAAGACTCGGGCATTCAAAAGAACTAACCTTGCAGGACCCAAAGAATATTGGGTACCAAGCTAGAAATTTATTTAACCTGCATGTATCATGATTGATCAAACCTTTACTCAAGCACATTCAAGGAGAAACTTGAAACTTGTGATCCTCATCAACAAACTTTTGGCAAATGGCAAATGCATGATTCTCCAGTGAGACTCTCTCAGAAGCTAGAGCTCAATTCAGCATAATATAGTCCGTGAAGAGGCATACAAAAACCAAGTCTACATCGAGTTAAAACCAACTCTATGACTACAGAGCCAGACAAGGGGATTATAAAGTGGCCAGTGTCAAAGAAAATACTCAACGACCCAATGATGAAGAACCCAGTCATAAGATGGTGACATCAACTATGGGGGAGCAATAATCGGTTAAGCCCAACAATGCACAAGATGAGGGGAAGCAATCTGAAGTTTCGAAGCCAACTAATGCTCAGGCTGAGGAGAAAAAACCAGAAGCTGATAAACCAAGTGAAACCTCATCCCTGATCGCAAAGTCTCTAAACTCTACGACTGATGACCAAGCCACCCATACTGTCCCAAAATATAGAGTCACTACGATCGACATCTTAATCATAGAGTGTGCTGACCCTATGATTACAACCCATACAAACACATTTCCTATAAATTCTCACACAGCCAAATACTAACCCCATAGTTCATTCCAAGTTGGTAAACCAAACTATAGGAATACAGTGATGATATTCTATACACCACATCAAAGCAGTCTTTCCTCAAATAAGTGCCTCAGAGACAAAACTAGTCCTAAGGTTCAAACCAAGAGACCTGCCCTTTCTGAGCTTCCTTAACCCTGTTGAAAGACTGAATGGAATGCATTACCTGAATCTCTCCAAAGCTTAAGGTGTTAACAAAACAAAGGAGAAAAGCCAATCTCGTAAAAGAGATTTGCTCATGGGATTCTCTAGAAGAAAAAGAAGCTGGTATAAAGTGGAAGTCTTCATCAAGCAACCAATCCAGCTCACCTACTGGTGCAGATATAAGTCATGAAGACTATCATTACAGATGTCAAGAGAGAGCAAGGTTTCTTTTGAGCATTTAAAATGCGCATTCTAGGAGGAGGCCACTTCAAGTTACAATTGGAATTCTTCTCATCAAAGACTGCGTCGTCCACCAAAAAAAATGCCAATCACAGTTTATGCAAAAGAGGAAAGTAGAAGATTCAATGAAAACCTCAAGACAAGAAAACTGTGATATCTATGGTCAAGCAATAGTAACCAAAGTCTACTCTTGAGAGATGATCGTAGAGTGAAAAGTCAGGACATCAAGTCACTCTACGAACGGGCAAAGTTAATGGTCAAAGAGGAAAGAGATGACCACGTTCTCCTAACATAAGTGAAGCAAGGTAACTGATGTGCTATAGTTGTGGGAGTTACAAAAATTTTGGACACGAACAGCAAATGACTTTTCTACACGTGTCCTCTACAAAAATAAGAGGGAACTGGCAAATGCCAAAATTCAAATACTGATGGTTGTTTTTTCCTATCAGTTATCAAAATCTTTCCTCTTACAAAACCGTGTTGAACTCTCAAAACCCTAAAATCATCAAACCTGCAGCAAACCCAAATCACCAACTTCCAGAAACTCCAAAAACCCATATCATTTCAAATATCCATCTACAGTCAAGCATCCTTCATTTATTAAAACCCTTGTTATGGAAAACTATCAAGTTATATCAGGTATCCAACTTAGTTTTGATAAGTTTGGGGAATCAGAAGAGAAGTTCAAGGATATTCTCAGAATCGTAAGGGAAGCAGGATTCTCAGAATGTTTAGAATCTGACACCAAAATCTTCTCTGAATTGGTGAAAGAATTCTACCAGAATGCAATAGTCAAAGATGATGTTATGTCGACCAAAGTTCGAGGAACTAATATAAAGATAGGTGCTGCAGAAATCAATAAACATCTAGGGTTCGCAAGTCAAGGTCTATCATCTCTGGAAGAAATTGACACTGATAAAGGCATGAGATTGATGGGGTATGTGAAGAATCCTCATCTGAAGGGGATGAAAAAAAGGAATTTCTAGAAGAATTTGAGTTCTTAGCAGAGATTGTGGGTAAATGTATCCTATGTAAAAATACCACTCATGATACTGTAAGTAATCTGTAACTAAGAATCATGTATGCCATTGTTATGAAACAGAAGATAAATTTTTGTGTTGTGATGTTCGATTGGTTAACCAAAGAGATTAAGAAAAGGAAGGCTTCAGACAAACTTATCCCAAAGATGTACCATGGAAGGTTTCTAAGCATCATTCTGAAGAAGAAGCTGAAAAGCAAGATTGGGGATAATGAGGGAGAAACCCTAAATGTTCACAAGATCATGTCTCCCAAATTGTTTGACAATTGGAAAAAGAACCCTGTGGAGAATAAGAGATTGAGGATATCTGGTAGCAATAGCAAGGAAACCTCCAAAGTAGACAATGGGAAAAGGAAAGTAAGAGCATCATGAAGAATGAATCTTCACGATCTGATGATTCTCCACCCCTTGTGCCCATACCTTCAAAATCAACAAAGAAGAAGTTGAAAGTTGAGAAAGTCTCTCTAATAGCCTCCTTGAAGAGTTCTTTAGGACCTAGAAGTAAATCTGAAGAAGAAGAAAAAGCATCTGAAGCACTTGTTAAGCCGGCAAAAAGAAGACAAAGTGCACGTCTTCGACAAATGATGAAATTCCCAGGTCTTAAGAGAGAAGAAGGTATTTCACCTAAGATAATTGATCTTGGTGATGATGATGCGGTTGATAAAGAAGAAGCTGCAAAGATCAGTAAACCTGTGGCATCAAGAAATGAGTCTACTGAAAAGGATGTGACCACAAGTGAGTCAGAATCAGAAAGTGAGGATGATGCTGTGTTTGCTAAAGAGAATCTTAATGGATCAACAGGAGATGATGTTGATATGGAAACAAGCTATGAAGAACAGTTGACTGGTGAGTCAGTAAAAGTGTCAAAGAAAGTGACTATGGAGGGACCAAGTTCAGAGGGAAAGAATGGCAGAAAGACTAACGTTGGAAAAGGAAAGGAAGTAATGGAAGAGGATGAAGCATTAGAGGACTCTAACTCTGAAAATGATGAGTCAGAAAGCAACTATCCACTCCCAGCAGCTACAAGAATTCGAAGAAGGATAGTGTTGGAAGCTTGTGATAAGCAAGGAGCTGTGTTGCCAAAAAGGTGGATAGATCATGGCAATGGACAAATCAAAGTAGTATCAATGACTATAGAGGATCTGCTTGACAATTTTCAAGATATTGAACTAGATCAAACTATTGTGCTTTATGATCCTGATAGTCAGCAGTTGACATGGTTCTACCCATGGATGCCCTGGTTAAAGGCCATTTCAATTGAAGACAAAATTTTCATTAGCTAGTGTTACTCACAATTTCTAAATCTAAAGATGATCTCTCAGAACTTCCCAAGAGTTCAATCCTTTCCAAAGATGCTGATCAAGAATTTCCAACACTTCAAAGTCTACCGACATGCTGAAGGTATATACATTCCATATTATATGCTGGAAAACCTTGATAAAGGCAAAGCAAAAACTAAGACCATAGAGTCAATGGTTGTAGAGCCCTCTAACTCTACGACTGCAGTTTTCCAGTCTCAGCCAAGTGCCAAACTCCTCAAAGGTCAAATACCTCCACTGAAATACCTTTTGATATTCCTTCCTCATCCAACAAAGATTTCTTTGATATTGTCACTGCTCTTGAAAACATCTACAAGAGTGAGAAACCCAAGCCAACTACACTAATCCTTAAAGATGTCCTTATTGGTCAAGAATTGTTGAAAAATCAGAAAAATTGCTTGGAAACATTTCTTCAGTTACTGCTGCAGCAAAGGATATGTCTAGAGGTGAAGAGAATGATTTCTACAAGAAGTTGCAAGCATCATTCACAGATATGTTTATCAAACTTCATCAAAAAGATCAGATATATCTTAAGTCCATTGAGAAACAGAAAAAAGGCGCCATGAAACTTCAGAAGCAAAATGAGAGATCCATTCAGTCTCTCTCAGAGAAAGTTGACAATCTCAGTCAGTCCCTCTCTCAGCAAATGGAAGTCGGCCAACAGGAGGCGCAAATGGAAGTTGGAAATACCTCTTAATTAGTCGAACAGCTCATTACCCATGTTCAGTACCTGTCCCAAATGATTGATGACAAAAAAGGGGAGAAAAAGACGAAGCATGAAAAGAGGAACAGAGCCGTCACGAAAAGGAAGGACAAGAAGCTAAAGAAGAACAAAGATCAGGTGCCTACAACTAAGGGGGAGCCAGAAGCAGATGAAAGAAGAATAATAAGAATTGAGGGGGAGCAGAAGCCAGAGGAAGATGAAGAAGAACCGGAAGAAAGCAGCAGCTGAAAGCAGTCACAAGGTATCCTTGCATGAATCAACAAGGAGGAGGTATATTTCTAACAAGCAAGAAGGAATTAACTGTTATATGCTAATTTAGATCTAGGATCTCCTTGTTGAACTGATATAGCTTGTGGACTACATGTTTTTTTGCTTTATAGCATGCTTAGCATAAATATTATATGAATGATTACTTTTAATGCACATCATTTCATTCATGTCTATTGGTCTAGCAATACAGTGACTTACTATATCTTAAGTCACAGTAACACTCATACATTTGCATGTAGTGCTTGAAGTAAATGTTATGCTATAAGTATTTTTGTCATCATCAAATAGGGGAGATTGTTGAGAATCTGCATAACTCTCTTAAGTCCACTCTCATAGGGGGAGATTGTTAAAAAATCTGCATGAGATTCTATAATTCTTTATATGAGATTTGATTGATAACAAAATGATTAAAAGAACATTCAAAACCTTGAAAAGTCCTTTAATGTAATATTTGTACAAGGACTTAGATTGGAAAGATCAAATATGTTAGGATGATCTGAGCTAAACTGTCATTTACCTTATCAAAGCATATTTGTAATGTTAAGTATTGTAAAGTCCTTAAATGAATCTGATGTACAAGGACTTAGAATAGAAAAAGATCAAACTTGTTAGCTTGATCTTGTGAGCTGAAATGTTATAAGACTGCTAGAGCTATTATAGAAGCAAACTCTATCAGAGAATAAATCTAGCTTGACAAAGAGTGATCATAGAGCAGTCAGCCAACTTGGAACAAAGCATCGCCGAGCCTGACAGGCAAATGTGAAGTAAGACTCGGCCATTCACAGAGTTTCATCCGGCATCGTAGAGCAACTCTGGCGTGATCAAAGAACAGACGTAGAGTCAAGTATGTCATCACAGAATTTGTCAGGCAAATGTAGAGTAAGGCTCGGCGGATCAAAGAGCTCACTCGATATTGTTGAGTTTGACAGGCAAACGTAGAGTGAAGCCCAGCAAGTCGCATCGTAGAGTTGGGTCAGGCAAACACAGAGTGGCTCGGCAGATCGTAGAGTTAGTTCAAAAGTTAATGCAGCAGTCCTCATCCGAAGCATTAAGTTCTAACCGAGATCAAAGGGCAGCTCAAACATATACTCTACGATTCCATCAAGACTCTACGACTTGCACCTTAGACAAGATCGTAGAGTGGGAAAGCAACAGCTTGATCAAGTAATCGTTGAGTTAAGCCAAAGACAACAAAGATACTCTACAAAATTTAAACGACCATTTAAGCACAGCAGAGATAATGTCTGAAGATAGTAGAGCAGTCCTCTATAATAAAAGTGTTAAAGCATCAGAAGATAGTAGAGCAATCCTCTACAATAAAAGTGCTAAAGCATCAGAAGATCGTAGAGCAGTCCTTTACGACATAAAAGTAGAGACAATGTCTAAAGAACGTAGAGCATTCCTCTATAATAATGGAGCTAGCACCTAAAGTTCATGGAGCAGTACTCTGTGATAAGAAAAAGTCTGCAAGGCTAGCATATAAATATAATAGAGCAGTCCTCTATGATAAGTAAGTTGTAGCAGAAGCTCAACTAGATCATAAACAAATACTCTGAGAACATAAAGCTCAATGGAGATCACAGAGCATAAAAGGCACAACTGCAGAATAGTAAGAACCACACTAAAGCGTAGAGCAAGTGCAGCCAACCACTCTACGAAGTTCCAAGGCAGTGCGCAACAAGCACGATCATAGAGTCACATCATGGAGTGAGCAGATAACTCTACGATCAAGAAGTAAAAGGCTACAACCCAGTTGATCGTAGAGTACGTTAGTGCCAACAAGGATCGTAGACATCAGAGCACTCAGGTTAATCATCCCAAGATAAGCAGCTGATTACTTAAATGAGCGAAATGGGGAACCAATCTCGGTAGGGTTCAAGCAGCCATGTTTACTGCAGTAAAAGTTAGCACACATGACTCCACTACCTTGGTACCAGTTAATGGAAGCTGACTCAGCTATCACTAGCAGAATTCAAGGAGTAAAATATTCATTGGTATAATAAAGAAGTCTGCAGAAAGAAAATCCCCAATGGGAAGATTTACAACGAGAAACTATCAACGATAGGATTCCAAACAGAAAGATTATGGAATCTATTTATGGCAAACTGCATCAAGATTGCAAGGGTGGTGAACGAGAGCAAGAACACTAATAACACACATATGCTGAAAGCTTTACTGCAACATCAGAGGTATGCCAAAGTGCTGGCATATGAGCTAAGAGTCGAATAACCAAGAAGCCAAGATCAAGAGTAGCCAAAGATGAAAGCAAATAAGAGAAAAACAACTCTATGATCAATCATGAACACTAGAAGCTGACACGATGAAGAACAGAAAGGGTCATGTATACAAGACAACAAGTGTTCATGACTGCTAAGCTCAAGAATATATCAAGCTTATCTGAAGAGCTTAGTACATGGAAGGTGATTAACTACATCTGTTGAATACTTGACGAAGTAAAGCATCAATGACCAACGTCAGCAGCATCCAGAAGCTGATCACCAGCAGCTGCTAAGTACAAAGCCTATATGAAGATCTTTGCAGTACATCAAGAGTGATCATTAGCATCTGCTGAATACCAGAAGGAGAAGAGCATCAATGACAAACATCAGCAGCATCTAAAGATTAATCACAAGAAGCTGCTAAGTATTTGAAGATGAAGGAGATCAAAGTTCATCTTAGCAGCACAACACAACACAACAACCATCAACACTCCAAGGAGGGTCTTTGGGTCCTTGTCTTAAGTGACTAAAGAGTTCCAAGGCTGCTGGTCTTGAAGAGTACTAAATGTACTGGGTGATTCTAAGGCTAGGGTCTTAGTCTACAGTGTTCCAAGTCTGCTGGACTTGAGGAGGGTTAGAGGATCCTTGCCTTAGTGGCTAAAGAAAACTCATATTTGCTGGACTTGAGGAGGGTGGAGCATCCTTGTCTTAGTGACTAAATTCTTAGTGGATTTCCTACTTGTTGAAGTAGAAGAGTGGAGTAGGAGTTGTTCAGTCTCCGAACCACTTAAAACCTTTTGTGTCATTTACCTTATGTCTTCTACATTATGCACAATAACTGCTATATCTGTTATCAACCGTATCGTGGATTTATTTATAGAACTGAGATTATGTTTATATCTTTGAAGGGATGCATAAAGTATATTCCGTTGTGTATGAATTGATTCCATTAATCATAATTGTTATACTTTATTAATAAACAGAAAAAGTTTTAAAGGATCTATTCAACCCCCCCTTCTAGATCTCTATTGTGTCCCAAGGAACTAACAGAAACCATGATTGAAGAATTTAACTGTTATTTATAGGGAAATTAATTGCTTGTTAGTCACGAATTTTGCTTGGCCTCCAACCAATTTACTTGTCACGCACTGTAATTTCACACTTAGTTTATCAGAGTTTCTTTCCTTCTTTATCCGATACTTGGAGGTTACCCAATTGGGATAATATTTATCCATCTGAGTTATTAAGATCAACATATATATATATATATATATATAATTAATATACAATATATTACATATTACATTTTCCATATACAATATATTACATATTCACAATATATAATATACTCGTATTTCCTTCCATCAAATAAATGTTATACATTAAATAAAACTAATTAATTTATTTAATGCATTCACTTTAAAATAATTTAAATTCATAAATTATTTAAATACTCTTTATTTAATGTATACAAGATAATTAGTATACGTAATCATATTGTTCATAACAATTTACATACATGTAACCAATATATATTTACAAATATATTCATCACATCACAACATAATCACCTCACCATATAATCACATTATACTGCACATATTCACGTAAGTAGTATAATAATATGAATTATTTAAAATAAAAATTTATTTATTTAAAATTCTTATTTTAAATATTAATCTTGGAATTCGAATTGTTACATTATTCCCCCCTTATAAAGATTCTGTCCCCGGAATCGCTATTTCAAAATTATATCATACACCGTTAACTTCTTATTACAACATTTACCAAAGGTATAATATTACATATTTACATATTTAGCAAGTGTTGATTTGTCACTGCTTTTCGCACCAGTCCCATTCTTTGAACAATTTTTCGCTTGGTAATCCATCGATCCACAAGTATAACACCCATTTTATTTTGGATTGGGGCAATCAGGAGAGATATGTCCCTCTTGCCCATAGTTAAAACACATCCTTTTAGTTTTCCTACATATCTCCGTATAATTCTTTCCGCAGTTCTCGCAACCCCCAATTTTTCACTTTAGGTTTCCTTGCTTATCTTCATATTGATCATTTCTTTTCTGTTTCTGGCTCCCCTCAGCTTTACCTTCTTCCCCTTCTTCCTTAATATGTCCACCCTGACCGTATTGGCTAAATGTCTTATATCTTTTCTCCGTGATTATAGCTTTTTCCAGGATTGTCTCAAAAGAGTCGATCTGCAACACCGATAGTTTATCCATAGAGCGAGGGATTCAATCCTTGCTCAAACCTACGCGTCTTCCTTTCTTCTGTGTCCACTTGATGTGGAGCAAACCTTACTAGTACATTGAACTTAGCTGTGTACTGGGATACTCATATATCCCCTTGTTTTAATTCCAAAAATTTTATTTCCATACGGCTTTGGGAACTAGGAGGGAAATAGTTCTCGAAAAAGATTTCTTTAAACCTTTCCCACCCAATCACTCCTTCACTGGCTCTATTCTTGTTTGTTTTTCACCAAAAGTTAGCTTCACCTTTAAGCATATAAGCAGCAAAAGAAGGCTTATGCTCTTCACCTATCCTAGCAATATCGAATGATTTTTTCTATTTCCTTAATCCATGCTTGAGCCTCGATAGGCTTAGTGGTCCCTTTAAATTCAGGCAGTCCCACATTTTTGAAATCCTTAAAACTTGCCACGCGCAATGTTGTAGGATTTATTTCTTTTTGGCCAGAATTTCTATTTATTGCACCTACTATAAGATTTACAAAGTGCTACATAGGGTCCACCTGATCCCTAGTCTCGCGCTCTGTCTCTTCTTGATTACGCTGATCCCTTCTCGGCGACATTGCTCTGTATAATAAAATATGTTATTTTCTCATCTTTTTATTTTAAAGCGTTTATTATTCACACTAGAACTTTAATCACCACATAATATAATACACATATTCATGCATTTCCCAATATTTCATAGTCTTCTGTTATTTCGTGCAAAATCTTTTATTATTGTGTAAGGTTCTAAAATTGTCAGACTCAATCTTTCATGCTTACACTTTTGACCATCTCCTGAGTCTGATCTATTTTAACACTATCTGTGTTTATTTTATCATCACCTGTCGACGCCGAGTTTTCTCTTCGTGGTGTCCTTTTTAGTCTTTTCCAATTTTGATTAAATGATTTTTTAGAAAAGGTCGGCATTAATGTCGACGGGGTTTTAAAAGATCGTTTTTTATGATGAGCCAATTAACCAGAGTCGCCAGTTGGTATATTTGAAATGGATGTACCAACTCATCCGAGTTTTCGTTTTTTATAAATCACTGGCTCATATATGACTCCAAATTAATTGGTCTGCGAACCGAGATTCATAGAGTTCGGGGGCTTACTTAAGCGAGGGGAAGGTATTAGGCACCCCCCGACTTCCGTGAAACACGGTTACCGCAATCTTGATACTTTCCTATCCTTTGATTCATGAAATGTGTATACGTGCGGGTGTGTGCGTGTGTGTATGCTTATGTGAATATTGTGGTGAGGTGAAACATTTGGCTTTTGTGAAAAATCGTGTCTTGTTTCGGGGACGTTTTAGAACGTCGTTTCCGTTAATACGAGAGAGCTCCTCTATTCGTGCGAAAGGTTGGATTTTACTAGTCAAAAGTTATGAGATTTTTATTAGGCGTTGTTTTGGCAAAACAAGAATCTTTTAAACCTTTGTCGAAATAGGAATCGAAATCTATACATTGCTTTCATAAAATGATGGGCAATTTCTAGGATATCTTTAACCCTATGCACAAAGGTCTAATAAAACATTTCGTTCATTCATAAAAGCCATTTTTGGTGATGGTTGAAAATGTTTTCCTTTGGCCTTCTCGTTTAGTAGGAATCGACATTTATTAACACTTCCGATTTTTAACCTCGTGATTCTAATAACCTAGCTTGTTTGATTTTAATAAAAAAATCTTCATCGTTTAATCCTTGAAATCATTTTTGTGTCACAAAATCTAATCAAGCATAAACACGCGTCGGGGCTATTCACGGGCATGTAAGCCATCAAAATATCCCCGAGCGCCAACAATCACATATTTCACTACTACGGGGCCTTAAATCCGATTCTCGCCTTGGCGTCGTTTTAAGGCCCGACGATTACATGTTACAAAATGAGCACCTTGCATCTATTACATACATCAAAACGTCCATCATCGGATTTGAACCACGGGGTCGCGTTCCTAGGCTCACACGAGATTATGACATACCCATGAAATGAATGATACATAACTAACCAACCCGGATTTATCTAATACACCATGATATCCGAAAATGACAATCTAAATAAATTACACCCAATAAATTATCACAAGCAAGCTAGAAATTTCATCAATTGGATATCCTCGGGTTATTAGGAAGAATTTTGTTCCGATGGAACCCTCACCAATAATCCCTAATCCATGATTGTTCAACAAGATCCATGAAAGTTATATCTAATTTACCCTATCAATATGACATGAATTGCTAGAACAAATAGAAATTTTCACCTTGCAATTGATCTCAAATGGATGTGAACTTGTGTATTTGAATAGGATAAAGAGTGTATTTGATACAATCAAAATCAAAAGAATTAAATTCTCTCTTTTTTCTCTCTTTTCTTCCTATTTGATTGCAAAATTTCTCTCTTTTTTTCCTCTATTTCCGTGCTTCTTGTTGCTGAATTCTCCTTCTTCTCTAAAATTTTCCCAATTGCTCCGCTCCCTGTATGCTGCACGAAACTGGGCTGAAATAGGCTGGCCAGAGCCAGCCGCAGATTGATCTGCGGCTGGCTGGCCGCCTGCCCTCCACTCACCCCGATTTCGAGTTCCGTGTTTCGAGTTCCGTGTTTTCAAAAGGCGCACTATTTGGCCGCAGATCAATCCGCGGCTGGACGGTTTGACTTTCTCGTTTTCCGTGCCACGCCTCGATTTTCGTGCCGTAACGTCGGTTTTCGCTGACAGGCTCGTATTCTGTAGTCCGGAAATTTCCGGGAGACGTGCCACCTCATTCGGGAATGCCTGCTTCGGACGGCCGGGTATCGTCGTCGGTCCCCCATCTCGTAACCCCCGGTTATCGTCGCCGGTTGGTTGTCTTGTCGGAGTCGGTTTTCGTCGCCGGACATCCATCTCGTAATCGCCGGTTTTCGTCGCCGGACGATTGTCTTGTCGGGGCCGGGTATCGTCGCCGGTCACCCATCTCGTAACCCCCGGTTATCGTCGCCGGTTGATTATCTTGTAGGAGCCGGTTTTCGTCGCCGGACATCCATCTCGTAATCGCCGGTTTTCGTCACCGGACGATTGTCTTGTCGGGGCCGGGTATCGTCGCCGGACATCCATCTCGTAATCGCCGGTTATCGTCGCCGGTCGATTGTCTCGTCGGGCCCGGTTATCGTCGCCGGTCACCCATCTCGTAACCCCCGGTTATCGTCGCCGGTTGGTTGTCTTGTCGGAGCCGGTTTTCGTCGCCGGACATCCATCTCGTAATCGCCGGTTTTCGTCACCGGACGATTGTCTTGTCGGGGCCGGGTATCGTCGCCGGTCACCCATCTCGTAACCCCCGGTTATCGTCGCCGGTTGGTTATCTTGTCGGAGCCGGTTTTCGTCGCCGGACATCCATCTCGTAATCGCCGGTTTTCGTCGCCGGACGATTGTCTTGTCGGGGCCGGTTATCGTCGCCGGTCGATTGTCTGGTGAGTGCCGGGTCTCGTCCCCGGTCACTCGGTCGTCTTGAGAAGTCTTGTTTAACATCCAATTTATCAAAAATCTCGTATTTTATTATCTCATTATAAGTCAAATGGGCCTTAGGATCGGTTAAACTTGCATTGGGCCAAGGGGGACCCACTGGGGCCAGCCGCAGATTGATCTGCGGCTAGGATCGGGCATATACGCGGCCAGCCGCCTCCCAGATCTGTCACTTTCATTCGTACCCCACGCGATTTTTCAGACCTTCTCACGCCCTTTTGCCAATTTTTCCAACCTTTCTGCAAAAACTGCTCCGGTAGGATTGATCTACGCACCACAGGTAACACTTTGACCGTTCACTTTTTAATTTCGTCAATGTTTTGCTATACATTTGGCTATTTACATGCTATAGATAGAAAATGTATGTTTTACAATGCTATATTATGTATGATCATATATACATGCTATGTATCAACTGTGTGAGTCCTATTTTATGCTTATGATGCAGTCCCGCACACTGTTATTCCTTTTCTGAAGAAAATCATGCATTACATGCTGTAATTACACATATGAATGCAATTTTGATCTGTTTGAGGCTTGGATTGATTGAAAACATGTTTGGCTTACGCCTGGGATGTCCATTTTACAAACGGAACTCTGCCGAATTTTTTTTTTTTTTTTTTTTTGAGCACACCATAAACATGCATCATATTGCATTAATTATATGATGAGGGTAGGAATTTAGAATATTCGTGACATAATTCGAAAGGGAACTTACCTTCCTCTTTGCCTGTTCTGTTCCAGCTATGGATCCCGATGTTCCTAGTAGCTCCTCTGTATCACGGACCTCGGGTGTTCGCTGTCGTAGGGCTGCACCTGCCCCTGTTCTTCCTCGGACCCGTCAGGCTCGTCGCTTGGCGGAGGCTGTCATCCGTCCTGATCATCCGGACGTTGAGGAGGCTGTCCCTCCGAAGGTCGTAGCAGAGGGGCCATCCTCCAGCACACCGGCTCCATCTACTCATCACGCTTCTTCTGGCGCCCCTGTGCAGATACCCGATCTTTTGGGTCGGGATCTCAGTCGTCACCCCTCAGCATCTCTCGTGGCTAACGAGGTATATTCAGTTCTATTCTGATTTTATTCTCAATTTCTCCATTCTCCTTTTACCCGGACTGACCCATTGATGATTGCCCCAGGTACCCGAGTTTACTCAGTCGAGGGGCAACTGGTTCAACATCTACTCCCTTTACACGGCCTTGCACAGCGACTACCGGGCGGTGGTGGATTCTTGGGGCTTCCGTCACTTTTTCACTATCATCCCCCGTCAGTGCCCCTGGGGTTATATGCGGGCTTTGTCCGAGAGATGGTTTCACCAGACCCAGTCCCTTCACCTTCTGGACTGTGAGGTTGTGCTGACCCCCTGGGACTGGAGGTATATTACGGGCATAGAGTTTACCGGGTCCCGCGTTCCTTTAGATCTCGACATCACTCCTGCGGAGGTCCGGGCTTTATTGGACTTCGCTGCTGAGGACCGGGTCTTTAAGGCCCGTAGTATTCGGTCCGGTGCCTTGGCTGTTGATGCTGTCGGGGGTCTCTACGCGCTGCCCATTCCAGCGGATCAGGGTACTCGGGACATTCTGCTCCGACGCCTGTTCCTGACCATCATGAGGGGTTGTTTCCTAGGGAACAACTCCTCCACCATTCATTTCAGCGTCGTGGGAGCGGTCAGAGATGTGGATCGCATCAGTGACTATGACTGGGGGTCATTCACCTTTGCCTATTTCATCCACGGTATACGTCTACGCTCGGAGGGCCAGACAGATGCTTGGCTCGGATTTTATCACTTCCTGCTGGTGAGGCTTCTCTTTCCCTCTTCTTATTGGACTTTCCTTCATTTATTTCCCTTTTCTGCATTCATAGGTTACTCATGCTTTTCACTATTTCTGTTCGCAGTTCTGGGCCTACGAGCGTCTCCCATGTCTGAGGCCTGTCACCACCCTTGGCTTGGACACCTATCCCCGGGGTCGGCGATGGCATCATAGTACCCTGGAGGAGGTCCCGGTGTCTGGCAGCTTTGCCCATTGCCGCATTCAGCTGGAGCTGATCACTGCTGCGGGGGTCGTCTGGAGACCTTATCTTTCTGAGCATCTGGATGTGGGGTTTATAGATGGGCACCCTACCGGCCCGGAGTTTGCACTTTCCACTCGTCGCCTCACTTTGCAGAGTGTTGGAGGATGGGTGATGTACCTGGGGGAGTGCGCCTTCAGATGCGTTACTGGAGAGATCCGCATCCCGCACTCCCTTCCTTTCACTACTTCCTGGCCGCTGGACTCTCAGCCTTCAGAGATCATGCTTGTCGGGGAGGACGGCTGGATGCTTTCGACGGGTCCCAGTACCAGTGACGCTTTCCGTACTTGGTGGGTGCCCCGCACCATCGGTCCTCAGACCCGGGCCACATTCTTCCTCGGTGATATGGTCCCCGGCTCGGTGATGATGACTGACTGGGCCGCCTGCGTTCGAACTCCCACTCATGCCGAGCAGATCGCCACCTTGACCCGGCAGGTAGACCAGTTGTCTCTATATCTTCGGGTGTTGGGCCGGACTCCGGAGGATGCCTATGCCTATGATCCTGACGGTGCGGGTTATGATGCGGGCCCGAGCTCGTCTGATGCCACAGCGCAGCCCTACATTCCGGACATGAACTTCGGTCCTCCGACCTCGACGACCCCAGGGGATCAGTTTAAGGATCCCGCCTTTATCGATGAGATTGATTTTATTTAGATCAGGATAGGATAGGGCTTTTGTACCTGTACCTGCTTGGACTTATTTTTCATTTTATGCACTATGTATTGAACTCATTTATTTATTTATGCACAGCTTTTTTTCTTTTATCTCTATGAACTTCATTTGCTTTATTATTAACTGTATGATGCATGTTTTTCTTATTTATGAAATAGAAAATGACCCCTGTACAGTCTTTTGATACTATTTTTCCACAGATGTCGTCCTCAGATGCCGTGGTACGTTTGGATTTCATTCCTTCCACAGGGTTGGTTGGCAGTCTCCTCCGCTGGTTGGACAGTTTATTACCGGCCGACAGGGTCATCGCAGACGGTCTTTTGGGCCATTCTTGGTCCTTATTAACCCTTCAGGTGCCAGTGGGCTTTGTGGATGGTATTCTGAGCTATTGGGCGCCTGCCCGTCAGGTGTTCAGATTAGGGACGGTAGAACTGACCCCCACCCTCGAGGAGTATGCTCGTTTCACCGGCTTGTCTTTGGATAGACCTTGTGCCAGGGTCGTAGTTAGTTTCATGCGCCGTCAATTCTTGACTTTCACCGGTTTGCGGAGGGCTGTCTTGTTACCGGTGATCACATCAGACCATATGGTTCCTCTTCAGTTCTTGATTGACCGATTTGGCTCACCTGACAGTTTTCGTTTCTTCCTCGGTGATTTTTCCGTGTCCGAGGAGCGCTGGGATGCCTTGAGAGTGGATGTTCTAAAGGCCTGTGTCGTCTCAGTTTTGTACTTGCCTGCAGGACCTGATCAGTTGGACATGCGGGTTGTCGCGGCCGTTCGAGCCCTTCAGGAGGATCACACCATCCTTCCCATGATATTGGCGGATACCTATATGTCAGCTTCATAATGTCAATCCTTCCGAGGCAGGGTGTTCAGAGGGAGTTCGACCTTATTATATATGTGGTTCATGAGTCATCTTAGTCCCATCGGCCATTTCCATCGCCAAGGGTTTTGTTTCAGCCATGACATAACCATGCAGTTTTCGTTTCGTCCCGTGAGCTGTACTGATGTGGCCTCCTGGACATCATTTTTGTCTGTCATTGAGGATCCCTTTCATCTATTGGTCTACTCGGGCTATTGCTCCTTTATGAGCTTCTTGACTCATGTGCCCGACCTGGACTTCATCCCCATTGCTGGCTTGAGGGGCGTGACGACTTATCATCTCCTGGCGGTTATGGGGCAGTTTGATTAGACACAGGATTTACACCTTTCGCGGGTGCAGCCGCCTACCGATTCCTTATATCATCCCGTTCAGAGAGGGATCTACTGCGGGTATACGATCTTTGGTCTCGTAGGATCTTTGCCAAATATAGTGAGAGCTGTCACATCCAGACATTTGCTTACGTGCAGTGGTTGCGCGGAGACTTGGATCCGGCTGGTTTGAGTCAGACTGGGGCCTTTGATGACTCTGGAGTGATTTTCCCAGAGGATACCACAGACCACCCCGTCTCAGCTGATTCTGCCCCAAGTTGGGCTACTGAGGATACCCGACTCCGCCTGGCCCTGATTACTGCTGAGGCCGAGAGGGATGCCGCTCTTGTCGAGAGAGATGATGTCATTCGGGCTAGAGACGCTGCCATTGCTGACAGAGAGGCCATTGTATTTCAGACCAGAACAGTTGTAGATGCTCATTTTGGGACTGTCAGCCGAGCCACTGCTTTACTGGATCGTATTGATATGATGGGGCAGCAGATTGCAGGAGATGTTGATGCTTCAGATCTATCCACCACCTTGTCCATCCTGCTTCAGCTAGTTTCAGATTTGTAGATTATTTTATTTCCAGCATAGACTATGTTGGTCTCATCAGTTATCGAAAGAGAAATCTTGTAATAAAATGACTTATATATATAGACATGCATTTAAATCTAGTCATTTTCCCCTTTTGTCGTATCATTGCCTTCCATTGGATCCTCATTTTATCCAATTAACCATGATTTTGACATTTCGCCTTCTTTCTCTTCTCAAGACTTGATGGAGATTTGACAGATATTGCCGCACACCTTTTGATTTCATCGGATTGAATCTCAGATTTTGGATAACTGTTTGGTTGGATCAGGGTTATATCCTTTGGGATGAAGCTGGTTAGGCAGCTGGTTTCGGGAAGGTTTTGAGGGTGTAGGAAGGTTTTATCTGGCTATTGAAAATTGGTTTTGGTTAGGGAAAGGATTATTTTTTTTTAAGGGATCGGACCGCGCCATGATGGCTGCCTACGTACCCCCACAAGTTGGGAGATCAGGTCCTACGTAGTTCGCTCTCGAAGGAAAAAAAAGGAAACTGATGATTCAAGCGTAGAACCGTTTCACCGAGTCAGAATTTAGGGGTTGTGGAAATACCTCACCATCCATTTCTTGCAATATGAGGGCACCTCCGGATAACACTTTCTTAATCACAAACGACCCTTCCCAGTTCGGGGCAAACTTCCCCTTGGCTTCGTCTTGACAAGGCATGACTCTTTTCAGCACCAAATCATTTTCTTTGAATTTCCGAGGTCTTATCCTTTTGTCATATGATCGAGAGATCCTTTGTTGATATAACTGACCGTGCCAAACCGCAGCCACCCTTCTCTCATCAATTAGGGCCAATTGGTTGTATCGACTTTGCATCCAATCCTCCTCGCTTATCTGAGCATCGATCACTATTCTGAGGGACGCCATTTCAACCTCAATTGGCAGAACGGCCTCCATTCCATACACCAAAGCGTAAGGGGTTGCCCCTGTAGAAGTACGCGTTGATGTTCGATACGCCAGCAGGGTGAGGGGTAACAAATCCGGCCATCCCCGATGATTAGCAGACATTTTGGCCATGATCTTCTTGATGTTTTTGTTGGCAGCCTCCACTGCCCCATTCATCTTAGGACGGTAAATGACGGAATTGAGGTGCTTGATCTTGAACTGGTCACACAGTCCCTTCATGAGGGCGTTGTTTAAGTTCTTGGCATTGTCGGAGACCAAAACCTCAGGTTGCCCATATCGGCAAATGACATTATTCCTGATGAAGCTGACGATGACCTCCTGGGTTACTTTAGGGAAAGAAGCTGCCTCTACCCATTTGGTGAAATAATCGATCATGACGAAAATGAATCGGTGTCCGTTGCTCGCTCTGGGCTCTATTGGTCCGATTACATCCATTCCCCACATTGAAAATGGCCACGGGGAGGTCATACAGTGCAGTTCATTGGGAGGCGTATGGATCACATTACCGTGCGCCTGGCATTGATAACACCGTTTGACATGATCATCGCAATCGGCTTTCAGCGTTAACCAATAATGCCCGGTCCTCAAGATATTTTTGGCCAGCATCGGTCCACTCATATGTGGCCCACACACTCCACCATGTATTTCATTTATAATCCTTCGGGCCTGTGTTTCATCTGCGCACTGCAACAGTCCCAACCCAGCATCCCTTTTGTAGAGTGAATCCCCACTCAGGTAAAATTTCATGGCCATCTTTTGAATTCTCATCCTCTCAGTTCGACTCGCCTAGTCGGGAATGGATCTATCCCTCAGATATTCCCTTATGTCGTGATACCAGGGCTGCCTTGTCAACACCACCTCGTCTGATAACACTGCCACATGTTCCTCATATGCCGGGACATTCTGCACGGCGATCTCAATCTGTGGACTGTCCCTATTCTTGATTACGTGGATTAAGGAAGCCAGAGTTGCCAACGCATCAGCAAAGTCATTCCGTCCCCGGGGAATATGGCGGAAAGCGATATCTTCGAACTCTTGCATCAGCTGGGTAACACAACAACGATGGTATGGAAGTAACCGAAGCTCTTTAGTGTTGTACACCCCGATGGCCTGTCTGATTACCAATTCTGAATCCCCGAACACCGCTAGTCTCTTTACTCCCATGTCGCAGGCCAAGCGAAGTCCCAAGATACATCCCTCATATTCAGCGGTGTTGTTCGAATTGCTGAATTTTAGTTTAGTGGCCACAGGGTATTGTTCGCCGGTGATAGAGACCAGGACCGCTTCGGCTCCTGCCCCCTCAGCATTCATAGCACCATCAAAATACAACTTCCAGAACTGTCCCTCGTCCTCACATTTCTCGTGTGATACCCAAAATATATCTTCGCCTGGAAGAGGAGTTTCTAACGGCTCCATCCCTCCTGACGGGGTTTCTGCCAACTGATCTGCAATTCCCTGCCCTTTCATGGCCTTCTGAGTCACGTACACCATGTCGAACTGTTGTAAGATTAACTGCCATCTTGACAGTCGACAATTCAGCATGGGCCTTTCAAAAATATATTTCAGGGGATCCATTCTTGATATCAGGTACGTTGTATGCCCATGGAGGTAGTGCTGTAATCTCCCTGCAGCCCAAGCCAGAGCACAACAGGTCTTCTCGATGGGAGTGTAATTCTGCTCACATTGGCTAAATCTTTTGCTGAGGTAATAGATGGCCTGCTCCTTACCAGCCTCATTCTTCTGTCCCAGCATACATCCCATCGCGATGGCATTGACCGATATATACATAAACAGAGGGATCCCGTCCTTCGGGGGTACCAGCACTGGTGCCTCAGTCAGTTGCTTTTTAATTGTCTGAAAAGCCTTCTGACATTGCCCATTCCATTCTTGGGAAGCCCCTTTTCTCAACAGTTTGAAAATCGGCTCGCACGTAGTCGTCAAGTGGGATATGAAACGGCTGATGAAGTTTATTCTTCCAAGAAACCCTCTTATCTCTTTCTCTGTGTGAGGTGCCGGCATATCCACAATGGCCTTAATCTTTGCTGGATCCAACTCAATGCCCCGATCACTAACCAGGAATCCTAACAGCTTACCCGACTGCACTCCGAAAGCACACTTGGCCGGATTGAGTTTCAAATTATACTTTCTGAGCCGATCGAATAGCTTTTTGAGATGGGTTATATGATCAGATTCTACCTTCGATTTCACAATAATGTCATCCACGTAGACCTCTATCTCCTTGTGCATCATATCGTGGAATAGGGCCATCATGGCTCTCTGATAAGTAGCCCCCGCGTTTGTGAGGCCAAAAGCCAATCGTCTATAGCAGAAAGTGCCCCAAGGGGTGATGAATGCGGTCTTTTCCCGATCTTCTTCCGCCACCATATTCTGATGATATCCCGCGAAGCAATCCACAAAAGAATACATTTCGTACTGAGCTGTGTTATCTACCAGGATGTGTATGAAAGGCACCGGGAAGTTATCTTTGAGACTGGCCTTGTTTAGATCTCTGTAGTCTACACATACCCTCACCTTTCCTCCAGGCTTAGCCACTAGGACTACATTGGATAGCCATTTCGGGTAAGTGGACACCATAATGATTCCCGCCCTGAACTGCTTGATGATCTCTTCCTTTACTTTTAAGCTCCATTCCGGTTTCAACTTTCTTAATTTTTGCTTGACAGGCCTGAAACCCTCCTTGATGGGTAATCGGTGTACCACAATGTCGGTGGACAATCCGATCATATCCTCATGAGATCAGGCAAAGACATCCTCATATTGTTTTAGCAACTCAGTCATTTCGGCTTTTTGGTTGGGGGTAAGGTCCGTCCCTATCTTGAGTTCTTTTGGCTTGTTAGGGGTTCCAATATCAATGGTGACGGTTTGGTCCAAGTTGGGTTTGGGTTTATCCTCGACCCATCCTTTGATCTCGTCAGGCGCGTCGTCGTAATCTGTCTCGTCTTGTTCAATGCCCATTAAATCGAAATCCAGCTCAATGTCAAAATCATAATCATCATTCAAATTTGAAAGACCGTTTGTTAGGCAAGGATTACTCAAATTGGTACACCTGACATGAAACAAAATACTTGTCATATATAAATCATTTTCCACGACGATCGCATTTTCAAATAACACGAAGAAACGACATAATTATGCAGAAATAAAACAACAACAAAAATAAAACTTCTTCATTCCCCCATCCTCTGGGGTCTACCACCCGGACATTGGGTTTTACCCTTGTTTGGATACTACTGGTTTCATGGACCAGTTGTCGACGGTCAGGTCCGATGAAATGCGCTGGATAAAAGGGGGCCTCACATCGGACACTTCCCCGATGATTACGGATACGTCGCCTGAGTCCTCCTTCCTATCCTCTCCAGGAATAACTAGCCCTGCCCAATCGATGACAGGCACCACTTGTTGGACTCCCGGTGGTGTGATAATATTCATCCCCTCCCTACTGCTTGTTGATTGTCCGGGATATAGCATTTCGTTTCAAACTCTTTTGCGACCTCTTGCAGGAAAATTTCCCTCCTGGCCGATTCATCATTTGCGGAGGTCAATTCTTCATCCCCAGACTCAAATACGGGTTTATTGATCCCTTGCTCACTGTTAACCCCGGTCACCAGATTGCCAGCCAGCCGAACCGGCGCCGCACCCTGACGGTGTCTCCGTGCTACGCCTCCACGATACCCCAATCCCGCTTTGCCTATCTGCTGTGGTAGTTGGATGGGCTCGGTGATTCCTTGACTGCTCCTCCCCAGTCCTTGTCCAGGCTGGAAGTTCATTTTTATCATTTCCTTTGCCACAAAGGTAAGTTCTGGAGAGACCCTAGGTTTCACAGCTGGAGCTCCCAGGCATCTATAGTGGGGAGTACTAATCTCCAGTGCTTGAAAGCTGGCAGGTGCCGCCGACTCATCTACATTGATCACTGGTAGGCCACTCCTAGGAGGAGAAGGATCATCACATTCGGCCGAGATTGTTACCAGATTCCCATCGATGATTAGCTTGATTTGTTGGTGGAGCGTAGAAGGAACTGCCCCGGCCATGTGTATCCACGGCCTCCCCAATAACATGTTATAACTGGCTGTAATATCTAGGACCTAGAAAGATATATCAAAAGTACAGGGTCCTATCTCCACCGGCAACTTGATTTCTCCCATTGTATCCCTCCAGGAACCATCGAAAGCTCGTACCACCACATGACTGGCCCGTAGGCGCTTGGGATTGATGTTCATCTTCTGCAAGGTACTGAGGGGACAGATATTCAATGCCGATCCTCCATTAATCAGCACCCCATTCATTATATAACCCGAGGAGATTATCGCAATATGTAGCGGTTTCCGGTGTCCCCTTCCCTCCTTGGGTATGTCCTCATCTGTAAAGGCTATTACATCGCTCTCTAATAGGTGGCCCACCAGCTGGCCGAAACCCTCCTCACTAATTTCCTTGGGCACGTATGCCTCCTCCAGAACCTTCGTCAGGGTTTTGCAATGTTCACTGGATGACAACACCAAGTCCATGACTGATGTTAGGGTTGACTCCTCATTTAAAATCTGGATCCCCCTTGTTTCCGGGTGATCCATCCTTTTCAAAAATTCTATGGCCCTTTCCTCGGAAATCTCTTCATTTTTCCTCTTTTGGCTCTCAAGGACTCGCCCGGGAAGATATAAGGGGTTCCCCCTTGTCGTCACAGAAGCACAACTGGCCGCTTCCTCTGGCATTCCCCCATAATTCCAGGGTACAGTTTTTAGACTGTTGATAGGGATTTGCGGCCTAGCCGCAAGGATGATGGGCCTCGGAGCCGTCAACTTGACAGGTCCCTCCGTGCTATTCGTACTTACCCCTATCAACCTGATGGGCGTTCCCCGTGCACTCCCATGATCATGTATCACGTTGATCATTTCCTCAATTTTCTGCACATAGTTCAACCTTGGTGGCCCCCCAGCTTCACTTGCCTCTGTCGCATTGACCCCCCCGCCGTCATGTCTTGGCAGGGGATTTGCCTTAACATTCGGGGAGTCTGGCTGTTCCACCACAATTTCCCCACTGTCAATCAGGTTTTGGATTCGATGCTTCAACGTCCAACAGTCTTGTGTATCATGGCCAGGGGAACTGGAGTGGTATGCACATCGCTTGCTCGGGTCAAACCTTCTACCCTTTGGGTCACTCGGGGGTGCCAAACCAACTATCTTCTTTTGGGCTACTAATACCGCTAATACCCGTTCAAGCGGCTCCCCGAGCGGGGTGAATACTCGATTTTGCGAGGCCTCATATCTTCTTCGCCCCTCTGCCCTTTGATCTGTGAAGTTTGGCTGTCGGGGTGGCCCTACCCTCTGCATCTGTACCGGAAGATGGCTTTCTGTTTTTCTGGATGACCCCTGTAGGATGAGGGAGACATCCTCTTCCTTCTTCTTTTGGACCCTCCGGGAAGTGCTGCCATAGTTTCCATTCTGTATTTGCTTGGCAGCAGTTTCTAAAGCAGTGAAATCCCAGATTTTACCCGATTTCAATCCCATATCTACCATCTCTCCATGTTTAATCATTTCAGCAAAGGGTCTTCCAATCCCCGAGATGACTCGTTCATAATACGGTGCCTCCTGAATGTCTACAAAAGTCATCACCATCTCCGATTCGCTCATCGGGGGGTTCACCTGTGCAGCCATGCCCCTCCATCGTTGCGCATACTCCCTGAAGGACTCCCTAGGTTGTTTCTTAACTTTTGTCATTTGGTACCTGTCAGGGGCCATCTGGGCCTGAAAGCTGTATTGGGTTAAGAAGGTATGGGCCAGTTCTTCCCAGTTGTGGATTCGGGCGTTGTCAAGGCGGGCATACCAGATTCTTGCCTCCCCCGTTAAGCTTTTCTGGAACAGCTGCATTCTCAACCCTTCGTCCTTGGCATAAGACCCGAGTTCTCCAATGTATATTTTCAAGTGTGTGTAGGGGTCCCCCTTCCCATTGTATTTTTCAAACTCGGGGATTTTAAATTTCTCCGGGTATCTGGCTCCGGGGAAGATACATAAATCTGAATAATTAACCCTGCCGAGGGACCCTATGCCCTTCATAGATTGGATGGTTTCCTCCGTTTGTCTCATTTTCTTCCGCAGGTCATCTGTATCTCCCTCTTCCGGGATAGTAATCACTGTCCTGTTGGGTATGGGAACGGCCCTTGGGATGACTGGCTCGTCCTTGAGTTGGGATTGGTCTTCCTTAAACAGGTTTGTACCATTTTTAGGAGGATTCGGGTCACCCCCTGGCGGTGGAATATTGTGCGGTCCTTAGTTTGGCGGATCCTGCCTGATTAGGAACTGCTCTCTTAGCATTGTGGCCATTTCTAACATCTACTTTTTAAAATCATCAAACTCTTCCCGAGATATGGAACTATGATTTGGAAGATCAGCCATTTCAGAGGTAGAGACCTGGGCTTTCTTAGACTGCGAACGGGTTTGAGGAGCAATCCTGCAGAAATCAGGGTTCGAAGTTTAGTCCTGGGGAATAAAAAATGTGGATGCATGCTAAAGCTGTAACTTTTGTGTTTTGGGGTTTTTTAATCTTTCCCTGTAAAACAGAAAGTTAGTAGTCCTCTAATGCAATGTCAAATGCTAAACATGGCTTTAATATGCTCCTCAGTCGTTCCCTGAAAAAGATAGAGGTTAGTAATTTCTTCTTGACGAAAAGGGAGGCATATATGAATGAGATCATGACATTTACGCGTATAATGTAAAAAGGCATGAAGAAACTTTTCCTGCGTGGGGTTAATCTGAGGCTGACCTATCCTAGGATTACTCTCACGGGCTTTTTGGCATGAAGGTTCCCATATCTTCGCAATCTACTCGTCTGAATCCTTTCGATTGGAGCGGATATAGGTGGTGCATTTCCTGAGCCATCTCCGGGGAGCAGCCCCTTCGAGTCCAGTAATAAGCAACCGACAGGTTCGCCTCAGGAGGAGGTACTCTCTCAACATACATTCACATTCATCGCCCTCACCGTATGCAAATGAAAAGGTAAAGCAATTCCATTCAATCATTCATTTATTGGGAAAAAACACACATTCACACAACAAAACGTACAAAAGATCACAATATCGCACACATACACATATCCATGAATTTTAAAGGATAAGATAGCATCAAGATTTGAAAGCGGCTTAAGCCCTCTAAGGTCCCCAGCAGAGTCGCCAGCTGTCGACGCCGGGTTTTCTCTTCGTGGTGTCCTTTTTAGTCTTTTCCAATTTTGATTAAATGATTTTTTGGAAAAGGTCGGCATTAATGTCGACGGGGTTTTAAAAGATCGTTTTTTATGATGAGCCAATTAACCAGAGTCGCCAGTTGGTATATTTGAAATGGATGTACCAACTCATCCGAGTTTTCATTTTTTATAAATCGTTGGCTCATTTATGACTCCGAATTAATTGGTCTGCGAACCGAGATTCATAGAGTTTGGGGGCTTACTTAAGCGAGGGGAAGGTATTAGGCACCCCCCGACTTCCGTGAAACACGGTTACCGCAATCTTGATACTTTCCTATCCTTTGATTCATGAAATGTGTATACGTGCGGGTGTGTGCGTGTGTGTGTGCTTATGTGAATATTGTGGTGAGGTGAAACATTTGGCTTTTGTGAAAAATCGTGTCTTGTTTCGGGGACGTTTTAGAACGTCGTTTCCGTTAATACGAGAGAGCTCCTCTATTCGTGCGAAAGGTTGGATTTTACTAGTCAAAAGTTATGAGATTTTTATTAGGCGTTGTTTTGGCAAAACAAGAATCTTTTAAACCTTTGTCGAAATAGGAATCGAAATCTATACATTGCTTTCATAAAATGATGGGCAATTTCTAGGATATCTTTAACCCTATGCACAAAGGTCTAATAAAACATTTCGTTCATTCATAAAAGCCATTTTTGGTGATGGTTGAAAATGTTTTCCTTTGGCCTTCTCGTTTAGTAGGAATCGACATTTATTAACACTTCCGATTTTTAACCTCGTGATTCTAATAACCTAGCTTGTTTGATTTTAATAAAAAAATCTTCATCGTTTAATCCTTGAAATTATTTTTGTGTCACAAAATCTAATCAAGCATAAACACGCGTCGGGGCTATTCACGGGCATGTAAGCCATCAAAATATCCTCGAGCGCCAACAATCACATATATCACTACTACGGGGGCTTAAATCCGATTCTCGCCTTGGCATCGTTTTAAGGCCCGACGATTACATGTTACAAAATGAGCACCTTGCATCTATTACATACATCAAAACGTCCATCATCGGATTTGAACCACGGGGTCGCGTTCCTAGGCTCACACGAGATTATGACATACCCACGAAATGAATGCTACATAACTAACCAATCCGGATTTATCTAATACACCATGATATCCGAAAATGACAATCTAAATAAATTACACCCAATAAATTATCACAAGCAAGCTAGAAATTTCATCAATTGGATATCCTCGGGTTATTAGGAAGAATTTTGTTCCGATGGAACCCTCACCAATAATCCCTAATCCATGATTGTTCAACAAGATCCATGAAAGTTATATCTAATTTACCCAATCAATATGACATGAATTGCTAGAACAAATAGAAATTTTCACCTTGCAATTGATCTCAAATGGATGTGAACTTGTGTATTTGAATAGGATAAAGAGTGTATTTGATACAATCAAAATCAAAAGAATTAAATTCTCTCTTTTTTCTCTCTTTTCTTCCTATTTGATTGCAAAATTTCTCTCTTTTTTTCCTCTATTTCCGTGCTTCTTGTTGCTGAATTCTCCTTCTTCTCCAAAATCTTCCCAATTGCTCCGCTCCCTGTATGCTGCACGAAACTGGGCTGAAATAGGTTGGCCAGAGCCAGCCGCAGATTGATCTGCGGCTGGCCGCAGATCAATCTGCGGCTGGCTGGCCGCCTGCCCTCCACTCACCCCGATTTCGAGTTCTGTGTTTCGAGTTCCGTGTTTTCAAAAGGCGCACTATTTGGCCGCAGATCAATCCGCGGCTGGACGGTTTGACTTTCTCGTTTTCCGTGCCACGCCTCGATTTTTGTGCCAGGCTCGTATTCTGCAGTCCGAAAATTTTCGGGAGACGTGCCACCTCATTCGGGAATGCCTGCTTCGGACGGCTTTATTGTCACATCAGCCTTGGTCGCCAAACATTGCGGTAGTGTCGGGCGCTCGCACTTGTGCCCATTCCTTCGCTCCCGTAAGCCGATTCAATTGACGATTTTGCCCTCCTGTCATGGTTAGTACAAGGAACGCAAAATTTGGGTGTCTACATCACCTATGTTCAATCATACTTTGACATTACCAATGTCTATTTTACCCCAACTCCACATGTCTACTATGTTATGATACAACACCCGTATCTTGTTTTCTGTGACACATCACTAGTTTTTAGTTAATTATGACATAACATCAGTGTCTAGTTTATTAAGACATAACATCAATGTCTACAACACAACACCAGTGTTCATGACACAACACCAATGTTTATTTCATTATGACACAACACCAGTGTCTCTTGCATTATGACACAACACTAGTGTCTGTTACATTATGACACAACATCAGTGTCTATTTTTATTATGACACAATACCAGTGTCTGACTGATTATAACACAACACCAGTGTCTGATTAATTATGACATACTACCAGTGTCTAGTTTCTTATTCTGACATCCCATATGTCTATTACTAATACCTGTTTTGTAATACCCTTATTTATCAGGGTTGCTTGCTTCTAACTCACTCCAGAGTTTGTTATATTTCGTCTTTTTTGACATTCACTTAATAACTCAAATTAACACCTTAAAATAATAACTTATGCATTATTATTTTCTTATGATGAATGCCTCCATTTATCTCTTAAAACTCTTTCAGAGTTTCTCTTATTACTATCTTTACTATTTCCATAAGGTTATAGCCTAAGGTTTTCCTTACCTACGGTTTATAACCTACGGCTCTGATACCAACTGTAACCACCCCAAAATTCGGGACTATTTAATCCAAAACCAGAATTAACTTTTATCCCGACCTTGTGCGTTAAATTCTATCTTGTTTCAGCTTTACATCATACAAAAATGAAATAATAGCTGAAAATACGGATAATTAAAAACTTTTCTTTCTATTTTTCATTCGTTCCCTGAATCGCAACCTTTACAATTATCTATTTATTATCAAATCATATTCATTTTATGATTTATTACGTCAGAGTAAATATGAGTATACACAACTCAATTACTCAATACGAATTCTTTCTTATATAGCATTATTACTATAGAGCTTTATATTACAAGGCAATTATCACAACATACCCCAAAACAAACATTCTTTACTTATTGAATATCTCAAACCCAATTCACATAATCGTAATCAATTTATGAATTAAATTCATAAATTTCTAAATTTTGGAAAACTTTCACTGTAAAAACTAAAAATCTCAATTCATCATTATAACTCCCAAAACAAATTCAATCCAATAGAGTTATATACACCTAACAATCATATATATGATTAAATAAATGAATTGGTAAATCTAATTCCTCCAAATTCTCAATTTCTCAAATCATAATGTGAGGAAATTTTTCAATTTTGGTCTGAACGAAGGAGGAAACCATGATTGAAGAATTTAACTGCTATTTATAGGAAAATTAATTGCTTGTTAGTCACAAATTTTGCTTGGCCTCCAACCAATTTACTTGTCGCGCACTGTAATTTCACACTTAGTTTATCAGAGTTTCTTTCCTTCTTTATCCGATACTTAGAGGTTACCCAATTGGGATAATATTTATCCATCTGAGTTATTAAGATTAATATATATATATATCATATAATTAATATACAATATATATTACATATTACATTTTCCATGTACAATATATTACATATTCACAATATGTAATATACTCGTATTTCCTTCCATCAAATAAATGTTATACATTAAATAAAACTAATTAATTTATTTAATGCATTCACTTTAAAATAATTTAAATTCATAAATTATTTAAATACTCTTTATTTAATGTATACAAGATAATTAGTATACTTGATCACATTGTTCATAACAATTTACATACATGTAACCAATACATATTTACAAATATATTCATCACATCGCAACATAATCACCTCACCACATAATCACATTATATGCTACTAGCACAACCACTTTAGTTACTCAGCAAAATGAACATACTGTTGATCGTCAACGAGAAATCCAAGCTAACATTGCCATTAACTCCTCTCAGATCCAAGAATTAGTTGACTCAGTCAAGCATCTTACAAGGCTGCATGATGACAAAAAGGGGAAGAAGTCTAGACAGGGGGAGAAGGGAAAACAGGAAGACAAAAGGAGTTAGGAAATAGGGGGAGATAAAGAGATAAGCCTTCTCAAGCTCTACGAATAGAGCAGGTCAAGGGCAGATTGGATCATCGAGTGCAGTAACGCCAACTGGCATAAGAATTCCATCTAGAGATCCGGCTTATCTAAATAGAAATCTTTAAGGAACTCGTCCTATAGGAGAAAAAAGGACATTCTCTTCATTTACTCCTAATCTTGGTCTACGAGATTCTATTGAGGAAATTAGAAGAAAAGATACTGAGAAAAAAGAAGCTTACAAACGTATAGTGGAAGCTGAAAAGAAATGGCTTGCTTTGGAAAAGCCAAGAAAAAGAAAAAAATTGATGTACCTTAAATTTTATCTGTTGTAAAACTGATGTACCTTAAATCTTTTAATCATCAATGAATTCATTCTTCTGATCTAGCAAGTATAGTGACTTATTGTACTTTAAGTTATATTCATATTTCAAGCAAATGCATTATTGAATTGATATATGTTATGAAACTGTTGGTTTTGTCATCATCAAATAGGGGGAGATTGTTGGAGTCTGCATAATTAATATGATTTGATTTGATGATTAAAGCTCTTAATGTATATTTATACCAGTAAGTTTTGTAAAGTCCTTAATAATGATTCAATGTACAAGGACTTAGAGTTGAAAGATCAAACTTGTTAAGTTAATCTCATTGAATTGATCTGATGTATAGTTAATTGGCTTAAGTTGTATGTAAAGTTAGTCTGCCAAAGTTGTAAAGAAAAGCTGTCAGATCGCAGACTTCATTCTCAGTTTGTAAAGCATTAGACAAATCGCAGAGATGTTGCATCTATCATAAAGTAAATAGAATCGCAAAGCAAAGCAAAGCTCTCTCAGCAAAAACTGAACGTAGAGTGCTTCAAAATTGCAAAGCAAAAGTCAAATGGTAAAGCACCTCAAAGTTTGTTTCAGCAGAAGAAAGAATCGTAGAATCAGCTCTGAAATCATAAGGTCGATCCTCGTAGAGCTGAGAATAAAGGACATTCGTAGAGCACAAATATCATCGTAAGTTATCTTCTGAACATAGAGTAAACATAACGAGCTCCCATGTTCGTAGAGCTGAATCAAGTTTGACAAAAAGACTGACATAGGAGCATTGCTGATTGAAGGTCCCAATACAACCGCCAAACATCTTTGGCTGAAATCGAAGATTAGAAGATATGTCTAACAGCTATTTGCTGAGAGTGACGCGTTAATGTGATAGGTGAAATCGCAGACTGATGTGACAGGCTAAACAAAAAAAAGCTGACACCTAAACTCAAAATGTCAACATCAAGATCCCAAAATATCCAAAGCATTTAATGCTCTAACGGGAAGCTAGCAACGGGAAGAAATTCAGGCAGATTATAAAAGGCAACAGAGATTCAAAACTAAAATAATGAGCAACGATCAAGAAAAGCCTAAACTCTGCCAAAGCAAAGAAGAACATACTCTACGATTTGCACTTCTAGTTCAAGCTGCTAAGAACTTGAGAAGATAAGCTTAACGCCAACTTAGCAGCACCTCTCAACAACATTCACACAACTGTTTGTTCTGGTCTTAGTGACCACATAGATTCCAAGTCTGTTGGGCTTGAAGAGTACTTTGTGTACTAAGTTGTTTCAAGTCTGCGGGGCTTGAAGAGGGCAAAAGTGTCCTTATCTGAGAGACTAAATTTTCAAGTCTGCTGGACTTGAAGAGGGCAAGAGTGTCCTTGTTGTAGTAACTAAATTATTAGTGAATTTCCACTTGTTGAAGTAGAAGAGTGGAGTAGGAGTTGTTCAGTTTTCGAGCTACTTAAAATCTCTTTGTGTTATTTATTGTCTTGTTTTACATTCCTGCATATTATCTAGTTTGATTATGTGGCTAAGATCTAAACCCAACCTCAGAACTGAGATCTAACTAATTTACAAGGGGATTTTCAAAAGCATATTTTGTTGTGCTTAATCTGATTAATAACTATTGGGTAATATCTTCTCAATTAATTGTTTTTTTTATAAAAAAGAATCTATTCAACCCCCCCTCTCTTCTAAATCTTTAAGTGCCTCTGGGAAACAACACCCTCTATTTAATTATTCACTGTCGCTAGAGGCTCTACGAAATCTAGTTCCTCTTTCTCTATCTTTATTTTATCTCTGTGCTGGCTTCTTTTCTCCTTGAATCGTGAGCCCAACCTAATTTTTGACACATAAAACAGAACCCATTTCAATATTTTCTTCAACATGTTATAGATAGTTGTTACAATTAATTCTACCATTTTTATCTGCATCCGAGGATCGCAATGCAAAAAGGGGAGAGGGAAATGTTGTATTCAATCCTTAAGAACTAGGTATGTTACATAATATTTTAATGTCTCAATCTTCTGTTTTAAAAAATATGTATATTTTTAAATTTCATGTAATTTCGTATTAATCTTCTATGTGGTTGAGCTATTGAAATTTATGTGTTTGTTTGTGAAATGGTGGTATATTGACTAGACTAGAGCTCTCTTTATTGAATTCATGTATGGTCAGTCATTAAGGCAAAATGGGTGTGTGTGTGTTTGTATATTTGGGTGCAACCCTATGTTCTTTGTTTCATGTGGCTCTATTTCATGTTGCTCTCTTAGGTGATGCTCTGTTTCATTGTGCTTCTTTTTTGCTAGTGCTTTATTATGGTATGTGCTCTATTATATTCGTTACATATATATTGGAAAACAAAATGTTCATTACATACTGCTGCTTAACACCATGGAACAGAGCACCATCAGATAGATCATAGAGTGAAACATAGATTGAATCATCAGATCGTAGAATGACTTAATTCTATGTTTCTATGATCGTAGAGTGAATCCTCGGATCGTAGACTGACTTAACTCTACGATAGTAAACTTTAATGTAGAAACGTAAACTGAATCCTCAGAAACGTAGAGTGAATTCTCAGATCGTAGAGTGAAACGTAGAGTGAATCCCCAGATCGTAGAATAACTTAAATCTACATTTTGTACGAACGTAGAGTGAATCCTCAAATCGTAGAATGACTTAACTCTACGTTCCTACGATCGTAGAGTGAATCCTCAAATCGTAGAATGACTTAACTCTACGATACTAGACTTCAGTGTAGAAACGTAAACTAAATCCTCAGAAATGTAGAGTGAATCCTCAGATCGTAGAGTGAAACGTAAAGTGAATCCTCAGATCGTAGAATGACTTATCTCTACGATACTAGACTTCAATGTAGAAACGTAGACTGAATCCTAAGAAATGTGGAGTGAATCCTCAGATTGTAGAGTGAAATGTAGAGTGAATCTTCATATCGTAAAATGACTTAAATCTACGTTTCTATGAATGTAAAGTGAATCCTCAGATCGTACAATGACTTAACTCTACGTTTCTACGATCGTAGAGTGAATCCTCAGATCGTACAATGACTTAACTCTACGATACTAGACTTTAGTGTAGAAACGTAGAGTGAATCCTCAGATCGTAGAGTGAAACATATAGTGAATCCTCAGATCGTAGAATGACTTAAATCTACGTTTCTACGATCGTAGAGTGAATCCTTAAATAGTAGAATGATTTAAATCTACGTTTCTCCGATTGTAAAGTGAATTCTTGGATAAAAGAATTACTTAATTCTACGTTTCTACACTGAAATCTAGTATCGTAGAGTTAAGTCACTCTATGTTGCCCTTTTATGAATGTCATAGTTTCTAAATTGTAGAATTGTTCAAACATCAATTAAGTGCTGACCTTATTTTCGTTTCTGATATATATCAACAAGCACCTTTATGCAACATGCACTACACTTAATTTTCTCACTTCCTTTTCCTTTACAATCTTAAAACATATGCCATAATTCAAGAAGCTTAACCATGTGGGAAATTCTACATATGAGATATTGTCTTTATAAGAACAAATGTGCACTTGATCATGGTCTCATGCACTTAATATAAACATATCAGTAACTTTGTCCACAATAGACACTAAATATTACCAAATATTCAAAAAGTATGTCAGGCTTAAGAAGCTTTTAGGATAGACTAAATTGATGAACACAATAATTGAATTTCATTTCATAAACATTATAATCACAATTTACATGTTTACAAGAGGCATACCCCAGGTAATGAAAAAAAATATCTTCATACAATAGCTTAATAGTTGTGCCAAAAAAATTGGTATATCCTAGCCTGCTAATTTATACTTTAGAGAGCACATATTATTACAATTATTGTGTTTAGTGTTTCTCAAGTGTGTAGAATTTAATGGAGAAATTTGGCTTTTGAACGGAGTGATTTAGAGCTTAGAAGCCAACTATTTCAAGTTGTGGACCAAGTCCATTAACTTAATTGAAGAAAGATCAGCAGCCTTGGCTTTAAAGAGGAGGTCTAATAGTCATCAAATAGAACCCAACCAAGTCTTCATAGCTTTCTAATTAAAGAGCCCAAAAAAAATAATTGCTAGCTAGAGGGTTATCATCAGTTGGGAAAGAAGATGGAGCAGTAGATCAAAAATTGGGATATCAGATGAGGGAGGAGCGCGAGTACCAAGGCGAAAGGAAAGAGAGAGAAAGAAGTAGCAAATCGGGGGAGTCTCAACTGTTACACTTCGAGCCAATCTTCGTTCTCTCTCATTCCCTGTATTGAGGGTTTCAATAAATTTGAAGAAGGGGCTTCCTTCATCAGGAGATATATTGTATTCAAGCATCTGTTTGGCTTGATTGAGAGCTAGACACATGTAAGGAGGGCATAAATGTTTGATGTTCAAATATTTTAGAATTACAAAGACTTCAGATTTTGGTGTTTGGTATCCTTTTTCGTTTACAATATCATTTGGAAATTGAGGTATTATTGAAGTCATTTTACTTTTCTTCATATAAATGTAGTATGATTTGATTGATTCCATGTAACACCCCTATTCCGCATCGAAAAATAAGGAAAAAGTTTGTCTGTATATAAGGAATTGAGTTACTATCAATAGTACCTTAAGTCATGACTTTTTGGGTGAGCCTGTGGTGGGCTAAGATGACCTAAGAAGATACTATTAGACCAGTAATTTAAGGCCTTGTTTGGATGGATTTGATTTGATTCGAACTTGGAATTTGACCCAAGATTTATTCCGGACTCGGGATTTGACCCTGGTTGTTACATGTGGTATCAGAGCCGACTCTCAAAAGCTCGGGTCGGGTCATCCGATCGGGTTGCCAGAGGTGGGGATACGAAGGCTGGTGGTATTATCCCACAATGGAGAGAGGAAGGTCCGGAAGTGGGGACACGAAACCAGCCGGTATTATCCCACAATGGCTAGAGAGGTAAAGATCTGTGGACCGTGTTTGTAATTGATTCTGACGGGGACGTCAAAAATTTAAGTGAGGGAGATTATAACACCCTTGTCCCACATAGAAAGATAGGGGAAAAGTTTATCTGTATATAAGGAATTAAGTTACTATCAATAGTACCTTCAGTCATGACCTTTTGGGTGAGCCTGTAGTGGGCTAAGATGACCAGTAATTTAAGGCCTTGTTTGGATGGATTTGATTCGATTTGAACTTGGGATTTGACCCAAGATTTATTCCGGACTCGGGATTTGACCCGGGTAAATCCCGGGTTGTTACATTCGAATTCTAAGTGTGATGTTATGTTTCTGCTCTACTTTCTTCATATAGATGTAGTATCTTGAGCTTCTTGTGGCAATTAAAGTCATACTATAGGAGTTGATTTACATATATTGAATCATTTGAGCCTCTTTTGTTGCTGAATGTGATTGAGGGCCAATTCTTTTATTCAATTTATTCTTTGTTTTTGAGTGATAAGGATAACATTGTTATTATTTAGAGCAGAATACTTTTGAAGATTGAAATTCAGAATTTATTTTATTTTCTTCTTCAATTAATTGGTACATTGAAATAAGTATTCTGTTGATTTAATTATGGATTATTTAATTATGTCTTGTGTTCTAATTTCAAGCATGCTAGGTTAAATTATTTTCTAGGGTTGAGGATGAGCATAATTGATTGATTCCATTGCACATATTTATGCTAATTGACTCTACCAATTTAGTGTTTTCGCGTTAAAAATAATTCTTTCTATTGGATGTCTATTTTTACTGATAAAAAATAAGGTTGGATTCTCATTATTATGTGTTGGATTCAGTTTGTGATTTGTTAAAAGCAGATATAAATTGTATTTTGATGAAAATAATGAGTGTTTTGATTTTATACATATGTTTGGCTATGGAAGAATTAACAATTTGATTTTACAAATTAATTGGACTTAATTGATTTTATTTTCTACATTTAGTGGAGTCGAGAGACCAAATTAATGCAAGATAAAAAGTAGAGTTTATTGGGCATGAATATTAGGAATATGATATCAAATATATGACTTGCCACCCTAGTATTTTATTATTGATTATTTTATTCGCATATTTTTAGTTGAAAAAAATTTCCTCGAAATTTCTAAGCTAGATTAGGAATTAATTATAATTAGTGAGTGAGAAAAACACGTTTCATCCGTCAAGTCCTTAAGGTTCGACCTCACACTTGTAAGTTATACTAAGTATTCGATTCGTGCACTTGCGAGTATATAAAACATTCACAACAATAGTTCAAGCAATTACAAGCAAGATAGTATTTCAGTTAATCTGTGTAGAAAATTACAAGGGGTATACCCCATGTAATGAAAAAAAAAATCTTAATACAATAGCTTAATAGCCCAACCAACTATAAATAAGACAGTATTTCAATTTTTCTGTGTAGATAAAACTTCACCACACAAACAACTCTATTCTTTATAAAATCACCCCCAACTCCCACTACTCAACCTTAACTTTCTGTAGCCACAAACCCTACGCCTAAGTAACCAACTATTTTCAGATATGCATCATAATTCAATTTCAGGATGTCCCAAGCAATAAAATTGCTCTAGTTGAAGGAATTGGAGAATACAATTTGCGTCCCTTCCATTTTCCCTACGTGAGAGATTTTGGGGAGAAGACCTAAGGAAAATAGAAAAGGTTTAAAAAAAGATGAAAATAGTAGACAGTTTTTAATTTTGTCGAAATGACTCTTGAGGTTGTGTATCAGGGAGGGAGTAAAACGAATGTATGTATAGATTTATTACTTTCACCTTGTCTAGAGGCTTTTTAAGTCGTAGAAAAAAAATAAAGAAAAGAAAGTTAAAAAAAAAAGAAGGGAAGATAATTTTCTCTAGCTTTCTTCTCAAAAAATGAGAAGAAAATTTTGAACTCAAAATGCCCAATTTTCTTAGTATTTTTTTACACCACTTTCCTTAGCTTTCTTTTCTTTTATCTTCTATTAAAAAACTCAAATACATCATTTCTTTTTATTTTTCTTCATTTTTTCTTTTTTTCTCTCCAAATTAAAACTCGAAAGACAGGGTGTTTACTATTTAAGCTGAGTATGAAGGAGAAGAAAAATAATTCATAACTTATGACATAAAATAAAACGAGAGAAAGAAAAAAAATTATTCTTTTTATGCGAGTTTTAAGAGAAAATTGTAGTAATTTAGAAAAGTATATCGAACTACTATTTTACTCTCATGATATTATATTTAAGAATTACTCCTTACGTTCTAAAATTAAAGAATATTTTTAAAATGACGACTTTTAAAAATTATTTTATATCCTCAAATATGCCTTTAATATTAATTAAGAATTTAAAAGTGATGGTTTGTTGCCATAAATGAAAGGAGAAAACTGAATTGCAAATTCGGGAGATCATGTACTTTATAGTTTACATTCAAAAAATATATTTTATAGTTTAAAAAGAAAATTTTATATTTTTTTTTGAATGGATAAAAAAATGTATTTTTAAATTTGGAACGGATGAAATATTTTATAGAGATAAATTTGATACTTTAATATGTTATTTAAGTTTTTAATAAATCTGTTTTTAAAAAATTTCAAGTTTGAGAATAAAATTTTGGTAGGGATTTTTAAAAAATATTTTCTCCTCCTTATTTCTTTTCTCTACAAGAAAATTCACAAACAATAGATTTTTGATATTTTTCTTAAATTTCTCTTATTATTCTCTCCTTTCTTTTCTAAATCTCATAAATACAATGCAAGTAAAAAAGAAAAAAAACTTAAGTTTTATATTCAAAATATTTATCTATATTATTAAGAGAACGTAAATAGGGGCAATTATTTTTTGAAATATAATCTCATTATCCATCAGCCCCTAATTATTCTTTCCCACTAATTTTTATTTTTTTTGCACACAATTGTGTGTGTCATGTAACTAGTGTTTATAATGTAAACATAATAATATTAGAAGTCTCAAAATTTTGGCTTCAAATAATAGCTCAAATAATGTGACACATTGAATTCCCCGAGTATATCTCATATTATTGGTTTGTCATAAAATACTAAATGTAAATGGTACAATATGAATTATAAAAAAAAAATTTAACTTATGTTATAATTTTTCATTCAAATTTGTTTATTTTTTGACGGAAAACTTTAACAAGAAAAATAATCAAGTTTTTCATCTATGTTTTTTCTATTCGTTAAAAAACTCATTAACACCAAATTTAGATAATAAAATGTAAAATTTTCATTAATTTCTTCTTCTTCTTTTTTCGTCATTTTTAAAACTTAGTAACACAATGTTATTTTTTTTCTCCAAATTTATTTATTTTTGGATGAAATTTTTTGACAAGAAAAGTAACAAATTTTTTTGTCCATTTAGTTTCTATTCATTAAAAAACTAATTAACAACATAAGTACATATAAAACTTAAAATTTTCCATCCACTTATTTTTTTCCCATCTTTTTTAAAACTCAATAACAAAATGTTAAGGTTTTCAGGATTATAATTAAGTTTTGATTGTAGTTAAATTTTAGGATCATAAAGAGTTTTAGGATGAAGACCAAAAAATAAGTTTAATATATATAGATAGATATTGATATAGATAAATAGCTTTGGAACAAATGGAATTATTAAGACTAAATTTGTACCAAATTAGGTATATATTCTAACTTTTTTTGTTATATAATCTTAAAATTCAGAACTTATGCGAAATCATTTAAAATTAACAAATAATAATTACTAATATTTTTTATATATTAATTTCTGATAATTATAATTTTTTTATTAATAATCAATTTTTAATTACTATAAGATTTGGTAAATTAACTAAAAAATTCAATATTTACCACAAATTGTGAAACGGAAGGTTATTTTCTTACATTAATATTTGTCTTTATTTACATCATTTATTGGATTAATTTAGCTGTCTAGCACCTGTTTATTTACCTCATTTACTGGATTAATATTTGTCTGGCACTTACCTCATTCAATATTTACCCCCGTCGCCGCCGTCTCCCACCGTCTCCTACCCTCGCCACCCTTTGGATCGAAAGCTCATGCCAGTTTAAAGGTATTTCCGATACGGCTATTAAATTATGTGGATTTCAATTTTTCGTTTTTGTGATTCGTGGAACAGTATCATATATAGTTGCTGAATTGATATATGTATACACAAGCATATGTGATAGACTTGATCATATTGTATTCCACCGTTCCAAAATCAGAGACTCATTCTTCTTCGCTGTCCGTCCCAAAAAAAGAGATAATCCCTCCGTTCAAAATTATATTATCATTATTGATTTTGAAACTCAATTTGAGACATTTTCAAATTCAAAATTGAGATTACTCAGTGAATATTACGAAGCAATAAACTTATACCGAGTAATATTTTTAGATAGTTTACAATATTTATGATTGTATTACGATGGGTAATACTTTGCAGGTAGTTTATAATATACATCATTAAAATTAAAAGAATTTATTTCAATTTTAAGTTTAAAAATCTCTTAAGTTAATTTTAAAAAGTCAACAATGATTAAATAACATGGAACGGAGGGAGTACATTTTAATTTTAACAAAATAATATCCCTAATTTATCATTATTTTTATTACTATTAACACCACCACTTTTCAGTTCCTAGCTAATACTAAAGTTACATTTGGAAAGATAAAATAATAATTAAAAGTCATAGTTTTATAAATGTATCTCTGAATTCAATAGTAATTTAAGGATCAAATGGAGAAAAAGAATAGTTATAAGTAAAATTGGGTTTTATATAGGTATATATTTATACACATTGTGAGCAATTTGTACTATTTGTTATATTTGTTCCTTGAAGGGAATTTAGAATATATAGTAATTGATAATTGTTCTGGCAAACTGGTAGCATTTAGACCAAGTTATAAATCTTACCAACTTGAGTACTGTAGGTCGCAGTTGTATTTGTAAGATATTTTTACCTCAAAACGCTGGCCATGGCCAGTGCAACCAATTAGAGAAAAATATAAAGAGAAAATGAAAAAGAAAAACAGGCATGTTAGCACTTTAGTTTAAGGACAAATTGTAAAACTGTCCCCTCATGTTGACCCTGAATTGCAATATAGACGCTAAGCAATGTCATAGCCAATGTTTCAATTTTTTGCAAGACCGTCCCTTCTGACCAATTTTGATTAAAATAGGTGACTCATGTGCATATCATGTGAGTCTATAAGGGGCAAAATAGTCAATTTACACTAAATATATTCCCTACAAATAGAGGGGTAAAACTGTCACCACAATAAAAAAGAATAAACCATTTATTTATATGTATGACAAAATAAAAGGCAAAATAGTGATTCTCTCTCTCTCTCTCTCTTTTCTAATCAACCCAGGTATTCGCAATTGTTTTTCTCCTCCCTCTTTTTTTCTCACTGCTCTCACAACATGGTTCAAAGTCGCATTAGCGGCCTATGTTTCGGAAGGTCATTTTTTGACTCGGTATCGGCTTCGGTATAGGTATTTGTCAATATGCACCGTTAGCTAGTTAAGAGCTTCAAAAATAGTAAAAAAGTTATGAAAAAATTCTAAATAATAAAAGCAACAAGAGGAATAAATTAAGTTAGAAAAATACTATCTAGTGCACACAACATTGTCCAAATTATAAAACAGACGTCTCACAGATATGTTTAATCAATTTTATGTTTGAATAAAATTGATATTGATGTTGTCTTAGCTCAAATGCTTGAGCGCACATGATTTGCATAATTTAAGTACAATTTAACTTAACTAAGTACATTTTAAGTGCAATTTTTTTTAGGTTGTACTGAACTAAGAACTATACAGGTACAATTTAATAATTTAAGTATAGTTTAGCTTAATTAATTATATGTTAAGTACATTATTTTATACCTTTTTAAGGCATACTTAACTAGGTACTACAAAAGGTATAATTTATAAAGTAAAGTTCGTTCTCTTTTGTCGTCACCCTTTATAGCTTTTAGCATATTTGAATTATTTTTTTTTGTGGTGTTTCTCCCCTTTACGCTGTGATTTCTCCTTTATTCGGTCCGAAACCGCTACGTTATGCCGAGATTTCTCCTTTATTTGGTCCGAAACTGCTACGTTATGCTAAGTTGTCGAAATTTCACCAAAAATTACCCTTTACATGAATACTTTTTAATTTTTTGCGATTCGTGTCAAGATTGCGGTTTGGCACTGACTGATACCTAACCGATACACCGATATTTCGGCGTAAGACCGATACTTTGAACCATGCTTCACAGTAGTGGTAAAATGATTGATTATAATGACAGTAGTGATAAACCGTTCTACTTAATATTTTTACTAATTACAAAATTATTAATTTAAAAGTAAAATATAAATTCAGATTACAATTCGAATTCAAAATTTTGTAAATTTACAGGTTTAAAGCTAGATTGGACTCTTTTTGAAGAACAAATAAATACAAAATATTGAAAATTTAGTTTTAAATAGTAAAAAATAAAAATAAAAATAACAATTTAGTTTTTGTTCTCAAATAATATAATTCATAAAATCTAATCCCATAAATGGGGATAATTACAAGTATGAAATTGAATTTTAAGGTTCATATTGACATCACAAATTAGACTAATATCATAAAGTTTACGCAAAAGGAGGTTAAGGTATTTTTTTTCCTTTTCAGAAAAGGGTAAAATTAGGGTTTAGTTGACAAGGGGTAGAGAGATGAAAGCTTACTTTTCCTTTCATTGTTGTCACTGAGAGAGGGAGAAAGCGAGGGCGTGAGCGATGGCGTTACAGAGAGAGAAAGTGGCATGAGCGATGACGTTGCAAAGAGTGCCCTTCGATTGACCGAGATTTAAGCCGTCTTTTATGGTGAAGAATGTGTTGAGTAAGCGGACACCGAAAGAACTCGTCATTGAAGAAGGTATGATCTTCACAAATTTTTGCTTACTAGTTTGTTTGAGATTTATAGGCTTATATCAGGTTTATGCTTATATAATTGCAATTAGTCCAATCATTCTTCTAAATGAATGCGGAATTGCCCGACTTGTTTTCAGTATTACTTTTGTTTTTTTTAACTAAAGAAAATTGCTATTGAAATTAGAAAATTTAAATTGTGAAATGTAATTTGTAATTTATAAATAATTTTTTATTTTTTATTGTACTGACAATTTTACCCCTATATTTAGAGGGGAATATGTTTAGTGCATAAACGGACTATTTTGCCCCTTATAGACTCACATGATATGCACATGAGTAACCTATTTTGACCAAAAGTGGTAGGCGACGATTTTGTAAAAATTTGAAATATTTGCTATGACGTTGCAAAAATTGAAACATTAGCGTGTCTATTGCAATTCAGTGTTAACATGAGGGGACAATTTTGTAATTTTCCCTTAGTTTGATTGTAGTAATGTGTAACATGTTAATATACCATGAATGTATCAACTCATTCACGATCAAGGAAAATTATTTTCCTGTTTGACTTAATTTATCTAATTGTATTTACTTTATCTGTCTTTGCTATAAAAACTATCAAATCTTTTCGAATAAGACTTTATGCCACTAAGATTTCTTAACACTCTCAATCAGTAAGGGGCAGATTGAGTAAGATATGGGAAGTTTCAGATAGATAAACTACTAGCATTGAAATGTCAATGCAAAATCAGTGTTAGTAGTGTTGGGGGAGAACCGAATAACCCGTGCCTACACAAAGCTCCAACACACATATCTAAATCCAATTTAACCCAAAAGCTTAAGCTATTAGGTCTTGGGCCCATTTATGTATACTAGTCTCTCAATCTTCCTTTATTTCTTCTATGTGGGACTCAACCACTATTCAAAGTTTCGGCGTATCAGAGCGTTTTTGGCCCTTGTTGAATCGCAACCTTGATACGAGTTGAAAAATCAGTGATTTTTCATGTAAATGGTATGTTTTTGACGAAATTATGGCGTATCGGCGTAGCGGAATGATTTCGGACCAAATAGCGGTGAAATTTTGGCGTAAAGGGGAGAAATGCAACAAAATGTTTTTGGTATTTAATACATTTTAACTAATACCTAAATTGGTATTAAAAATTGGCGAACATGTCTTTTTCTTGACTACAACTTATAAAATTATAATTAAACTACTTGACTAAAAACAATTAACCTAAGTTAACTAGAGTTTAAAAAAATGGTAGTCATTTTACTTGGAAATAACAAAATATATATATTTTGATACTTATTAATTAAAAAAATTGTACATAGTACCTAGTTAAGTATAACTTGAAAATAACTTAAGAATTTACTGTTCAATTTTTATGCAATGTAATATTAGACAAGTCTGCGAGATGTCTGATTTATCATTTCGAAAGTGCTCTGTGTACTAGATAATGTTTTTTAAACTTAATTGATCAATCTTGTTCTTATTATTTAATTTTTTAAAAAACAATTTCTTTAAAAAATTTTGAAGCTCCTAACTAGCATAATGGTGTGTATCGCCCGAAACCGATAACGAGTCAAAAAATGACCTTTCAAAAAATAGGCCACTACCGCGATTTTGAACCATGCCCGGGAAAGGTCCTATAGCCATGAACAACTTTTGTCATCGGTAAGGTGCTTGTGGCTATATTCCACCTTTTATCCTAATATTACCAAATTACATTTAGACCCAATATTTACTTGTTATTCAATCTAAAGTCTTCCAAGTTCAGTAGTTTTTTAGTTAAAACTTGTACTTTAGTTTATACATTAGTCTGATAGTTTATTCATTCAAGTTGTCCTAGTTTTGTATTAGAAAAGTGAAGTCAACAAAAATGATAAAAAAAAGAGAAGAGTCAATCAGTCCAAAGGTAAAAATAAAATTATAGTTGCAGTAATCATGGTGAACGCTGCAGAAGTGAAAACAAAGCTCAAAGCTTTAATGCAAAAACAATATGAGAGTGAAGCTGATATCAAGGAAATGTAAAAGTCCCTCGAAGTACTTAAACAATTGTTCAAGCACTTTTGACCGATAGTACAAACAAGAAATAAGTTGTTGCTGATAGTTGTTCAGACTCACCTAAAGGTCTTGAAAGTCCATCACTGGAACCTGAACCTAGGTTAAATCTGTAGTGTCCTGATCCTAGGTTAAATCCATAGGGTCTTGATCTTAAGGTTAAATCCATAGGGTCCTGATTCTTGGTTAAATCAGTAGGGTCCTGATCCTAGATTAAATCAATACAATAGGTTCAAGAGAGCAAAATTAGATGTTGGAGACTTTAATGGCAAGCATGACCCTACGAATTTCTTTTAATAATTCCAGCAACACTTTGTTAGGGGCAATTTCATTATTTCAATTTGTTAAGGTGGCTGACGTAGAGACCACAAGAATCCTCCTTGCTGGTAAATGATTTTGGCATCTTCAGATTTGTGATTTTGGGTTGTTCTCTTCTTGCACTTGAGGTTGTTATGGTCCCAAATGGTAAATAGGAGGTGTCTAGCCATTATCAGCAAGGGTTGGTGGTATTGGGAAGAGAGAGTGGTTGTTGATAATAAAGTTGATGACACAAAAATGAATAGCATTTTCTGTCCACAAGATTAGTACGGACAGAGGAACTTAAAAAAAGTGTAACCGTCTGCATAATAGTTTTATGGACAGGAATCCTTTTAAATTGAGGAAAATTTAATTATTTGGGCAGTGTGGGTCCACGTCCGCAATATAATTTGCACCGTCCAAACAATTGTTCATACATGATTAATTTTGAACCATATGATCTAGCCTTGGACGGCTACATATGGATTGGAAGGTTTAATCCAACTTCCATCCAAATTTGACTATGGATCATTTCCCATACATATATATGTGTGTGTGTCCTACTTAAATGCAAATTAATTCACCCCCAAAATCAGATGACAATGTGTCCCACTTAAATGCAAAATAGCAATCCACTAGCATTTAACACCTGTCCAAAATCGAGGTAACGAACATTAGATTAGGTAATCTAAATTGATGATAGATAGATCATAAGAATCTGAAATAAATGTAGATGGACCACATCCTTGTAGTCCGTTTCTCTTTCTCACTCTATATATATATATATCTTACTCTCTGTCTCTCTTTCTCTCTGATTATTTCTTTCTTTTTCTCTCTTGGCGAACCTCGTGTTCGCAGCCGCTATCGTGAAGCAAAAAATCCATAGCAGTGATGGACAAAAAATCTTGGCGAGTCTCTTATGAATGCATTTGTGTGTGTAAGTGTTTTTATGGGGGATATGTTCTTGATGTTTCTTGATAATTGTTCTCTTAATTTGTATATGTAGGTTTGATGCTCATATTTATGATTATCTTGTGAAAAATAATATGCATGAGACGGCTGATGTCTTTGAAAGAGAGGCGAATCTCGTGAGTAGTGCATTGACTTTTCCAGGTATACAATTTATAAATAAATTTATCAATTCTATCTCAGATTTGTGATGAATTTATCCTATTTAATTTTATTTTCTTTCTATTTATTAATTACTTCTGTTAAATATCCTTTTTTTCCTTCTTCTACTCAAGATCACTGGTTCCAATTCTCACACTCTGGCCCAACCTACCTATTTCAAAAGATCATCTTTTAATTGTCTTATTCGGTTCTTTTTTGCATAAGGATGGAAGTAGTATCTCCATCTGGTTTTACAAAAAGCATCTCCATCCTTCCTCCAAATAATAATTTTACAGAAATTCTTCTCATCAAAAGGACGGCGTAGGTACAAAAGTCAAAGTTACAAAGTTGGAAAAGACTATAGTACCCCGTTCTTGTGTTATAATTGATGCTGAGACATGGGTAGACCAATACAAGAGACGTTGAAAGCCCATGTCAAAGAGTCCAACAAGAAAAAGTATCTAAAATTTAATTTTATAAAGTTTATCTTGATTTGTATTTTTAATAGTTACAATATTAGGATTGTAGCCATCATTTTTATAGTTATTTTATTAGGATTGTAGTCATCATATCAGAATTATGTTTGTTTTAGAAACTTTAGTAACTTATTATAAATATGATTGTAACATGTTCTTTGCAGTCAGAGAAATAATATAGAAATTTTGGGAGTATTTATTTAGTGTTCTTTCCCTTGTCTCCCTGCTTCTTGCCCAAATCTCCTCCCAATTCTAAACCCTAAATGTGGCCTCCACCATAATGGTTTTAGAGCCAAGCCACCATCCCTTTGCCACTGTCCAATTGCCAACTATAAAACCCACTACCAAATTAATATATAAATTTTGAGAGTATTTATTTGTTCTTTCCCTTGTCTTCCTGATCCTTGCCCAAATCTCCTGCCAATTCTAAACCTAAATGTGGCCCCCACTCTAATGGTTTTAGAGCTGAGCCACCATCCCCTCGCCACTGCCAATTCCCAATTAGACAACCCACTGACATAGGGTTAAATGCTTTTTTCGTCATTGTACTATACTTAAACTATCAAACGTCTCCCTGAACTTCTTTTTTCCCTTCCAGTAACTAATTGAACTTCAATTTGCTTACATAAATTTCAAATTCCGTCGTGGCGTTAATTGTTTAACGGAATAGTGACATGGCATAGTGACATGTTATTAAATCACAACTGTAAGCTCCCTTTTGCCTTGGCTATTAACACTCACCCTATAAACAAGAGCCCACCGACTAGCATAATTCAGATTAATTAAATTCGACTAAACAAGATTTCATTTGATTCATATTAGTTTTTAAGATCAAACTTTTAGGGTTTAAGGGCAGCTTGCAGCTTTTTCTGCCATCATTTCTCTACTCCCAATCACCTGAAGAACCCTAACTCATACAAATCCTTCTTTTTCATCACCTTCTCAATTCGCACTATCTTCCAAGATCAACAAGATAGCAAAGACCCATCTTATTCTTTTTCTTTCTTTTCCATTGATGATGCCAATTCAGTCACTTTAACGATTACCCACTTCTTCAGATCTTCAAATGGCTGTAAAGAAATTTCACCACTGCAAAACATTGCAAGCCATGGCTTAAAGAGCGTCCTCAAAATAGGTCAGTAAGAGTATATGGTAACTCTGCCTATAACACACAAATAACTAAGGCAAAAAAAATAATAAAAAAAGGAAATTAAAAAGCACGGAGAAGATGAACAACAGTCCAACTGTTCAAGTGCTGCCATCAACGAGCCTAACCATTGCCACCAGATCCTGTTTCCATCACCGATCTCCTCAGTGTGCGTGTAGCTCCAATTCAACCCAATACAGTTTCTTCATCACCTAAGTATTCGTGAATGTATTTTCCACCTTTTATCCTCATATTACCAAATTACATTTGGCTGAATATTATTGTTATTAATCCGAAGTCTTTCAAGTTCAATAGTTATTTAGTTAGAACCTGTACTTTAGTTGATACATTATTCTGCTAGTTTATTCATCTAAGTCTTAGTCTTCTAGTAAAAAATTTAAGTCAACAAAAAGATGAAAGAAGAGAGGAGTCAAAAGATAAAAAAAAAAATATAGTTGCAGTAATCATGATGAAAGTCACGGAAGTGAACACAATGCTCAAGACTTTTATTCAAAAACAAGATGAGAGTGACAAGGATATCAAGGAATTGAAAGATTCCCTCAAAGTACTTCCAACAACTATTCAAGCCCTTTAGGCTGATCGTACAAACAAGAAAAAGTTGTTGATAATCGTTCGGGCTCACCTAAAGGTCCTGAAGATGCATCATGGGGTCCTGAGCCTAGGTTAAATGCTTAGGGTCCTGATCCCAGGTTGTATTTAGTTGAAGAGAGCAAACTGGATGTTGGAGATTTTCAGGGCGAGCATGATCCTGAGATTTTTAAGATTGGATACAAATTTTCTAAAGTTTCTTTTGGTTGGTATTACCTGACCGATGATAGAAAGTAATTATATGCTGAAGCAAAGCTGAAGTGTACAACTAGAATCTGGTGTACTCAATATCTAGTCTCATTATGCAACCTTGTGGAGAATGGAAGATTTGAAAGCTGCTATGAGTCATCACTTTGTGCATCCAAAATTTATATAACGAGTGGGTATCCAGTTCACTAAGTTGGTACAGGACATTTCGCATATGATCATTTATAATTGTACTGTTGACTTGATACATGGTTTTCTGATATTGATTAATCTTCATTACTTGAAGCCTGAAATAGTGAATTTACCTATTGAATGCACTTGTAGTATCCATATGTACTGCTCCCCTTTATTAAGGGTTCATGCATTCAAATCATATTAAAATAGGTTGAATGTTCAGTAATATCCTTTAAATATCGAGAACATATACTCCTTTTGTAGGCATTGAGTTTTTGATTTATTTTAACAGATGAAGGAGCTTAACCTTCATATGCGGACATCTAATTTATTTGGGATATTGGTGATGGGAACAATAGAGAAAAAAGCATGCAAGTACTTTAGTATAATTATATGCATGTGTAACATGTAAAAGTAATGGCTAATCTATTTGATCAATTGAAATTATGTTCTTATGTATTTAATTTATTTACTTTAGTTATCTTTGATTCATTGACTAACAAATTTATTTGAATCCTTATTGTGTATGCTTTTTTACCATTTTGTCCTTTCTCTTCTCAGTTACAGATGTACCTGAGGGTTACCTGTACAAATGGTGGGCTACATACAACGAGATATACAGAAAATGTCAAGACAGGGTTCCTTTGGTTAATGAGGGTTCCTCCAACATGGTAATTGTCGACTGGATTTGTTTTCTCGCCATCTTCTGATGTAATAATTTGCCTGATTTTCATCATTCTTATAAATTACCTTATTTTGATTTTAGGTCGGAGGAATTTCAAACATGAGGCGACAGATTGACTCATCTTCATTGGATAGGGAGCATATTGCTGGTAATTATTTTAGTATGATGCCTTGACACTCTTGATCAGCTTGATGAGGCAGATTGAGATGGATAAGCTGCTAATGTTGAAATGTCTTTGTAAAATCAGTATTAGTAACCAACTGCCAGTGTCTCTTATTCTGTTGTCTTCATTAGATCCCTTGGTATAGTCGAGATGATTGAGCAGTTTGGAGCCTATATAGTCTTGATGTGGTGCCCAAGAATCTAATTATTGTTATATTGACATGAAATTCCAATTAAAAGTATGAAGTTTGGTGGTGATGCCTTATCATGACCTTTGACCATTCTTCACTTCAAATTTTGGTATACTACTAAAGGAAATATCTCTAAGTTAGTTGTCATTGCTATGTTTTGAACACCTGAGTGGATGATATCTCATCATCTTGGCAATAATTAAATCCCCCATTCTAGTGCTTTAATGTATAATTTGGGGTTGTACAGCATCTGCATAAATTGACTAATAGTGTTATGGGCCAAGCAGAAATCCAGATTTGAAGGTTAAGCAAGAATTAAGTAAGAGAAAGTTTTTAGTATGAGGTTTTGGTCCTTATTATGTCTTTATATTAGTTTGTACACCCATTTCTCATACTTGAAGTGGGTGATTGGCAGTGGTTAGACATTCAACATGTCATGATTATGGATGTCAGGGATAAACTTACTAACTTTGGGGGTTCTAATTTTTTTTTCTTTGTAATTATGCTAAAATGCGTTGGGACTTGGGAGCTCATTTACATCTTCCAGTGTATAGTTTTACCTTTTTCCTTCCTTATTATTCAGGCTATGTAGCTCCGGGAAGGAGAGATGACACATATAATGAGGTAAGGTCTTGCCCTGTTAATTAAGTTACATTACTTTTAGAGTAAAATTCAAAAATCACCTGTGGTTTACACCAATTTTTGAGTCACTACTGTGGTCCGGAAACTATCGAGTCACCACATATGGTTTCACATTCATCTTCAAGTTACCTCATTTCTGTCCATTTTGACAGCAAGTGGTTTTCACTCGCCAAAAAGCGAGTGAAGTGTTTTATAGCAATAATAAATATTGTTTCAATTACCTTAATACCCTCGAATCTCTCTCAAATTTAACAAAGGATACCCTCAATCACATTATGACTACCAGAGAAATACATAAAACTCGAGGGAAAAAAAGAAAAAGAAAAACAGGAATCCAGCTTCCATCCGCTCACCAGCAATAGCTTCCTTACATGAAGATATGATTCAATTTTCTTCCTCTCTTCCAATTGTTTCCTGGACTCACCAACTACTTCCACACATTTCCCAAAAAAAAGAACTTCAAAATTATAAAATGAGAGAGATGAAAGGAGTCTATCAAAACCCAGATTAAAGATTCATCCTTTCAGTTATTAAAGTAATTTCTACAAATATACAGTGTTATAAATTCAATTTTTTTTTTTTCACATTTGATTTTGGGGAGAAATAGATCCATAGAAAAGGTAAAAGTAGAGTCCTTACAAGTAATGCCCTTTGAATGATTTTGACCCTTTTCTTATGTCTCGATCTGAGGAAGCTTACACCCTTTCATAGTCACAAAGTCGTCTTCTTTCTCTTTACTGAACTTCTCCGATAATAGTTATCCTCCGCCTCCACCGATGACTTTCAATTCTCTGATCAGAGCATGCAGCCTCGGAATTCCTGTTGGAAGGCTCAAAAGCCCATCTTTCCCTACCTTGATGTGCGATTGAGGAGCTCTTGCCCGATGGCGAACCTTGATTTGATTTTGGGTATGATGTTTCCGTGTAGATTTGGGTAGGATTGAAAATTTTATTCAGTCTTTATTATTTATTTATTTATTTGTATTAATTTAGTTTTAGTGAATTATAACTATAATTTAATTTAATGCTCAATAGTTTTGTATTTTTTTTTGTTGTATTCGAATTGTTAAAAAGATAAAAATGCTATTGACTAAAATAAAAAGGGTAAAATAGTCTTTTCTCACAAAAATTAACAGTGTTAAGCCAGAAACATTAATAGGTGCCGATGTAAGAATGGATGTGAAACCATAGGTTGTGACTCGATAGTTTCCGGACCACAAGTGGTGACTCAAAAATTGGTGCAAGTCACAGGTGGTTTTTTGAATTTTACTCTTACTTTTATAATGAGGTAACATGGGGATGTTTTCAAATACATTACTCATGTTTTTAAATCTGCTTATAACATTTTAGTTGTTGGACAGGGAGGTGCTCAAGGGTTTCTAGGGCTCGGTAAACGCTTAGCAGATTTGTCTTGGATGGAAGAACAATTTAAGAATGAGGTCCTAGACACGTCTCCAATGGATGAGGTTAGTAAATAAGTTTGCTGTAAATATATAAGCACTCTAGTTTTGTGGAAAGTACTTTAAGGATCATATCACTCATGGTTATATTGTTCTATTCGCATTTTATGATATATAGGGTAAAACAATTGTCCTTTTCTGTAGCCTTAAAAAGGTGTCTGTATTGTGCATTTGCACTGAACCAAAAGTTTGTGCTTCCATTAATTTATTATTATTTTCCTTCTCAATTTTCATTGAATTGAGTAGGCTGATAAAGTGTTTTGTCCTTTACACGTCCTTTTATTTTTTGAATTATGGTTTTGAATTCATTTTGCGAGTGTTTTTTCTCTTTGACAAGTAATGTATTAGTATAATACTACTATAGGGTGTAGCGATTAAGTTGATCTAAAGGATAGGAGCAGGATGAGCTCAATAAGTTAACAAGGCATTAAAGCCAAACCGGGGGGGGGGGGGAGTTGGTTATCCGAAGCTCTTGGCTTTTCTCCTGTTGCAACTAGTCGGTACACTTGATTTAGGTCCTTGGCTAGCACATTTTCTGGTAGAGGATAGGAATTAGGGATGGATTGGCTTCTATTGGCTTGCTTGGCTTACAAGCCTTATCTTACTTGACGATATTCAGCTGGTTTTCATGACAATAGTAATGTATTACTCCTTTCGTCCCCAAAAAGATGAGCAAAGTACAATTTGCACACATATTAAGAAATGTAAAAGTAGAAGAAAGAGAGTAAAAAAGTTTCAAATTTATTCTTAGTGGTCTAATAAGATTATATAAAGTGATGAGTACTTTTATATTTTTTATACTAATGACCCTCACTAATGATATATTTACCCTTCACTTTTTGTACTTTATCTCGTCCTTTTGGGGACAAAAAGATTTGTACTTTACTACCTTTAGTCATCCGTTTGGGGACGGAGGGAGTAGTTTAGGCATCTGAATACACTGAATGGGACTTCCATTGTTTCACAATCATGTGACTAGATGGTAATAATAAATATCTTCCTTTATTCTCAAATTTTCTTGAACCAGAGTGGAAGAAAGAAGCAAAAATTAGATCCTGAAGATGGAGGCATTGGTGTGGCAAGAGCTAATACGTGTCCGTCAGAAACCTCATTGTTTGTTCCTCACTTGCTTGAAGATATTGTTGTGATGTCTTCTCATTTTGGTGGCAGTAAAGAGGACGAAAAGACTTCTTCTAGCAACTGAATGACATATAATAGAGCTCTGGGTAGACATGATTCAAAAGGTAACTTTTACTGCTTTGTGGAGGATACATTTCTTGGATTCTGATAGACTCACTAAATAATTCTTACACCCGTGGACAAGCCCAAAATGAAAAGGTTCAACATCATTCATACATTTCATTGTTTGGTATTTGATGTTAATGCTTTTTACAATGAATGTTTGTGTTGACATACTGTTTAAGGTTTCAAAGTATCATCACAGTTCTTGTTCATCTGCAATTAAGTTAACTGCAATGCCATCAGGTTCTCACCTATGGTGCTCTACAATGGATAATTGTGGATGAAGAGATATATGTACAGATAATATACACACATACAGCCTTAGTGCAAGAAGTAGAAAGTATATGATTTTCTGAGATAATTTGGATGGATCTAGATTTAGAATGCACCATGTGCACATGGGTAGGTAGTTAGAGAAAATGTTAGCAAGGAGCATGTTTGCGGTTCATCTTAGATTAAGTCTTGTTGTAGTATAAATAGTTGGAAGCATGTTTTGCTTTGTAATCTGCATTTTAATGAAAGAAATGGCTCAGTCCATTATCTATTCAAGCTCTCATCTTATTCTTCAAGTTCTTAGTATCTCCTTTCTATTTTCTGCTTAAAGTTCCTCTAGTTCACTGTGTTAAGCTCCAAATTCATCAACTAACTTCAGTTGTTACTTAAGATAACTATTTTGAAATTGCATTTGCGTGTGTATCTGGGTTGATCCTGACTCACACACATAAACACATACATATATATATATGTGTGTGTGTGTGTGTGTGTGTGCTCGCTCACGGTGTTGTATGTAGAAGTAAGTTTATAGAGGAACAAAGGACTCACTTCTCGAAAGTAGGATTTCTGTTATGAAGAGTCATAGGGAAGTAGAATCTCTTTATCCAATGAAGAATAGTATTTAATTTGCTGAATATTCAGCAATGATTTATCAAGTAACCGTTGGTTGTATAATATTTATGTTTTTTAACTTTAAGATGCAATATCTATGGTATCAAGTATCGAGTTCTGCATGTGGTTTAACATCTGTGTGCAAGGACTATTAGTTCATACACAATTACACACATAATTAATATTGAATAATCATTATCACTATTTACGAATCCCCAAGTGGGCCACCTTTTTGGATGAATCTGCATCTGTTAGGAAGAACTTCTCACGGGACAACTTTCCTATTGTGTTGCATTTGTATTATGGCTCTTATAGACTAGAATTTGATCCTCAGTTTTATGAGTTCATGTGTTTCAAGATAACGTTACTTCATCTTTATTTTCATGTTTTTTCCTATTTAGAAACACATACTTCTGGGGGATCTGTAAATTTTAATTCATCATTGTGGTCTAATTATTGAAACTTTGCTCGCAGTACATCTACTTTTGGAATCTAATAGGAAGGGGTAAAAGTTTCCGGCACATGTAATTTCTGGGTATAGATATCTAGAGGTTATCACCGGCCTGTGAGGAGTAATTTGTGAAGCAATGGGATTGACTCTTGTTTTATTTCTTTTAAATTTTCATGTACTTTTTGTATGGATCCTACATTTCTTTCGTAGCCGTTGCTCTTTATGTTTTTACCTAAGATCCTAATATCCTATTGTTTTGACTCTTTTTTTTATTAAGCACAGTAGTAGCTGTGGATTATCCAAAAAACTGATACAAGTTTGTATTATCTTTTTTTTTTGGGTGAAATATGCTTATTAATTTTTATTGGACAAAAATGACAATGAATCTCATGTCCAAACTAGAAAATTTTAAATTCCCACCTTCACCTCTCTCATAGGTGATGGTGCCTATAAACAAATAGTTCACACATTGCCTAAAAAGCATATGCTACTTTGACTTAAAATAACATGTTTAATTCTGTCTTGTTGTGGTTGTCTAATGCATCTTATCTCACTTGAGTTTTTCCTTTTTCATTATTGTCATTGTAATTCCCCTTTGTCTAGTCTCATTTTTTACCCAACCATTGTGTTTGAAAGAAGTCCTTATCTCTAACCAAAGTATGTTATATGCAGTTTCTTGATTTGATTCACTAAGGCAAGTTAATGCAAGGGCAACCTTGTCTTGGGTTGCTTAGTTTTAGGTACTTATTTGTAGTAAACATTTCTCTTCCTTTAGTAAATTATACAGGTTAGTCTAAAAGTTTAAACCTTGTTCTTTTCCCTGTAGTTGTATTTGTCATGGTTATTATTTAATAACTGTGGAATAATGCTAGGCATACTAAGTATGAACTAAAAAAGTGAACACTAATACTGGTTGGGCTGATAGTGTGGGGTCCATTAAGTTAGCAGAGGACCCTACAGTGTCAAGCTTTAGTGTAGAGCACATTTAGTGTCCCTAGCATGAGAAAACACCAAAGAGTCCAAAGTATATGATTTTATAGCCTTAGAGAGAGAAGAACTTGAAAACTTTATAAATCACTGAGCCAACTCCCGCTATAATTTGAAGGTTTGGGCAAGTGTAAGTTCCATGACATTGAAGGCCCCCACCTCGGAGTGATGAAAACTAGACTCTCTTTGAGAGAAGATCATCAGACTTTTGGAAATGCAATAGGAGAAAAGAATGTGCCCTTTCCATGAGTCTTCCTGGGACCAAATTGAATGTCATAACAAGATTCAATCTTCTCTCTTTAGTAAGACAATCCACAAGAATTTTCCATCAACCCAGAGCCAGAGCTTTGATGAGCCAGAAGCTTTCCCTACTTTGACGAGCTTAGCAAGTATAAAGTAGTATTAGTATTAGGTTATTATATACAAAATACTCCCTACATCCTAAACGTATAAAGAAAAACTACATTAAGTATCTTTAGATACTAATGTTAAATTTCAATTATTATAATGCTTATTAACATATAAGATTATGCACAAAATTTTTCAATTTGGGAAACTGATAAATATTTAGTTCAATAATTCCTTTATTTCTATAAATATTTTTGGCACTAATTTTAAGACATGCCGAACATATTGTGCATTATATTTTCATTATATTTTGATATATTTAAAATTTAATATACAAATATGTTGAGAATATAAAAGTGTATTTAAAACATTCGATATAATTATGTTTCAACACATCTTAAAAATTCTTAGCTAAAACACTCAAAAAGGAAAATTGACGCTTATTATGAAATAGAGGTAATACAAACGAAGGAAAAGGACCCAAACAAAACAAAACAAAAACGTTCGTCAAATTGGTCATATAGTTTGAAGATAGTTTATATCTATATATTTTCTTTGGTTCCTTGTATATATCATTGCTATATAACCTATGTTAACTTGCAACTCAAATTCAAAGATTTGTCCTGAAAACTCTATTTTGAACAATTATAAGTTTAAAAGATACTTTTGAAAATTTGCATTCCATTAGTGTGAAAGCATTCAATACATCAGATTAAAGTTGGAATCATAAAACAAGATTAACATAGAGATTATATAGCAAACGAAAGAAATTGAAGAATTAAATAAATTTTATTCAGAACTATATCCAAAATTTGGAGACCTATGTTTTTCTTCTTTATTTTCCTTCTATAATATAAACTATAAATTCGACGATTTGATTCCTCCATCGTAATGTTTTTTGTTGATTGTGCTTGATAAGAAATGCATTGCAACATTAGCTTTCTTTTGGTACTTGATAAAAAAACTATGAAATGAATCACTAATAGTAGCTTAATATTATTTTCATTATCAAATAGATTATAGAAGTGAGGGGTAATTAATGCCAAGAAAATTCATTTCATAATAAACAAGAATTGTTTTGATAAGTAATCTGAAAAAAGAAATGAAGAAAAGTGAGAATGTTTTTCGGTTCTGGTCAAAGTAATGGCTATTACCCAACAACAACTGTATTTTAAGCTACACATGCCTATACATCTAGTTTGGCAAATTCAAAATGACTCATGTACATTTGCACTACATTTACTTCAAGCATTATCTCTAACCCCCTCCTCTTTCTCTCTCTCACTTTGAGAATTTATTAGTTAACCTCATGTTTGTCTATTGCTGTGTTTTTGAGTTTTGAAATGGATGGATAAAAAAAAAGGACGGAAACTTTTAAGCTTTTTGTCTAATTATTTTGTTGCTGAGTTTTTTAATAAACAAAAAAGAAAAAAAAATGGATGACAAACTTTGCCACTTTTCTTGTCAAAGATTTTCGTCCAAAAATGGAAGGATTTGGACGGAAAACTAAATAACATAAGTAAATTTTTTATAATCCCTCTACATTTCAAACACAGCACAAAAAATATAAGGATAAAATAGCAATCTGAATGTAAAATTTAAGTTTTCCTTTCTTTTCCGTTATAAACTCAATAACAACATGAAAAAAAAAGTTGCACCTTTTTTGTTCTTTTCTTTTCTATTTTAATAAAAAGTTTTTCATTCTTTTCTTTTCCATCCAAAACTCATAAACATAATGTAAATTCTTACTTTCAACCTATGTTACTCAACTCGGATTGAGTGTCCGGTTGGACAAGGTATTTTGAAGAGTCCGGATTCCTCAATTTTGCTAAATTTTTTATACTAAAGTAAAGTGAAGTGTCGAGCATCAGATACGGGTACTTTAGGGCAAAGTGAAGTGTCCGTGTAATATAGCTTCCAACAGCACTAAGTTGTAAGCAATAGTAGTACTCTTCTCTCTCTTTTCTCTATCCTGACCCTTCTACCTCTTATCCATGTCTCTCACTATATTGAATTGAATTAGATTTTGCTTCTTGGTAATCTTCAGGTTCTTCCGCGAGTTCTTGAAGGAGGAGATTGAAGCTGGTGATAGCAATCATGAGTCATGATGGATCGAATGATCGATTATTGTGAGTTATTTATGTGTATGCATCTAATTACACATAATATATGGGTATTTATTCTTGTTTAGTGACGATTGTTATGTATATATCACTAGGTTTCATCGTTACATTTATGATTACTTGGTTACATATAACATGCATCAATCAGCAAAGAAATTTAAGAGAGAGGCTGATCTCCCCGTCGAAGCATTGATTCCTCCAGGTATGTAAGTGATATCTAAGGTTTTAATGTCAATCCCAAAATATCTTGGTTAAGATTTGATTCTAGGGAGGAACAATTACTTGAATTTTCTATAAACTCCTTAATTTATATGATTTTCTGGATTTATTGCACTCTTCTGTTAATTTTTCTAGGGCAAAGGTGAAATCTATTTTGCGTATATCAAAATTATATCCTGTACCTCAGAAAAAGAGAAGGAATTGAAACTAAAATAGACCTTTCTCAAAATGTCAAAAGTGCAACCAAAAACTATGTGTAGATCCCTAAAAGTGAAGACACAAGATCTTTGTTGATGTTCCTGCTCAACTGTCCAGAAGTCAAGATTGAAACAAATTAAATATACAAAAAACTTATACTTCCGCATGCGTTTGGTCTAATAAGTAAATGGGCTTTGGAAGATCATTAGAGATGGGGGCTTCTATGTCATTTTTTGCTGGCTTATTTATTTAATCATATTGTGTACTACCTCTGTCCTGCAATGAATGTAATTTCTGAAATGAAAACTATTGCAAAAATACCCGAAAGCGATTGTATTCTGTCCATTAAAGTATTGGGAACAAAATACAATTTTGTTTGGAAAAGATGCAGTCACATTGAGTTACTTTTGTTAACATTTTCACCACAACTGAAATGTGACATTTATTGCAGGACTAAGGGTCTGAAATAGGGCTTATTATCATACTTAAAATTTAGGGAGGTGCAACGCAAATGGGCAAAACCAATTGAAATGTGTTCCCCTCTAATACTCCCCCCTCCTGTCCCCTCTTTTGCAGGTGGAATTTCTTTGTTATAACAACATTTCTTTGTCATCTCTCTTTCATTTTAGTGAATTCTGCATATAACAGTTGTTACTGATCTGCTAACTTAAAGCATGAAATTTTGACATTGATTAATCTTCATTTTTTGTTGCTTAGAAATTTATGGCTCAAGTATGTCACATGTTTTCATGAATTACTTCATATGCACTTTACATAGGGTACACCGTACACTTTTTTGTTTCCAACTTGAGGTTAGGGAATTTATTACATTTACATTATATGATGATAGGTTTGAATATTAAGTGATATCGAGTAAATAGTTGATACATTTACTGCTCGTATAATCTTGTGTGTTTTTTAAGGCTCAAGGTAGACTAAGAAAGTAATAATTTAGCACCTTGATTTTTGCTAAAGGGACATGTAATTTGGGACATTGCAGAATGGAAAAAAGGACTCTAATATTACCGTGTATATTAACATCTTACCTGTGTTGATGAGTTGGCCAAGATAATGCCTGGGTTACAAATGGAGTATGAATCTCCCACGAATTAATTTATCAATGTGGTTTCCACATGCAATTTCATGGTGTATGATTACTCTGTCCTTAATGTGGATACCTTGTTATTAAAGAAAATGGGGGGAAAATCATAACAGGCTCTTTAGTTTGTTTTTTTGTGTGTTAATTTTTTGTTTTTATGATAAATAGAGCATAACAGGCTTTAGTTTATTATATTTCATGTGAAACATCCAAAGATACAACAAATATATCCACTCGAAACTAACATATGTTATACTGTTAATGTGGTTTTCTTCTATTCCCTCTCTTTATTTCGCAATTATAGGTATGTCCGATGGTTTGATGCACAACTGGTGGATCGCATACAATGAAATGGTCAATTCATGTCAAGCGGGTTCCTTTGACATGGTAATCTGAGTTTGTTTTCTGTTTGTATGAATCGCCTGATACAATTGTTATTTCCTTGTTTTAATCACACTAATGATTTATCTTTTATTCCTTAAGGTTGAACATATGTCAAATGCACTGCACATGACGCAACAAACTTACTCGTCGGAACAGCATTTACGCAATGAACGAATGATGAGGGAGCGGCTAATTGCCGGTAGTGATTGTGGTATGCTTCCTCAGTACTCTTAATCAGCTTGATGGTAGCTTGAGATAATGTTGAATCGTCAATTCAAACTCTGTATTAGTTATCCAGTTGACCACATTTTTGCTTATTTGGTTTTCTTCATATAACCCCTTGGAATAGTTTGGTGAGCAGGCAATTATGCAGTTGAGCATCCTATATTAGCACATTATTGTAGTGACAATCATTTCCTTGGCATAATATGAACTTCCAAGCAAAGTGTAGGCCAAGTAGTTATGAATTTGAAGTTTGGGGGAGATGTCTGGTCATGACCAATATTCATTGCCTACAATAGGATACTGTTCAAGAAACTATTTCTATGTTGGTCACTTCACACTTGTCATTGCTAACTTTGAAAACCTAAATGGATGATATCTCCTCATCTTGGCATATAATTGAATCCTATTCTGGTCATTTATGATAACCATATTTAGAAGTTGCAAATGTTGTTCGATGCCAAGAAGAAATGTCAATGTGATGACTGGGAATAGTATGTGCACCTTGATTCTCTCATATTTAGAGTGGGAGACGGGCACAGGAACCATATTCAGTGTTGTCATAATAATGGATATCAGGATATGTGGAGAAACTTATTTTATGGTTCTGAGTATGTTAGTCTGCTAAAATTTGCTTGAGGTCCTTTTTCCATCTTGGCATTTGTCAATTTGGTTGCATGGTAGTATCATTTTCTGTTTTGTTTCTAACTCTATGTTTATATTACAGCTATTAAAGCAAGATGTATATCGTTGGTTACGTTCTCTAACAACTTAAGCTTTTAGAGGAATCAATGGCTTCATATAGATTAGAGTCCTTATTTTGTGAAGTCTTGGTTTCAAGCCTTTTTTTATCTTGCATTTGTTCCCCATTATGTTGTTAGCGCAGGTACACTGTTTTTTTTGTGCATTATGATGCACAGAAGTTTGTGGTTCATGTGCCAAAGGGGGTCACATGTGAAGGAGGGTCAAAGCATGATGATATAAGTAAAGACTTTTAAGTACATTTGCTAGCAAGTTAAGCTTTATGAGTGACACTGCCTAATCGTTAAAGCTTTCTTATTGATTAGATTTACAATTTTTTTTCATTAGGAAATTAGTGTGATTCAATTGCTTTTATCGTTAAGCCTAGTAAATAGATGATAAGATGGTAGAGCCTCAGTAGGTAAGGAAGATCAGGTTGTTGAATCCTTAAAGAATAAGAATCTTAAGTTTTCAACATGAAGCACCAGGTGCTAGAAAATGATTTTGCAAATGTATCCTAATGTCAATTTGGTTGGAATGTCAATACACATGTATCCTAATCCACTGTTGTTTTTGGAATCTTTTGGTGCTACACTCTGAAGGATGACAATTTTAAGCTTTTCCTTCATTTGAGTTTTTTGCAAAAGACTTGAACTTAGCAGAATATTGTATTAGATATTGATTCGAATTACAAGTCAAGAACAATAAGATATTTTTTATATCTATTATTTAGAGTTTTTTATTATTTTTAATGTAACGTAATTGATGTATTTTATTTGTTAGTGGGGATTTAGGACATTAATTAGTGATTAGGAATTTTCAATATTTAGTAAGTGTGTTTTAATCATTTAGTATTTTTATTATTTGCCAAGTAATATTAGGGTTTTGAGTCGCTTTTAATAGTGATGTAATCCCCACTAGATTATTCACTTAGACTGTTAATATTGAAGTTGATTATTATGATTCATAGCTTAGAAGTATTTTATCCATCTTGATTCATGGAGTTGATACATTAGAGAGACCCTAGTGATTTAAACGTGGAGTTTAAATCCTAGTTTATCTTCCTTGTTTCCCATAATTTTTTATTAATGCTTTGTCCAATTTTATCCTGCATCAGATATCATTATTGTAATGAATCACTCCCTCCACCAAAGGGGATTACATGACTCAGAACTGTTTCCCTAGTAAAAACTCTTGAGATCCCAAACAAACATTTGTAATAATATCTTTCTTAGCAACAAACAATGTCTGATCTCTCATTGCCAACACGTTTCATCTCTTGCATCCTCGCATGCGATCTCTCGTGCATCACCAGGCGATCCATTTTCACCCTCACTGATAGGATTTTATGTGACTATCTGCGGGTACTGCTTGAGCCCAGAAAGGTATGGTCCCAGGTCAACTCATAATATTATGAAACAAACTGCACACCAACCACGAGATTTATAGATCGAAAGGGCTAGCCAAGGAATGTTCTTCAAATCCTAGACAAGCAATTATGAGTTAGGATCCCTTCCAGTTCAGAGAACATGTGGGATCTCACAATTTTACATCTTCATTTTGAGTAAAATTCAAAAAACTACCTATAGTTTACTCGAATTTTTGAGTCACCACCTATGGTTCAGAAACTATCGTTTCACCACTTGTGTTTCACTTCTAGCTCCAAGTTACCTCATTTCCGTTCAATTTGACAGCAAGTGAACTTCACTTGCTAAAAAGCGAGTGGCGTTTTCTCTAACAAGAATAATACTTTTTCAAATGACATTTAATAAACCATACCACTCATTCATTACAAAAGTTAATTAATGGGTTTGCTAATTACAAACACACTGCATTGCATAACCCCAGATCTACTCTGAACAGCACCATTTTTGGCAAAAATTAAACAGATCTCCTCCAATTTCATTAAACCCTTCATCAACGAAAGTGTTGTCGACGTTTATCGCCAAAAGTTCAAAACCAACTCTGAATGGGAAAACTGTTACCGGGTATCAAAACCAAAACCCTCAGCCATCACCGTTGCAGCTGCCCAACCTAACATTTCATCCTTTAGCCGAAAATCCATCATTAAAATCCATCCCCATGTGTCAACATTAAACGCCATCAACAATAACACAAGAAAAATAAGATCTGGACAAGTTTTGATTGACTACCCAAATTAGGGTTCATGCTCTATCAAAATTTGGGGAAGGTCACATACATTTCAAATTGGAAGTGGAAAGTCACCATTTAAATTAGAAGTGGGAAGCGCAACAACGGCGAGGGATGAAGGAGCAGAGGAAAGAGGAGGGAGCGGCAGCGGTACGAAGAAGGTGGTAGCTGGGGATGGTGTTGGTGAAGGTGAGGAGAGGTTGGAATGGGGGTGGAATGGGGGTGGAATGGGGGTGGGGGAGTTGATGACGAACAGGAGGGATTGATTTTGAGAGTGTGATGGAGAATCTGTGAATTGATGATGACGAAGGGGAATTGATTTTGAGAAAGTTTGATGGTGCCGACGAATAGGGGGTAATACTTTGCTAGTTTTTTTTTTTTTTTTTTTAATTTGATAATATTTTAGGAGTAAGAAATGAAGATTGAATGAAATTCTCAAAAGTTTATTTTTAATCATGAAGGGTTTTTTTTTTAAATTTTTTTTATGAAGTATAATTTTATTTTTGTCTACATGAATTTAATTTTATATATTTTATTTAAAAGTAATTAAAGAATATTCTTATATATTATAAAAAAAATTATTTGAGATGTCAAAAAGAAAAAAAAACTTGAGAAAATGCTATTTGGGAGAAATAAAATAGGAAGGGTAGAACTGTCTTTCACCACAAAAATTAATGGTTTTAGGCCAAAATCTTTAACAGGTGCCGTTGTGAGAATGAATGTGAAACCACAAGTAGTGAAATGATAGTTTTCGGATCATAGGTGGTGATTGAAAATTTTGTGTATACCACAAGTGGTTTTTTGAATTGTACTCCATTTTTAATAGAGAAACAAAAACATGACTAGCTTTTAATAGTTCAGTTACCCTATAACTTGAACAAAAAAGAAAAGGTCAGTTACCCTATAACAAATTTTTTTTTTTTGTTACATAGATGCAACATATATAAGGAAACATGGAATTAGGTAATTTTACCTTTCTCTTTACCATAGTTTGCTTTTGCAATTTTATTTAAATTCCAGAGTGCTGAATATTTATATTTTTTTGCAGGGTTGACCAAAGGGGTTAGTCTCGAGCTGTCACTGAGAAGCCCATTGATCGTAAGCAATATTTACAATGAATACATTTATTTTATTTATATAAAAAAAACTTCATTTTTTGTTGGACTCGATAGTTCTTAACCTAATTGTGTTTTTGAAAATTTAGCAGAATTCCCAAGATTTGACTTCAGGTCGAGTTGAACAAAAGTCATCTACAGTGACAAAACTTATGGTCAGTTCTCCAGGCAGCCATGGCGATATTGGAGCTCAAGTTGTTGGGTATTCAGATCCAGCAAAGGCAAAAATCATGTCTAATGTGGTAATAACCTTAACTATAAGTTAATATAATGCACATTTATTTGGTTGTGTACACTCATCTGTTCGTACTATATATATAACTATTAATTTATTTAATTTTTGGACAGGGAGGTGATTCAGTTTTTCCAGGACTCGATAAAACTTTTACAAATTTCTCTTCACTGGCTGAACAGTTTCCAAATGAGATTAAGGGGAAACAGCCCAAAGTTGAGGTTTGTAAGAACTTATATTACATTATTATTATTATTATTATTATTATTATTATTATTATTATTATTATTATTATTATTATTATTATTATTATATTTGATTACACATACATTAGACTAAAACGTATTTCCTTTGTTGTATCATTGGATAAGGGTGTATCTTAGGCATGTCCACCTACCCTGAAAATTGAGCATCTTTCAAATTAAGTAATCTTTTTCAATTTTCACAGAAGCGAATTGCTTTCAAATGTGTTTTATGTCCTCTCCACGCAATTGCATTTTATAATTCATGGTTCCTTCTCAAAGCCGTAAAACGTGTCCAATCTGTGAGTTGGACTGTAGGTTTAGATTGTTAGCTTAAATGTGTTTTTCTACCTTTCAGTGCTAGCTGGTGATCCCTAGAGGTTGTATTTTAGATGCTTGTGAGGGATTTTGTGTCCACTTAATGCAGTGGATAAAGCATGGTTAGTAGACTGCATATATGTAGTCATGTAACTATTTTAGCTAAATTGTGGCCAATCTGTGAGTCGTACTGTTGGTTTTTAGCCTGATGATTATAGTGTAAATATTTTTAAAAAAAAAAAAATTAGTGCTAGATAGTGATCCCTAGAGGGCATAGTTTTGATGTTTGCAAGTGATTTTGTGTCCACTTGCTACATTGTGTAGATTATGGTTAGTAGTAGTATAGACTGCACATAAATAGTCTTGTAATCTATTTTTCTATGTATACGTGCTGACTTTTAACAAATTAAGTTTAACATTGTTTTAGAATAATGCTCTAGTGTTGGTCATAACTCATAAGTAGGATTATCATCTTACATCTTCTTAATCATTATTCCTTGATTTTGACTAAATGAGTTGCATCTACATGTTTGATGTTTTGTATAAGAATCATGAAAAGAATTCTCATGGAGTAAGAATATATCAAGATGGTACCGCTCAAATTGCACTGTATTTGCACTTGTAATTGCATGGACATGGCATGAACATTTAAAGAGGTGCCCCTATCTCATAACAATTTCAATTGAAGCTTAATTACTCAATTATCTTGGTCCCTCATATTGGAATTCACAACGCTAAAGGAATTACATACAAGGTAACAGTAATGTCTTTCTCTATTTCTTTAAATCTCTTAAGACTACATTGGAAGAAAGAGGAAAAAGTCTGTAGATAGCAATGTCATGTCACACACCAATAATGTCCCTCTGAAGCCTCACCACATTTTCCTGCCACCTCAGAAGATATTGTTAGACTGTCTTCAACTCAATTCAGTGGAAGTAAGATAGGGAAAGGACTTTCTTCCAGCAATTCACAGACATGTCATTCATCTTTGTGAGCAAATGATTCAAAAGACTAATTTTATTAATTGTTGTGTGGAGCGCAATCACCAATTCCCGAACCAAGAGAATGAAAGCAGCAAAATTGGAATAGATAGGTTTGAGAGCAAGAGAATGATATTAATAATTATTATATGTTCTAATTTATCATATTTGATTTTTTTCCCTTCAAATTATGCATGCTATTGTTTATAATTTATCAATTATCATATTATGTTATGTTATCAACTTGGGCCAAGATTATCAAGTTGATGCTCTTGGGACAATGGATTGAGTCTTGATTTGGGCTTTTGTTGGATCCAAATTGTTACAAATGGTATTAGAGCCGACTCTCGAAAGCTCAGATTAGGCCATCCAATCGGGTTGCCTATATTATTCCATAAAGGCTAGAGGTATTGCAACACTTGTATTATCCGACAATGGCTAGAGAGAGAAAATTTCTGGGTTGTGAGTAATTGGATTGGACCTAACAAGGACGTCAGGATTTGACATGGGGGAGATTGTAATTCCCCAGTCTCACATCGGATCATGTGGGCTTGATTAGTGCTTGTATAAGGTTAACTTCTACTACCAACAGTACCAATAGTTCATAACCTTTTGGATGGGTATGAGGTGAACAGATGACCCAAGTTGATGCTTTTTGGAAGTGCATTGAAACTTATTCTTGATTCAGATTTAGATTCAGGCTGAGATAATATACAGAGTAGTCTGGTGAGTATCATATTACGCTTAGCTCCAGGTGTCAAGGTTTAATTCTTGTGAGAGTAAGTTTTGTATAACAAGTTCTGCTCTCAGCGTCTTTCCCAAGCAGGTTACGAGATTTAGTGGGTTGTATCTTACATACAAGTGTCATGTCGTCATTTAGTATTGGTTGAATTTAACTTCAGCATATTTGACCTTGTTAAGTTCGCCCTTTGAGAGTGTGTGTGGTATATGTTAAGTAACCAACTCATCTAAAAGCTTAAGCTGTTAGATGGAGGGTCCAATAATGTATATCATGCTAACACTCCCCTTCAAATGCAACTTTTTATAGAGAAGGGAGAAATTAAAGTGCATTTATACTATTAAATTAATATAAAGACAATTGTGCGGCCAGGAAGATTTGAACCCAAGACCTTGCACACCAAGAGCTCTGATACCGTGTTAAGTAACCAACTCATCTAAAAGCTTAAGCTGTTAGATGGAGGGCCCAACAATGTATATCATGCTAACAGTATCCAGCTGTGATAAATAAGGTGGGGAGGACTCATTTTCTCTTATAATGATTTCATATATAATTTTTATAGCTATTGAAGGAAATTATAAAATAAAGCATAATCCTAACGATACGAATTGATAAATAAAGTAAAGTTAGTGGGTGAATACTACTGTTCATACATCAGTTGCTGTTATTTGTCTCAACTTATGTATCTTGCTCACTTCTCAGATCTGTAGAAGATAAACTTTCTCCACCCCGCCTGCCCTTGTTTTGTTCTTCTTACTTTTAGTATCTTTATGTAGGACTAGATGGTGAGTGAATTACTGAATTAGTGATCCTAATTTCCTAACCTATTGTGAGAGCTAGTCAAGTGTCTAATTTGACTTGAATGGTCCTCGAGGGTTAGTAGATCCATGGATCGACTCTAATTTTTTATGTAGCATACAACACGTTGCTTTATGAATCATATAAATATATGCATATATCTATATAATGCTGCAAGTTTCAAATTCAGACATGCTAAATACCAAGTTCTTATATATTCGTTACAATTCCTGTATCTTTGTATTTAAGTAAAGAAACAAATGCAACATAATTAGGCTCACATTAATGCCGCATTGGTTCATTAATGGAAAGACCAAGTATCATTGAAAGTTTTACATTTTTCCAAAATAGAATACTTCAAAATTTTCCGGAATTTTGACAAAGACAAAATGAAAAATCAAGAGAGCATGTATTGTTGTATAATACATGTATTTGTGTTATAAGATGCACTATAGATGCTACGTAGCTCTACATATTATTTCACTATGTTTGTCATATCTTTTGGTAAACCAGCACAGTTAGATCATCAATATAGTATTTATTCTGCTCAATAATTATTCTTAACTGTTTCAGATTCATCGGCCAATTCTTTTAATGCCTCTAACAAACAAGAACTTCCAGTGTTATAATTTTATTTCATGACATTAGATTTCCACCCCCACTGGTCTTGAGTGGCATGAACTTCCTGTTACTTTGGTTACCCTATTTGGAAGAACATATTTCGCGGGATATGTAAATTTCATTCTCTTTTGATTTCTCATTGTGGAAATTTTGCTTGCAGCCCATCGAGTTGATGAATTTATTGGGAAGCAATGAAAAATCCCAGGACAAGTCTACTTCTGAGAATTGATATCTATTTGTTGAGAGCTGGTGTCATGGGCTTATGAGGAGCAACTGGTGAAGAACTTGGTAGGAATGAAGTTTGCCTATTTTTCTCCTTATCAATAAAGTACCTTGTGTATTGACAATCTGTCTTTCGTACTCGTTACTCTTTAACTTTTGCTATGATCCTGTTGGTTTGGTCAAGTTTCAACATGTTTTCTTTCGTTTGGAGTTGTATTAGAGTGAGCTTAAGCTATAAATGTTATGGATTGTTTTTTGTTGTATTGACCTAGTTTATGCAATCAGACTTCTTGATTTTATTGACAGGAGAATTCCGAAATACATTTTAGTTATCACATAGAACATTTCGAGTACAATAACACTCTTAGAAGAGAAACATTTTGAGCTAAATCATCTTGCAACCACTAGTCCATGGTTTATGACAACTAAATTGGCTCACACCGACCATTTTAGTTGTCACTCCTACTCGGCTTGTCAGAGATGAAATCTGCCTGAGAAAATAAAAAATAAAAAAAAATTGTCAAGCTTATTTCAGAACTCTTGTTGAGAAGATCAATGTTGAAATGATACCGAGTATTCTAGTTTACCATATCCCCGGAAGCCGGAATCCAGTCATTGGTGGCCGGATTTCCCTTGCACGAGGCATGTAAGTAGGTTGTAGAATCTGAATCTAGGCTGAAGGGCACGTTATTTGTGTTTCCCGTTTTGATGAACCCTGTTCCTGTCTGGAAAATAATACCACACAACAATCTTCTCAAAACGGATGGGACAGATATAATGGATTGCAGACTGCAACTTCCAGACACAGTAAATGCACCCAACGCTCTCCAACCGAACAAGCATTAAAGAAATTATACTTCCTCGGTTCTAAAAGGATCTAGTTTGCGTGAAGTTGTCACATTCTTTGACCGCTACGAAGTTCTATGGTTTTTTGTTACATTGGTTATAACAAATACTCCATCCGTCCCAAATTAATTGCTTTTCTAGAACTTTTTTAAGTCAAATTGACTATTTTTAAAATTAATAATTAAGCATATATAAATATATTTCTAAAATTATAAAAATTGAAATTAGTAATAAATTGTATATACTTTCTTTTGGTTATAATATCTTCACCTATATGTTAGCAAAAATAGTAAAAAGATTAGTTTTAAAAATAGTCAATTTGACTTTAAAAAGTCCTAGAAATGCAATTAATTTGGGACGGAGGGAATATTACATTTGTATTGGCTCACAAATATCTCACTGGAGTTAAAATATAACTTTTGTTATAACAAATGTAGCAAAAAATAATAATTTTCATTGCGGTCAAGTGCGTGACAATTTCCCCTTAACCGATCTGTTCCACAATATAAGATTAATATTGACTTTTAGAAGTAAATTAGAGATAATTTCAAATTGAGATCAATTAGGCATGCTCTTTGCATGTCTGAGTTTGTCAGGTACTAACTCCTTGTAGTTACATAATAATTTGGATTTGCACAATATAATTATGAAAGTCTGTAAACTACGTCTAAATAGTATTACTAACTATAAAAATTACTTGATCCGTTCTAAATTAACTGCTTAGTTTTGACTTTTTAAAATTATATTGACTATTTTTAAAACTAATTTTTGTATCATTTTTGTCAAAATATAGGTAAAAAGATTATAACCAAAAGAAAGTATATACAATTTATTACTAATAACAATTTTTATAATGTTAAAAAATATATTTATATATGCTTAATTATTAATTTTAAAAATAGTCAATTTGACTAAAAAAAGTCAAAACTAAGCAGTTAATTTGGGACGGAGGGAGTATTGTTTTTCAATAATTCAGTAAATCACATAAATTTAAAATTTAAAAAGATTTCAAATTAACTTTGAAACTTAAAACAGAGTACTCTATTATGGGTAGTTTGAAAGATGCAGTCATGCAGCTACACAAGTTTTACCGTGTGGTGTTGTTTGTCAATGCTAGTGAGATCCTTGTAGTACTCTGTCTCCACAAACTCCTCTGGCACTTCGCTTCCATTGTATACCAGTTTCTGCCATAAAACAACAGTTCAGAAATTGAAAGAAATTTAATACTTTTCCGTTTCAAAGTTAAATATACATTTTTAAAATGACGGCTAAAAAATGACTTGGAATTTTTAAATATATCTTAATATTAGTCCGAAATATAGTGTTGGTAACATCACAGTAATCAATTTCTATAGAATATAAGAAAATAAAATCCATATATTATTATTTATCTAAGAACATAATTAAACCTTTGAATCCTTCTCAAGATGTTGGAGCTGGATATATTCTGGAATAACACCACTGTCATGATCATTAGACACTGCATCAATGTACTGAGAAGAGTACTCGCTGCGCTGCGGCTTAGCGTGCCGCTTAGGCGCTAAGCCATCAAAGTACTCCCTCGTCTCGCCTTCGATCTTTGTTGCTTCTTCGTTAGACAGATGAGCATCACTGCGATTTGGTCTTCCACAGCAATCCATTTTTTTCCCCTTCTTTTTCTTCTACTTCTTCTTTCTCTTCTCTTTTTGTTTTTTTTACCTTGATTTTTATTGATATATAAATGAATGAGGTGAGATATTTGTTGGGTTAATTGCAAAAGTATCCCTCAAAGTTTTATAAAATTTTATTTTTACCCTTAAAGTATTAATTTTCTCAACAGTGTTCTTTTATGTTTAAATTTTTTATAAAATTGTTCCCTTTTAACATATTGATAAAATTATAGGTCAGAACTCATGTTTTATATATTTAAATACACATTTGATGATTTGAACCATTTGAAACGTATAAATACAATAATATATACGTTATATGAAACATAAATAACATAATTACCAATGATTTTGAACATGTATGTGAAGGATTTGAACCTATAATTTGACTAATATGTCTAAAAAAGAACAATTTTGTAAAACAAATAAATTTTAAAGAATACAATTTAGAAAGTTGGTACTTTTAAGCTAAAAGTGGAATCATGTAAAATTTTGAGGGACACTTTTGAAGTTATCCCTATTTTTTTTTTTTTGGTTGGATTTTTGTGGAAGCACATTTGTCTGGAGAAAATATCTCAAGAGGCTTATCCTTTGGTGAGAGGGATGATAAGTGAGAAGTCTCTTTCAAAGGCAAAAAGATCTCAACGAGTCACATGAATTGGGCCATTAAAGTGCAGAATTAGTTGGCACCTTTGGTTTTGGTGAGAGGGATGATAGGTGAGAAGTCTCTTTCAAAGGCAAAAAGGTCTCAACTAGTCACATGAGTTGGGCCATCAAAGTGCAGAATTAGTTGGCACATTAAATCTCCACATAGTGCTTCTGAAATTAATGAAATATATATATATATATATATATATATATATATATAGAGAGAGAGAGAGAGAGAGAGAGAGAGTTAAAGTTGATTGGATCTAATAATTCGTCGAACTTGTTTGATGGACAAAAAGTTAGTTAGATCTAATAATCAGTTCAAGTGTTAAAACTGTTAAACGGACTTGTTTTATAAATCAATCCCTCAGACAATTTGACAGACTGTTTGTGTGATTAAAATAGTGACTAAAAGACAGATTGCACCCTAAACTTTACTCATATGTTGACTTTTGATCCTAAACTAAAAAACGTATCTAAGTGCACCCTAAACTTCATATATGCGTAACAAAATGCACCCTCCGTACATTTAGCCGGTCAAAAGTGACCGGCTAAGGCACTAGGGTCAAAAGTCAACAAGTTTGGGGTGCAATTTGTCTTTTAGTCTAATAATAATAATAATAATAATAATAATAATAATAATAACAGTAATAATAATAACAATAATAATAATAATAATAACAATAATAATAATAATACCGATAATAATAATAATAATAATACCGATAATAATAATAACGTTAATAATAATAATAATTATTATAATACCGATAATAATAATAATAATAATACTAATAATAATACCGATAATAATAATAATACAGATAATAATAATATTTATAATTTTTATATTTTATAATTTTCTTAATTATATTTGCTAATAATAATATCAAAACTTATTTGATATTAATTATAAAAATCAATTATTGGATACTATTATCTGTATTATTATTATTATCGGTATTATTATTAGTATTATTATTATTATTGTTATTATTATTATTATTAACGGTATTATTATTATCGGTATTATTATTATTATTATTATTATAACAAATAATGCATTGTATCATTATTTGTATCCAATAATTGATTTTTATAATTAATATCAACTGAGTTTTGATATTATAATTAGCAAATATAATTAAAGAAATTATAAAATATAAAAATTATAAATATTATTATTATCTGTATTATTATTATTATCGGTATTATTATTAGTTATTATTATTATTATTATTATCGGTATTATAATAATAATAATTATTATTAACGTTATTATTATTATCGGTATTATTGTTATTATTATTATTATTATTATTGTTATTATTATTACTGTTATTATTATTATTATTATTATTATTATTATTATTATTAGACTAAAAGACAAATTGCACCCCAAACTTGTTGACTTTTGACCCCAGTGCCTTAGCCGGTCACTTTTGACCGGCTAAATGTACGGAGGGTGCATTTTGTTACGCATATATGAAGTTTAGGGTGCACTTAGATACGTTTTTTAGTTTGAGGTCAAAAGTCAACATATGAGTAAAGTTTGGGGTGCAATTTGTCTTTTAGTCTAAAATAGTTGATTGAAAGACATGCAACATATAATTTAATCATTAATTATTTAAATAAATATTTAATTATTTAATAATTACAATTATATTCTCAAAATCATAATTATTAATTTTTAATTATTAACATAATAAATTATTATTTATACTAATCGTCCTTTGCACAGAATTAGTGAACTTGTATCTATTACTACTATGTAACATAAATAATTGCATACCCCATTTCTTCTTAAGTGAGGTTTTTGATAATTGACAATTCCTTCCCGAGGTCTTCCTTTTCCTCTACTATATATATATATATATATATATATATATATATATATATATATATATATATATATATATATATACACCAAGCGGATCAGGTCCGGACTCCCGGACCTGACCAAAATCCGGACCCAGAAATTTTTATTTTTTTTTGCAAAACAGTTAATAAAAAATATATAATGATTTTTGGTATTGAAAAAAATTATTAAAACAGTGTTTTGGGTTTGATTTGGATACATATAACAAACACTGTTATACAGTCGGTACAACACTGTTTGTTATATGTATCCAAATCAAACCCAAAACACTGTTTTAATAATTTTTTTCAATACCAAAATCATTATATATTTTTTATTAACTGTTTTGCAAAAAAAAAAAAAAAAAAAAAAAATTCGGGTTCGGATTTTATCAGGTCCGGACTCCCGGACTTGATCTTAACTCTATATATATATATATATATATATATATATATATATATATATATATATATAACATGGTGTGGTTGCTACTGCTATTTTGGCTATGATGATGGCAACTTATCATTTTACAGATCAAATTAACCACAAGCACAAAGAAATCTACACTTGCTATCCTTGGTAAAATTCCTAACATATCAACCTACTAGACTTTTAATACCATTTAATGCAAGAATATTAGCTTATGCATTGCTCCACCATCTCACTCTCTCTTTGAAAACATAATTGAATTATATGCTATCGATCTAAACTCTACAGATTCTTGCCATCTCAGTTTCTAACTGTATTTAGTATCTGTTTATTGCATCTCATCAATAATTAAAACAATCCCTTGTGAAAGAACAAAAATAATACTCTCTCTGTACCAAAATTAAAAATACAATTTGACTTTTAAAAACAAACGATGATATATTAAATTTCAAATTGACGTGAATTTATTTAATTTTAGTTAATATGATTATTATAATCGTATAATATATAATAAAAACTATTAATCACAAAATTTATTTTATTCTAAACTTTTACGAATGATACCGATTTTAAAGTTTAACATGTCGTCTTTTAACCTCAAAAGTTAAATTATATTTTTAATTTTGGAATGGAGACGGTATAAATTATGAAAACGGAAAATTGATCATATTTTGTCACTATCATAAGCACAGACATTTTTATATTGTATTGTTAGCATGCGCAGAAGCTTATTGTGTTGCTTGTTTGTATGGATATCAGAGTGATGGTTATCTACAATAAACGAACTAGAGAAGGGGTGACTAAATTATATTAGTAGTGGGATTTTTATTTTCACAAGTATTGATATTTTCACAAAATCTTCCCGCTACATATTTACTATTTATATAAGAAAAAATTTGTAAAAATATCACTTTTACTTGTTATAATATGAATTCTATAAATAAATTTGTTGTATTTTACTGCATTTTCTACCTTAAATATAGCTACCCATGTACCCCAGAACAAACTACAAATAAATAAATAACGGGAATTGATATTTTTATAAATAAAAATGATAATTCTACAAAATCCTCTCACATAAATAGTAAATAAGTCTCACACTCATATGTGAGGAATTTTGTACAAATATTAAATTTTATTTGTAAAATATTAATTCCCTAAATGAATTGTATATCATTACACATGCAGTAAAACCCTATTTCTCACCAATTGAGCCAAGGGAGTCATTTGTAAATAATGGGAAATTGCATTATTATAATCCCCTTGTGACCATCATTGGCAGGGTTATATCCAAATTTGTGATCAAGGACAAAGGCATAAAAGCAGCAACAAGTAAATAGATATTTTAGGCTCCTCCATTTGGAGCTCCAGTGTAGAACAAAATTCGCATCATTTTAACCTTGAACTAGAGCGCAAATGAAAATTTTTGGAGCGAAAATATCATTAATTCAGTCATAGAATTCCATCCCTCAAATCTCAATGATATCCTCAAATTGCATAGCATTACTAGACATATAAAATCCCTTATATAACATAATAGAACACCCTACATATGTGCAATGACAATAACAACAAAATCAAGAAAAATAGGAAGTTAAAAAAAGAATTCATTTGATCATCCTTTTCTTTAGTTGTGAAAAGTCAATAATTCTATACCGACTTAACCTACTCGCTGCTACATTGTGAACCAGCCAACACCCACAAAGCAAAACAGAGAAATTAACTAGATCATAAGTTTTAAACAAAAAATCTTACCAATTTCATTAAAATCAAAAAAGTATTGCGACAAGCATAAAGTCATATCACACACTGAAGGGGTACGTAAATAAACTAGTGCGAAGCAAAAATTGTAGAAAAACAGTTCCTAGTTTACTTATCTAAATTCCTGTGATTTTTCTTTACTTTTGGAAGCCAAGAGCAATCTGCTTCTCCCTATCAATTCAATCATCACCATTCCCACACACAAACACACTCTTTCTTTCTAATATATAGCAAAATACATCTAATGAATTGTTCTATCAAACACTTAAAGCTTCTTTCACGATATCCAATTCATTTTTCTCATTGAATCTTTTTCAGTATTTAAATAATACCGGAAATTAAACTAGAAAAATAAGAAATTCAACCTAAAAATATTTAATTGCAAGATGAATACCACAGCCTTCTCTGTCTGCTATTGTTCATCCGCTACCAATAATCCACTATCTTATCGCTTAATCCTGAACTCCACATTGCATTGTAATTACATCCTGTGGAGGTTATGCATCTGATCCATCTAATGCTGAATTCGACGTAACAAAAAATTTACAAACCATAAATCTGATATAAGTGATTAAGTACCAAAAGACCGCTGATGCAGATTTATCTGGTCTTCTCCAGAACAGATAAATTATTAAATTGTTTACCTAAGGACCCTAGCATAAATTTCTTCAAACCATATACGAGGTATCACCCAAGGAATTAGTCCAGGTTCCAGCCTCAAAATGTTCAAAGTCCGAATGTCATATCTAGTATGCCACATGGTATGGAAAATCAGATAGCTAATGGGAGCATTCATTAAATTTCAAAATTCATGTTAGGGAAGCGAGTAGGTAAAATTCCAGGGGTAAATCACTGAAGTAGTCTTGTAAGCTATTGTTTTAGTAACATTTTGCCCCAGAAAAATAACTTCCGAACAAAACCTAAACAACTCAAGATAAAACAAGATCCTAGGAGCCTACATACGTATTAAAAAAAATAAAATAAAAATCAAATAGTAGAACCTAGGCACTATGCATAAGTTCTAACATATATCCATACCAAATACTTGTCTCATCTCCTAAGAACCACTGTTCTGTACTTGGTTGTATTACTAAACACAATATCAAAGTAATGTGGAGTAAATGTGAACAGGGTGTTGGTGCGCACAATATTGAAGTTACAAAGCTTCGATAACATTGTAACAGTTCTTTCAGATTTTAACTACAAAGTCGAGAAGTTGTTTTCTTTACTGCATAATTGTACTGGTATACTCATTCATTAAAAAATAAAATTAATACAACATGAACATACTTTTAATGTTTATCCCTGGTTTTCAAACTATCAGATATGCTCCACAGCCGCCCTGTTTGTCCAGCACTGTCCTAACAGAGCAAAAATTTGACACAAGTCAGCAGCACCAAGTAGGCAGAGTTGATATATTTTACAACAAAGATCAAAAAACAATAATAATAATTTAGATCCAATATCAAGTATCAAATATATGGAAAGAATATTAACCCTCAAGCTAGCTATGTACAAACTCAATCATGGAGAAATGAATGGGACTCTAGTCAGCATCTACTTAATGCTCTATGTATAAGTTACTAAATTACCTCTTTCTCGTATAATGTCAGTCCAAATTTCTTACAGCACCAGTTTAAATCCCTGTGACAAAAATTCATCCCTACAAGAAACAGGGATTAACATTTTGAGGTGCAAATTTATTTTACATAAAAACAAATGAAGTTCTCCTCTGCAGTAAAAAGATTTAAGAACAACAGGCTGGCCTTAACCATTATATGTACTGATACAGAGCAGATGGCAGGAGCAACAGATATTTAAACTGTAAATAAATTGTATCCTCAAAAGAATCAAATTTAGTTCACAAGCAAGGCAATGCATGGAAACATATGGAAATCTATAGACAGGTTATAAAACTATGGCGGTTTTAAGAAGTACCTCTTCTTCTTATCCTTCGTATCCTTCCTTTTCTCTCGTCCACTCTTTCTGCTATCATTTCGACCATTGAGCGGAACAAGACTTCCTACGAAAACTCCTGCACTAAATGAATAAGGCATACCATCAACTCTAACTTCCTTAACCAATTTTTCTTTAAGGTCATACCAAACAAGCCTTTTGTCATCATAATTCAAGAGAATTTCACCACCACTCTTTGAATAAGCCAGAGGCTTCATATACTCAAAAGGTCGAATACTCGGTGGTTCAACTGATAACAACTTAGTCCATGACTCCTTCACACCATATTCCTTCATCACCCATATATCAAGACGGTCTTTAAAATATGAACAGGTTACACAAAGACATCCACCCAATATTTCCACATCCAGCTGAAAGCCCTTATCCACATACTCAGGTTCTGGCACCACCCGATACTCCTCAACTCCGATATCAAAAGCAACTATTATCTTGGGCAGTAAAGGGTCACGTCTTTCTTTCACAACCCAGTGCAAAGCACCACCAGCAAGCACTCCATGCCCTCCTAGTCCTAGGCATAGGTAATAAGGAAAATCTTGAATCCGTCTCCACAAATTCAATTTAAGACTATACACTATCACTTCAGAACTGGAACAATCATATTCTTCACAATAAAATTGGACAATACGAATCACCTTATAATCCTCCTCCACCTTGTCATACCCAAATCCATACTTTATGTATCTAAAATACTTGGGATATTTTGGGGTCGGAATGGGCGAATCAGGCAACTTACGGTATTTCCTTGTAGACGGATTCCAAATGGCAATTCCTGTCTCAATGTTACCCAAAAGGAGCAAGCCATCACAAGAACCCAAAACATTTGTAATGCAGGGATTTTTCAAAGGGTGGTCGAGCTTGACTGCTTCATCGAGTAAATCAAAGTTAACGGAATAGAGATCCTCATTTTTAATAAAGAGGCTGAGATTGGAGTTAGTTTCAACTGATTTATTGAGATGCATTTTAATGAAATTTGAGCTGTCAATTAGAGTACACCAAGTTTTCGATACACACCTAAACTGTAGCAGGGTCTTTACGGGTAATCTTGAGAGAATATCAGCAACTATATCCATCAGTAGATTCGACATCTTGATTCAAATTATTATTCTAGGGCTTTCAATGAGAGAGAATTCTACCGGGTTAAATTGAGTTCTCAATATCAAAGCGGTATGAGTATAATTTTTTCATAAAAAGATGCAAATTTCATAGGATTAGCTACGGGATTTGAAGAACAAACAAGTTAAACAAATGGATTCGAAAACAGAAATGGGGTTTGCAAATCTGGCTATATATGATCCATAAATTTACCCAAAAACAACTTCATATACCAAAAAAATCAAATCAAATAAGGGGAAAAAGATAATCAAACAACTTATCAGTTATTCCGCTGGTTGATTTCTTCCGGAACCACCTTCTTACAGGTTCTAGTACATTCTGTGCCCCATCCGCGTCTTCTATCTGTAAAGTGCCGCTTTAGGAAGAGTAATCTCTATATCTATATCTATATCGATACCAAGGAAAAACTAAGTTATGTTTTTTTGTCTTTGGTAACGGATTATAATTTAATTACAACTAAAATACATTTTAAAAACCTCTTTAATTCTATTTTATTAACTACTACTAAAATACATTTTAAACTTAAAATTTATCTAAAACCAATACATTATTTATGATTCTAAAAAATTTTAGAATAACTTATTATTTTATAACAATTTTATTTCTTATATAAGTCATTTATTATTATTGACTCTCATGATATATATAATAAGGCAAAATTAAATTTTTTTTATCCTTAATCTTTGATATGGTATATAGGTAAAACTAAGTTTTTTGGTCATTGGTATAGAATTAGAATTTAACTGTTACTATAACACTTTTTAAAATCTCTTGATTTTATTTTAATAACTACTACTAAAACACTTTTTAAACCTAGAATTTAACTAGATACAATACATTATTTATGATCTTAAAATTTTTTAGAGTAACTTATTATTTTATAACAATTTTATTTCTTATAGAAGTCCTTTACTAATATTGACTCTCATGATATATAATAAGGCAAAACTAAATTTTTTGATCTTGGTCTTTAGTATGAGACTAGAATTTAACTGCTACTAAAACACTTTTTAAAATATCCTGATTTTATTTTATTAACTACTACTAAAATACTTTTTAAACCTATAATTTTAACTAGAACTAATATACTATTTATGATCCTGAAAAATTTTAGAGTAACTTATTATTTTATAACAATTTTATTTCTTATAGAAGTCATTTACTAATATTGACTCTCATAAGCCTAAATTAAAACACCGACGGATTATTGTTAAATAATATATTTAACAATGATATATCATATAGTAACAAATTATTCTACTATTATATCATAATTATCCATAAAATAAAACATTGAAACATAAGTAAGCTATATTAAGCTGGAACAATTTGAATTAGTATTTACAACATAAACGATAGAATTATTATAATATAACTGTGCTAAAATATATGATCGTAATAATTAACTAGGATTAATTTATAAAAGAGACATAATGATAGTATTTTATAAGTGCTTAATATTTAAATTTTTTTAAAGAAGGCAAAACACAGGTCTATTTTATAAATAACATTATTTTAAATATTTTATTTATTTTATATATGATGTTTATAAAAAAAATTGAATTTCACAAATTAACTTACTATTGATATTAGAATGATTACTGTAGACACCCAAATTTTGCACTTCGTATACTAACCCTGACAGGAGGGCAAATTCGTCCATTGAGCCGGCCTACGAGAGCAAAGGATGGACAAGTGCGAACATTCGACGCCACCGCGACGATTTACAACCGAAACCGACGTGACAACAAGGTCGGCCGAAATGAGCATTCCCGAATGATGTGGCACGTCTCCCAGTAATTCTCGGACTGCAAAATACAAGCCTTTCGGCAAAAACCAACGTCACGACACGAGAATCGAGGCATGGTCCGAAAATCGAGAAAATCAGCACACCCAGCCGCGGATTGATCTGCGGCCAATGATTAAAATAATTGAAGTGTGCGGCGGGCGGCTGAGCGGCTGAAGTGCGCGGCGGGCGCAGGGAAACCGAGGCCAGCCGCGGATCAATCTGCGGCTGCCTCTGATTAACCTATTTCAGCTCATTCAGGATACAGAGAGTTGGCAGCGGCGGAAGAATTGGGAGAGAGGAAGAAAATAGCAACAGCAGCAGCGCGTTAGGGAGAAAAAAGAGAGAAAAAAGTGAGGATTTATATCCCTATTGTTAGATTGTATCATATACTTTCTCTACTCTAATTAATATACGAGTTTATACGAATTGTGGTGTCATTTGCAAGGTGAAAATCCCTCTTTTACAGCATTTTTATTATATCATTTTGTTAAACTTTTGGTCATTTGGGTTATATCAAATGTAGTTTTCCTTGTATATTATGGTGAATCCATGGATGGAGGACTATTAGTGAAGGTTCCAAATGGAACGAAATTCTGCCTAAAGGCCCGATGATATCCATTTGATGATTTTTAGCTCGTTATAGTGATGTAGTAATTTTGGATGTGAGCCTAGGAATGCGACCCCGTGGTCCAAATCCGATGATGGACATTTTTGGATGTATGTAATAGGGCCGATGTACCCTTTATTGTAAATATGTAATTGTCGGGCCTTAAAACGATATCAAGTCAAAAATCGGGTTTAAGGCCCCGTAATAGTGAAATATGTGATTGTGGGCGTTGGGGTTATTACATGCCCATGAATAGCCCCCACGCATTTTAATGTTTAGTTGATTTGTGACACAAAAATGGATTTCAAGTTAAACGATGAAGATTTCTATAAAATCAATCAAAGTAGGTTATTAGCACCACGAGGCTAAAATTTGGAAATGCTAATGAATGTCGATTCCTATTTAACGAGAAGGCTAAAGAAAAAAATCGTTTTCAAACATCACAAAAATGATTTTATAAAAATAAGTAACGTTTTATTAAATCTTTGTGCATAGGGTTAAAGAGATCCTAGAAGTTGCCCATCATGCTATTTACGAAAGCAACGTATAGATCTCGATTCCTATTTTGACGAAGGTTTAGAAAACTCTTGTTTTTGCCAAAACGACACCTAATGAAAATCTCATAAGTTTTTGACAATTAAAATCAAACCTTTCTCATAAAGCTTTCTCGTATAAGCCGAATGACATTCTAAAGCATTCTCAAAAGAAAGCACGACTTTCCATCAAAACCTAAATGGTTTCTTCATGCAAACTCACCACGACATTCACATAGGCACACACACACACACACGCACATACACACACACATTCAAGAATTAAAGGACAGGAAAAGCATCAAGATTGCGGTAACCGTGTCTCACGGAAGTCGGGGGGTGCCTAACACCTTCTCCTCGCTTAAGCAAGCCACCGAACTCTATGAATCTCGGTTCGCAGACCAATTAATTCGGAGTCACACATGAGCCAGCGATTTACGAAAAAATGAAACTCGGATGAGTTGGTACATCCATTTCAAATATACCAACTGGCGACTCTGGTCAATTGGCTTATCATAAAAAACGATCTTTTAAAACCCCGTCGACACTCATGCCGACCTTTTCCAAACATCATCTAATAACAAAGGCTAAAATCGGAAAAGGACAAATATCGCGAAGGAAACGACAAACCCGACGTCGACAGTTGGCGCCTCTGCTGGGGACCATTAGAGGGCTTAAGCCGCGTTCAAGTCTTGATGCTGTCCTATCCTTTAAAATTCATGAATGTGTGTGTGCGTGCGATATTTTGACCTGTTGTTGTGTGAATGTGTTTTACCAATGAAATGAATGGTTGAATGGAATGACTTTACTTTAAAAGAAATCATTGCATGCGGTGAGGACGATGAATGTGAATGTATGTTGAGAGAGTACCTCCTCCTGAGGCAAACCTGTCGGTTGCTTATTACTGGACTCGAAGGGGCTGCTCCCCGGAGATGGCTCAGGAAACGCACCACCCAAATTCGCTCCAATCGAAAGGATTCAGACGAGTAGATTGCGAAGATTTGGGGACCTTCATGCCGAAAAGCCCGCGAGAGTAACCCTAGGGTAGGTCAGCCTCTGATAAACCTAACGAAAGGGAAGCTTCTTCATGCCCTTTTATCATTCAGTCAAATGAATAAATGTCATGTAAATGGTATACAACTGTCATACCGTCATCATCGTAATAAATATGTCATGTATCATGTGATTACATCACCTGCACATATAAAGAGAATACTGACATGGTTTTTGCAGGAAGGCAATCCGTGCCACGTACCAAGGTTTTCTAAAACTTCTAAACACTATCCTGTCATCAAACAGTGACCTTGTTTTGCAGGATAAAATTAGAGGACCGTGAAGGCGTGGCATAGCGATCACAAAGAACCCGGATTAGGGGCATATTCGACCACAAAAAAAAATGATAGTAGTTAGAGACTCGAATTGGTCATCCGACAGGCCATGGGAATATACAGCACCAAAGGGCATAAATGGGACCTAGCTACGGGACTGCTGAGATATCTGGAAGCCGAAGAAGCCCACAGACAAATGAACGAAGTACATGGCGATGTGTGCGGAGCCCATATGAGCAGAGCATTTTTGGCAAAGAAAATCATGTGAACGGATCACTACTGGCTAACCATGAAAACTGACTGCGATGCTCATGTCAGGAAATGCCATCAATGCCAGATCCATGCCAATGCGATCCATGAATGCCAGATCCATGCCAATGCGATCCATGCACCTCCTAATGAGCTCCATTGCTTGACCTCACCATGGCCAGTTGGACCGTGCAGCAGGTGATATCCAGGAAGGGGTACCCCGATTTGAGGCATTCTAGCCTGACAAACGATAGGCCAAATTTGAAGGAGGATCACGATTTTGGTATAGGGCTAGATTTCGATCTGATGGGGATTGAGCAGGACGAGACAGATATCGATAATACGCCTAACGAGATCAAATGAGGGGTCGAGGATAAACCCAAACCCGACTTAGACCAAGCCATCGCCATCAAACATCAGAACTCCTAACGATCACAAAGAACCCGGAGTAGGGGCAAATTCAAACGCAAAAAAAAAAAAAGAATAAAAAAAAACCGAGTTGTTGAGCCTGTATGGAGATATGTTCGCTTGGTCCCATGGCGACGTGATTGGATTGTCCACAGACGTTATAGGACATCGACTGCCCATCAAGGAGGGTTCCGACCAATCAAGCAAAAGTTAAGAACGTTGAAGCCTGAATGGAGGTTGAAAGTAAAGGACGAGATTATCAAGCGGTTTAAAGCAGGAATCATCACGGTGTCTATTTACCCTGAATGGCTTTCCGACAGAATCCCAGTACCACAGCCTGGAGGAGAAGTAAGGGGCCGCATCGACTATAGAAATCTGAACGAGGCCCTCAAGGAGGAGATATGTGACAAATTCAAGATCAAACATTTTGATTCAGTCATTTACTGGCCCAAAATGAATGGGGCAGTGGGGGCTGCAAATAAAACACAAAGACAATCATGGGAAGAATGTCCGCCAATCATCGGGGATGGCCGGATTTATTGTCGCTCACCCTGTTTGCCTATCGAACCTCAGTTCGCACATTTGGAGGGGCAGCCTCTTACGCATCTCCCGGGCATACGACAAGAGGGTACGATCCCGGAAATTCAAAATAAACGATTTAGTCCTCAAAAGGATCGCGCCCTGCCAAGACGAAGCTATGGGGAATTTCGCTCTAAATTAAAAGGAGCCGTCACGAAAAAAATCCTCTCTGGGGGAGCCCTCATATTACAAGGAATGGACGGAAGGCGTTCCCCAGCCCGTTAATTCTGACTCTGTGAAACAACTCTGTGATCTAAAAAAAAAAAAAGAAAAAAAAAATCAAAAATCCCCTAAACCTTTCAACAAGTCAAAGGACTGGATCTTTTGTCAGCCCAGCGAGATACCGATGCAACCAGTACGAGGGAGATCACAAGAAAAGCAACTTAACACTGGGGCATTTGTCACTACCCAGGAAATGATGACGTGCAAATTGGCACCCATGCAACAATCCCATCAACATGCACCATCATCATCAAATGGTACCTCATGTGAATTCAATCTTCAATGGTACGATCATCTGGCATTTGTCAAGCATAGTTTTCCCGGGATACGATGATCCGCGTGAAAGGGAATTTTATTTGGCTTGATAGGAATCAGATTAATTCTGACAAGCAACCGTGGAGCACGATCGTGAATATGATTAGACGAATAAGGCTATTCAACCTTTTGATCGGGTACAAAGCCTTAATTCAAAGCAACGTTTGCGACAGAATCGACCTCATGTGACAGCCTTCACTTTGCATTTGCACAAACTTTCAGTTGTGGGGTATAAAACTGTGACGACGCTGATAGCAATTAACACGTAGTCAGATAGTCAATGATTATCAAGCTAATATCAAGAAGTCAGACGATAAATGATTATCAAGCTAATGTCTCGAATCGTGGCCTGGGTTATTCGAGTAATTAAGCCCGAGGGGTGTCTCTACACCTGGTGCCCTAAAGCCATCTGGTTTGGGAGTCGCTGGCCCAACACTCGTTACATGGGTAACTCAGAGCCTAAGAAAACGAGCATTATAGTAGAGGAGGCCCGAGCAGATTCGAATCGTGGCATGGGCTACTCGAGTAATTAAGCCTAAGGGGTGTCTCTACATCTGGTGCCCTAAAGCCGTCTGGTTTGGGAGTCACCGGCCTAACACTCGCTACATGGGTAACTCAAGCCTAAGAAAACGAATCTTGCGCAAGGTCAAGTAAAGAATGAATGGTCCTTTGACTTGTTGAAAGGTTTGGGTGATTTTTGATTTTTTTTTTTTAGATCACAGAGTTGTTTCACAGAGTCAGAATTAACGGGCTGGGGAACGCCTTCCGTCCATTCCTTGTAATATGAGGGCTCCCCAGAGAGGATTTTTTTCGTGACGACTCCTTATAATTTAGAGCGAAATTCCCCATAGCTTCGTCTTGGCAGGGCGCGATCCTTTTGAGGACTAAATCCTTTATTTTGAATTTCCGGGATCGTACCCTCTTGTCGTATGCCCGGGAGATGCGTAAGGGGCTGCCCCTCCAAATGTGCGAACTGAGGTTCGATAGGCAAACAGGGTGAGCGACAATAAATTCGGCCATCCCCGATGATTGGCGGACATTCTTCCCATGATTGTCTTTGTGTTTTATTTGCAGCCCCCACTGCCCCATTCATTTTGGGCCGGTAAATGACTGAATCAAAATGTTTGATCTTGAATTTGTCACATATCTCCTCCTTGAGGGCGTCGTTCAGATTTCTATAGTCGATGCGGCCCCTTACTTCTCCTCCAGGCTGTGGTACTGGGATTCTGTCGGAAAGCCATTCAGGGTAAATAGACACCGTGATGATTCCTGCTTTAAACCGCTTGATAATCTCGTCCTTTACTTTCAACCTCCATTCAGGCTTCAACGTTCTTAACTTTTGCTTGATTGGTCGGAACCCTCCTTGATGGGCAGTCGATGTCCTATAACGTCTGTGGACAATCCAATCACGTCGCCATGGGACCAAGCGAACATATCTCCATACAGGCTCAACAACTCGGTTTTTTTTTTATTCTTTTTTTTTTGCGTTTGAATTTGCCCTTACTCCGGGTTCTTTGTGATCGTTAGGGGTTCTGATGTTTGATGGCGATGGCTTGGTCTAAGTCGGGTTTGGGTTTATCCTCGACCCCTCCTTTGATCTCGTCAGACGTATTATCGATATCTGTCTCGTCCTGCTCAATCCCCATCAGATCGAAATCTAGTCCTATACCAAAATCGTGATCCTCCTTCAAATTCGGCCTATCGCTTGTCAGGCTAGAATGCCTCAAATCGGGGTACCCCTTCCTGGATATCACCTGCTGCACGGTCCAACTGGCCACGGTGAGGTCAAGCAATGGAGCTCATTAGGAGGTGCATGGATCGCATTCATGGATCGCATTGGCATGGATCTGGCATTGATGGCATTTCCTGACATGAGCATCGCAGTCAGTTTTCATGGTTAGCCAGTAGTGATCCGTTCACATGATTTTCATTGCCAAAAATGCTCTGCTCATATGGGCTCCGCACACATCGCCATGTACTTCGTTCATTTGTCTGTGGCCTTCTTCGACTTCCAGATATCTCAGCAGTCCCGTAGCTAGGTCCCATTTATGCCCTTTGGTGCTGTATATTCCCATGGCCTGCCGGATGACCAATTCGAGTCTCTAACTACTATCTTTTTTTTGGTGGTCGAATATGCCCCTAATCCGGGTTCTTTGTGATCGCTATACCACGCCTTCACGGTCCTCTAATTTTATCCTGCAAAACAAGGTCACTGTTTGATGACAGGATAGTGTTTAGAAGTTTTAGAAAACCTTGGTACGTGGCACGAATTGCCTTCCTGCAAAAACTATGTCAGTATTCTCTTTATATGTGCAGGTGATGTAATCACATGATACATGACATATTTATTACGATGATGACGGTATGACAGTTGTATACCATTTACATGACATTTATTCATTTGACTGAATGATAAAAGGGCATGAAGAAGCTTCCCTTTCGTTAGGTTTATCAGAGGCTGACCTACCCTAGGGTTACTCTCGCGGGCTTTTCGGCATGAAGGTCCCCAAATCTTCGCAATCTACTCGTCTGAATCCTTTCGATTAGAGCGGATTTGGGTGGTGCGTTTCCTGAGCCATCTCCGGGGAGCAGCCCCTTCGAGTCCAGTAATAAGCAACCGACAGGTTTGCCTCAAGAGGAGGTACTTTCTTAACATACATTCACATTCATCGTCCTCACCGCATGCAATGATTGCTTTTAAAGTAAAGTCATTCCATTCAACCATTCATTTCATTGGTAAAACACATTCACACACAACACCAGGTCAAAATATCGCACGCACACACACATTCATGAATTTTAAAGGATAGGACAACATCAAGACTTGAACGCGGCTTAAGCCCTCTAATGGACCCCAGCAGAGTCGCCAGCTGTCAACGTCGGGTTGTCGCTTCCTTCGCGATATTTGTCCTTTTCCGATTTTAGCCTTTGTTATTAAATGATGTTTGGAAAAGGTCGGCATGAGTGTCGACGGGGTTTTGAAAGATCATTTTTTATGATGAGCCAATTGACCAGAGTCGCCAGTTGGTATATTTGAAATGGATGTACCAACTCATCCGAGTTTCATTTTTTCGTAAATCGCTGGCTCATGTGTGACTCCGAATTAATTGGTCTGCGAACCGAGATTCATAGAGTTCGGGGGCTTGTTTAAGCGAGGGGAAGGTGTTAGGCACCCCCCGACTTCCGTGAGACACGGTTACCGCAATCTTGATGCTTTTCCTGTCCTTTAATTCTTGAATGTGTGTGTATGTGCGTGTGTGTGTGTGTGTGCCTATGTGAATGTCGTGGTGAGTTTGCATGAAGAAACCATTTAGGTTTTGATGGAAAGTCGTGCTTTCTTTTGAGAATGCTTTAGAATGTCATTCGGCTTATACGAGAAAGCTTTATGAGAAAGGTTTGATTTTAATTGTCAAAAACTTATGAGATTTTCATTAGGTGTCGTTTTGGCAAAAACAAGAGTTTTCTAAACCTTCGTCAAAATAGGAATCGAGATCTATACGTTGCTTTCGTAAATAGCATGATGGGCAACTTCTAGGATCTCTTTAACCCTATGCACAAAGATTTAATAAAACGTTACTTATTTTTATAAAATCATTTTTGTGATGTTTGAAAACGATTTTTTTCTTTAGCCTTCTCGTTAAATAGGAATCGACATTCATTAGCATTTCCAAATTTTAGCCTCGTGGTGCTAATAACCTACTTTGATTGATTTTATAGAAATCTTCATCGTTTAACTTGAAATCCATTTTTGTGTCACAAATCAACCAAACATTAAAATGCGTGGGGGCTATTCATGGGCATGTAAGCCATCCGAATAACCCCAACGCCCACAATCACATATTTCACTATTACGGGGCCTTAAACCCGATTTTCGACTTGATATCGTTTTAAGGCCCGACAATTACATATTTACAATAAAGGGTACATCAGCCCTATTATATACATCCAAAAATGTCCATCATCGGATTTGGACCACGGGGTCGCGTTCCTAGGCTCACATCCAAAATTACTACATCACTATAACGAGCTAAAAATCATCAAATGGATATCATCGGGCCTTTAGGAAGAATTTCGTTCCATTTGGAACCTTCACTAATAGTCCTCCATCCATGGATTCACCATAATATACAAGGAAAACTATATTTGATATAACCCAAATGACCAAAAGTTTAACAAAATGATATAACAAAAATGCTGTAAAAGAGGGATTTTCACCTTGCAAATGACACCACAATTCGTATAAACTCGTATATTAAGTAGAGTGTCGACGCCGGGTTTCGGCTCGCTTGTCTTTTCCAATTTTAGCCTTTGGGTTTAGATGACGTTTGGAAAAGGTCGGCATTGATGTCGACGGGGTTTTGAAAGATCGTTTTTATGATGAGCCAATTAACCAGAGTCGCCAGTTGGTATATTTGAAATGGATGTACCAACTCATCCGAATTTTTTTATAAATCGCTGGCTCATATGTGACTCCGAATTAATTGGTCTGCGAATCGAGATTCATAGAGTTCGGGGGCTTGTTTAAGTGAGGGGAAGGTGTTAGGCACCCCTCGACTTCCGTGAAACACGGTTACCGCAATCTTGATACTTTCCTATCCTTTAATTCATGAATATGTGTATGTAAGTGCGTGTGTGTGTGTGTGTACCTATGTGAATGTTGTGGTGAATTTGTATGAAAGAATCATTTGGATTTTAGGGAAAATTGTGTTTTAAATTGAGAACGCTTCGGAATGTCTTTTCGGTATACACGAGAAAGCTTTATGGGAAAGGTTTGATTTTAATTGTCAAAACTATGAGATTTTCGTTAGGTGTCGTTTTGGCAAAACAAGAGTTTTAAACCTTTGCCAAAATAGGAATCGAGATCTATACATTGCTTTCGTGAAATGATCGGGCAATTTCTAGAATCTCTTTCACCCTATGCACAAAGATTTAACAAAACGTTACTTATTTCTAAAATCAGATTTTGTGATGTTTGAGAACGATTTTTCTTTAGCTTTCTCGTTAGATAGGAATCGACATTCATTAACATTTCTCAAATTTTAACCTCGTGATTCTAATATCCTACTTTGCTTGATTTTTATGAAAATCTTATCATTTAGCTTTGAAATCAATTTCGCGTCATAAATCGAATCAAGCATAAACACGCGTCGGGTTTATTCATGGGCATGTAAGCCATCAAAATATCCCCGAACGCCAACAATCACAAATTTCACTATTTCGGGGCCTTAAACACGATTCTCGCCTTAGCGTCGTTTTAAGGCCCAATGGTTACACACTACAAAACAAGCCTCTTGAATCTATTACATACACCAAACGTCCATCATCGGATTTGAACCACGGGGTCGCTTTCCTAGGCTCACAACCACAATTGCTACACACTCGCAAATTGAATACTCAATTATAACAACGTAGATTGCCTAACACATCCTACAAATACACTCAATTAAATTACGCCTAATATACATCCATAAACAAACTAGAAATTTCACCAATTAGATATCATCGGATTATTAGGAAGAATTTTGTTCCAATGGAACCCTCACCAATAATCCCTAATCCATGATTGCTCAATAATATTCTTGAAAATTTCAATTAAATTTAGCCAAATAACATGATAGAAGTTGCAAAAATAATGAGATTTTCACCTTGCAAATGATACCAAAATTGTGTAGAAACTTGTGTATTGAGGGAAATATGAGATGTATATGATATAATCTAACAACAAAGGAAATTTCTCTCTTTTTCTCTCAATTGTTGCAAGAATTATTTTTTTCTATTTTCTCTCTATTTCCGAGCTAAAAACTGCTGCTGATTTCTTCTTCTTCCGCAAACTGCCCAACCTCCTGTATGCTGCCTGCTGCCGAGCTTAAATAGGCTGGCCAAAGCCAGCCGCAGATCTATCTGCGGCTGGCCGCAGATGGAATCTGCGGCTGGCCAGCTGGCACGCCTCCCATCGCACTCAGCTGCTGAGTGCTGATTTCCCGGTTTTCGTGCTGGCGCACCCACTTGGCCGCAGATCTATCCGCGGCTGGCGGGCTTGACTTTCTCGATTTTCGTGCCACGCCTCGATTTTCGTACCGCAACGTCGGTTTTCGCTGACAGGCTCGTATTCCGCAGTCCGGGAACTTCCGGGAGACGTGCCACCTCATTCGGAAATGCCTGCCTCGGACGGCTTTATTGTCACGTAAACTTGGGTTGCCCAAAACATTGCGGCGGTGCCGGGCGCTCGCCCTCGTGCCCGCTCTTTTGCTCCTGCAAGCTGGTTCAATTGACGATTTCGCCCTCCTGTCAAGGTTAGTAGAAGGAAACGCAAAATTTGGGTGTCTACAGCTGCCCCTCTTTATCATGTTTATGAAATGATAAATGAAATGAACAGGATAAAGAATAGACACTCGATGAATGAATGACAGTGTGTAAGAATGACAGTACATACATGATGCCTCACACATATAGCTTATGATGCAACATAAGATGCAATGCATGCAAGACATTCGTAAGAGTGTCAATGTATCAACCCATTGACCGTGTTTGTTAGTCTTTGGGTTCACTCTTTCAATCTATCATCTCGTTCGGGGCCGGGTATCGTCGCCGGTCACCCATCTCGTAACCCCCGGTTATCGTCGCCGGTCGGTCCTCTGTCGGAGCCGGTTATCGTCGCCGGTCATCCATCTCGTGATCGCCGGTTATCGTCGCCGGTCGATCGTCATGTCGGGGCCGGGTATCGTCGCCGGTCACCCATCTCGTGACCTCCGGTTATCGTCGCCGGTCGGTTATCTTGTCGGAGCCGGGTATCGTCGCCGGTCATCCATCTCGTGATCGCCGGTTATCGTCGCCGGTCGATCGTCATGTCGGGGCCGGGTATCGTCGCCGGTCACCCATCTCGTAACCTCCGGTTATCGTCGCCGGTCGGTTATCTTGTCGGAGCCGGTTATCGTCGCCGGTCATCCATCTCGTGATCGCCGGTTATCGTCGCCGGTCGATCGTCATGCCGGGGCCGGGTATCGTCGCCGGTCACCCATCTCGTAACCTCCGGTTATCGTCGCCGGTCGGTTATCTTGTCGGAGCCGGTTATCGTCGCCGGTCATCCATCTCGTGATCGCCGGTTATCGTCGCCGGTCGATCGTCATGCCGGGGCCGGGTATCGTCGCCGGTCACCCATCTCGTAACCTCCGGTTATCGTCGCCGGTCGGTTATCTTGTCGGAGCCGGTTATCGTCGCCGGTCATCCATCTCGTGATCGCCGGTTATCGTCGCCGGTCGATCGTCATGTCGGGGCCGGGTATCGTCGCCGGTCACCCATCTCGTAACCCCCGGTTATCGTCGCCGGTCGGGTTATCTTGTCGGAGCCGGTTATCGTCGCCGGTCATCCATCTCGTGATCGCCGGTTATCGTCGCCGGTCGATCGTCATGTCGGGGGCCGGGTATCGTCGCCGGTCACCCATCTCGTAACCTCCGGTTATCGTCGCCGGTCGGTTACCTGTCGGAGCCGGTTATCGTCGGTTCCCGGTCATCCATCTCGTGATCGCCGGTTTTCGTCGCCGGTCGATCGTCATGTCGGTGACGGGTTTCGTCGCCGGTCACCCATGTCGTAAGCTCCGGTTTTCGTCGACGGTCGGTTATCTTGTCGGAGCCGGTTATCGTCGCCGGTCATCCATCTCGTGATCGCCGGTTATCGTCGTCGCCGGTCGATCGTCATGTCGGGGCCGGGTATCGTCGCCGGTCACCCATCGCGTAAACTTTTCACTTCAACACGTCAAATGGCTTCAAGGGAGCAAGGTGGGACCCACCAGGGCCAGCCGCAGATGGATCTGCGGCCAGCCCGCAGATGGATCTGCGGCAGCGCAGATACATCTGCGGCCATGATTGGGCCTTAAATCCAACGCGGCTCCTCCAGATCTGTCACTTTCAACTTGTAATCCAAAGAGATTCTCTCGATTTTTCTTGTTCGCAAGGGCTTTTTGTCGATTTTTTCAACTTTCCTGCAAAAACTGTTCCGGTAGGATTGATCTACACGCTACAGGTAACACTTTGACCGGTCACTTTTCAATTTCGTCAATGTTTTGCTATACATTTGACTATTTGCATGTTTAGAGATAAAATGTATGCTTTACAATGCTATGTAATGTACCATCATATATACATGCTATGTATCAACTATGTGAGTCCTATTTTATGTTAATGAGGCGGTCCCACATACTGTTATTCCTTTTCTGCAATAAACTCATGCATTACATGCTGTAATTACATATATGAATGCAATTTAGATCTGTTTGAGGCTTTGATTGATGGAAAACACTTTTGGCTTATGCCTGGGATGTCCAATTTACAAACGGAACTCTGCCTTTTTTTTTTTTTTTTTTTTTTTTTTTTTTTTTTTTTTTTTTTTTTACCATAACCATGCATCATGTTGCATTAATCATATGATGAGGCTAGAAATTTAGAAATGTTCATTACATAATTTTAAAAGGAAACTTACCTTCTTTCTCGCCCGTTCTATTCCAGCTATGGATCGTGATGCGCCCAGTAGCTCCTCCGCCTCTCGGACTTCGGGTGTTCGCCGTCGTAGGGCTGCAACCACTCCTGTTCCTCCTCGGACCCGTCAGGCTCGTCGTTTGACGGAAGCTGTTATTCGTCCTGGTCCTCCGGACGTTGAGGAGGCTGTTCCTCCGGAGGTCGCGGCAGAGGGGCCATCCTCCAGCACACCGGCTCCATCTACTCATCAGGCTCCTTCTGGCGCCTCTGTGCAGATACCCGATCTTTTGGGTCGGGATCTCAGTCGTCACCCCTCAGCATCTCTCGTGGCTAACGAGGTATATTTCAGCTCTATTCTGATTTCACTCTCAATTTCTCCATTCTCCTTTTATCCGGATTGACCTCTTGGTGATTGCCCCAGGTACCCGAGTTTACCCAGCCGAGGGGTAACTGGTTCAACATCTATTCCCTTTACGCGGCCCTGCACAGTGATTATCGGGCGATGGTGGACTCTTGGGGCTTCCGACATTTCTTCACTATCATCCCCGCCAGTGCCCCTGGGGTTACATGAGGGCTTTATCCGAGCGATGGTTCCACCAGACGCAGTCTCTTCATCTCCTCGACTGCCGAGGTCGTGTTGACCCCATGGGACTGGAGGTACATTACCGGCATTGAGTTTACCGGTTCCCGCGTCCCCTTGGATCTTGATATCACTCCTGTGGAGGTTCGAGCTTTGCTGGGCTTCGCTGCTGAGGACCGGGTCTTTAAGGCCCGCAGTATCCGATCTGGTGCCTTGGCTGTCGATGCAGTCGGGGGTCTGTACGCACTGCCCATTCCCGCGGATCAGGGCACCAGGGACATTCTGCTACGACGCCTGTTCCTGACCATCATGAGGGGTTGTTTTCTGGGGAATAACTCCTCTACCATTCATTTCAGCGTCGTAGGAGCGGTCAGAGACGTGGACCGCATCGGTGACTATGACTGGGGGTCATTCACCTTTGCCTACTTCCTCCACGGCATGCGCCTACGCTCGAAGGGACAGACTGATGCCTGGCTCGGCTTCTACCACTTTCTGTTGGTGAGTCCCCTCCTCCTCTCTCTTACTGTATTTCTTTTCCTTTCATCTCTTTTCTGTATTTGATAGTGACTCATGCCTTGCCTTGTTTCTATTCACAGTTCTGGGCTTACGAGCGGCTGCCATGTCTGAGGCCTATCACTACTCTGGGCCCGGACACTTATCCTCGGGGTCGGCGATGGCATCACAGTACTCTCGAGGAGGTCCCCGTGTCTGGCAGTTTTGCACACTGTCGCATCCAGCTGGAGCTGATCACGGCTGCAGAGGTCGTCTGGATTCCCTACCTCTCCGATCATCTGACTGTGGGGTTTGCTGACGGGCATCCTTCCGGCCCGGAGTTCGAGCTTTCCACCCGCCGCCTCACTTTGCAGAGTGTTGGAGGCTGGGTGATGTATCTGGGAGAGCGCGCATTCAGATGCGTCACTGGAGAGATCCGCATCCCGCACTCCCTTTCTTTCACTACTTTCTGGCCGTTGGATTCTCAGCCCTCGGAGATCATGCTTGCCGGGGAGGACGGCCGGATGCTTTCCACGGGTCCCACTACGAGTGATGCATTCCGTACATGGTGGGTGCCCCGTACCATCGGTCCTCAGACTCGGGCCACTTTCTTCCTTGGAGACATGGTTCCAGGCTCGGTGACGATGACCGATTGGGCTGCCTGTGTTCGGACTCCCACCCACGCTGAGCAGATCGCCGTATTGACACGTCAGGTAGATCAGTTATCGCTGTTTATTCGGGGGTTGGGCCGGGCCCCGGAGGAGGCTTACACCTACGATCCTGACGGTGCAGGTTATGATGCAGGCCCGAGTTCATCTGATGCCACAGCGCATCCCTACATCCCTGATATGAACTTTGGTCCTCCGAGCTCGACGACTCCAGGGGATCAGTTCGAGGATCCTGCTTTCATAGATGATACTGATTTTATTTAGACCAGGATAGGATAGGGTCTTTTGTATCAGCACCTGCTTAGATTTCTTTTTTCATTTATGCACTATGTACAGGAACTCATTTATTTATTTATGCACAGTTTTCTTTTTCATTTTTATGGGATTCACCTGGTTTATTATTAACTGTATGATGCATGCTCTTTTATTTATGGATAGAGAATGACCCCTGTACAGTCTTTTTGATACTATTTTTTCACAGATGTCGTCCTCGGATGCCGTGGTTCGTTTGGATTCCATTCCTCCCACAGGGTTGATTGGCAGCCTCTTCCGCTGGTTGGACAGTTTACTGCCGGCAGACAGGATTATCGCAGATGGTCTTTTGGGACATTCTTGGTCCTTACTGACCTTTCAGGTGCCAGCGGGTTTTGTGGATGGTCTTCTGAGCCATTGGGCCCCTGCCCGTCAGGTGTTTAGGTTTGGGACAGTAGAGCTGACCCCCACCCTTGAGGAGTATGCTCGCTTCACCGGCCTGCCGTTGGATGGTCCCTGTGCTAGGGTTACTGTTGGTTCCATGCGCCGTCAATTCTTGACTTTTACCGGTTTGCGGAGGGCTGTCTTATTACCGGTAATCACATCAGACCATATGGTTCCTCTTCAGTTCTTGATTGACCGATTTGGCTCACCTGACAGTTTCCGTCTTTTCCTCGGTGATTTTTCCGTGTCCGAGGAGCGCTGGGATGCCTTGAGAGTGGGCGTTCTGATGGCCTGTGTCATCTCAGTTTTGTATTTGCCTGCAGGATCCGATCACTTGGACATGCGGATTGTTGCGGCCATTAGGGCCCTTCAGGAGGATCACACCATTCTCCCCATGATATTGGCGGATACCTATATGTCGGCCACATATTGCCAGTCCTTCCGAGGAAGATTCTTCAGAGGGAGCTCGACTTTGCTGTATGTGTGGTTCATGAGTCATCTTAGTCCCATCGGCCACTTCCGCCGCCAAGGGTTTTGCTTCAGTCACAACATAGCCGCGCAGTTTTCGTTTCGTCCCGTGAGTTGTACTGATGTGGCCTCCTGGACATCATTTTTGTCTATCATTGAGGACCCCTTTCATCTATTGGTTTATTCGGGCTATTGCTCCTTCCTGAGCTTCTTGACTCATGTGCCTGGCATGGATTTCATTCCCATTGCTGGGTTAAGGGGCGTGACGACCTATCATCCCCTGGCGGTCATGGGGCAGTTTGATCAGACACAGGATTTACACCCCTTCGCGGGTACAGCCGCATACCGATTCCTTATATCATTCTGTACAGAGAGGGATCTATTGCAGGTATACGAGCTTTGGAATCACAGGATCTTTGCCGAATATAGTGCGAGCTGTCACATCCAGACATTTGCCTACGCACAGTGGTTGCGTGGAGACCTGGATTCGGCTAGTTTGAGTCGGACTGGGGCCTTTGATGACTCTGGAGTGATTTTCACAGAAGATACCACAGACCACTCCATTTCAGCCGATTATGCCCCGAGTCGGGTCGCTGATGATTCCCGACTCCGCCTGGCGCTGATTACTACTGAAGCCGAGAGGGATGCCGCCCTTGCCGAGAGAGATGAGGCCATTCGGGCTAGAGATGCTGCCATTGCCGATAGAGAGGCCATTGTATTTCAGACCAGGGCAGTGGTAGATGCTCATTTTGGGACTGTCAACCGAGCTACTGCTTTACTGGATCGTATTGATATGATGGGGCAGCAGATTGCAGGAGATGCTGATGCTTCAGATCTATCCACCACCCTGTCCATCCTGCTTCGGCTAGTTTCAGATTTGTAGATTATTTTATTTCCTGCATAGACTATGTTGGTTTCATCAGTTATTGAAAGAGAAATCTTGTAATAAAACGACTTATATATATAGACATGCATTTAAATTTAGTCATTTTCCCCTTTTGTCGTATCATTGCCCTCCATTGGATCATCATTTTGTCCAACTGACCATGATTTTGACATTTCGCCTTCTTTCTTTCCTCAAGACCTGATGGAGATTTGACAGATATTGCCGCACACCTTTGATTTCGTCGGATTGAATCTCAGATTTTGGATAACTGTTTGGGTTGGATCAGGGTATGTATTCTGGGATGAAACTGGTTAGGCAGTTGGTTTCGGGAAGGTTTTGAGGGTGTAGGAAGGTTTTATCTGGCTATCGAAAATTGGTTTTGGTTTGGGAAAGGATTATTTTTAAAGGATCGGACCGCGCCATGATGGCTGCCTACGTACCCCCACAAGTTGGAAGATCAGGTCCTACGTAGTTCGCTGTCAGGGGAAAAAGGAACTGATGATTTAAGCGTAGAATCGCTTCACCGAGTCAGAGTTTAGGGGTTGTGGAAATACCTCACCATCCATTTCTTGCAATATGAGGGCCCCTCCGGATAGTACTTTCTTGATCACAAATGGCCCTTCCCAGTTCGGGGCAAACTTCCCCTTGGCCTCGTCTTGACAAGGCATGACTCTTTTCAACACCAAATCGTTTTCCTTGAACTTCCGAAGTCTTATCTTTTTATCGTACGATCGAGAGATCCTCTGTTGATATAGCTGACCATGCCAAATGGCAGCCACTCTCCTTTCATCAATCAGGGCCAATTGGTCATATCGACTTTGCATCCAATCCTCTTCGCTTATCTGAGCGTCGATCACTATCCTGAGGGACGCCATCTCAACCTCGACTGGTAGAACAGCCTCCATTCCATACACCAAAGCGTAAGGGGTTGCCCCTGTAGAAGTACGCGTTGATGTTCGGTATGCCAGCAAGGTGAGGGGTAACAGATCTGGCCATCCCCGATGATTAGCAGACATTTTTGCCATGATCTTCTTGATGTTCTTATTGGCCGCCTCCACTGCCCCATTCATTTTGGGACGGTAAATGACGGAATTGAGGTGCTTAATGTTGAATTGGTCACACAGTCCCTTCATGAGGGCGTTGTTTAAATTCTTGGCATTGTCGGAGACCACAACCTCAGGTTGCCCATATCGGCAAATGACATTATTCCTGATGAAGCTGACGATGACCTCCTGAGTTACTTTAGGGAAAGAAGCTGCCTCTACCCATTTGGTGAAATAATCGATCATGACGAAAATGAACCGGTGCCCGTTGCTTGCTTTGGGCTCTATTGGTCCGATTACATCCATTCCCCACATCGAAAATGGCCACGGGGAGGTCATACAGTGCAGTTCATTGGGAGGCGTATGGATCACATTACCGTGCGCCTGACATTGATAACATCGTTTGACATGATCATCGCAATCAGCCCTCAGCGTTAACCAATAATACCCTGTCCTCAAGATCTTTTTGGCCAACATCGGTCCACTCATATGGGGCCCACACACTCCACCGTGTACTTCATTCATAATCTTTCGGGCCTGTGTTTCATCTACGCACTGCAACAGTCCCAACCCGGCATCCCTTTTGTAAAGTGAATCGCCACTCAGGTAAAACTTCATCGCCATCTTTTGAATTCTCATCCTTTCAGTCCGATTTGCCTGATCGGGAAGGGATCTGTCTCTCAGATATTCCCTTATGTCGTGATACCAGGGCTGCCTTGTCAACACCACCTCGTTTGATAACACTGCCACATTTTCCTCATATGCCGGGGCATTCTGTACGGTGATCTCAATCTGTGGACTGTCCCTACTCTTGATCACGTGGATTAAGGAAGCCAAAGTCGCCAATGCATCGGCAAAATCATTTCGTCCCCGAGGAATATGGCGGAAGGCGATATCTTCGAACTCTTGCATAAGCTGGGTGACACAACGATGGTATGGAAGTAACCGAAGCTCCTTAGTGTTGTATACCCCGATTGCTTGTCTGATTACCAACTCTGAATCCCCGAACACCGCTAGTCTTTTTACTCCCATGTCACGGGCCAATCGTGATAGTCCCAAGATACACCCCTCGTATTCAGCGGTGTTGTTCGAATTGCTGAAACGAAGTTTAGTGGCCACGGGGTATTGTTCTCCGGTGATAGAGACTAAGACCGCTCCGGCTCCTGCCCCCTCGGCATTCATGGCACCATCAAAATACAGCTTCCAGAATTGTCCCCCGTCATCACATTTTTCGCGCGATACCCAAAATATATCTTCGCCCGGGAGAGGAGTTTCTAACGGCTCCATCCCTCCTGCCGGGGCTTCTGCCAACTGATCTGCAATTCCCTGCCCTTTCATGGCCTTCTGGGTCACGTACACCATGTCAAACTGTTGTAAAATTAACTGCCATCTTGATAGTCGACAATTCAGCATGGGCCTTTCGAAAATATATTTCAGGGGATCCATTCTTGATATCAGGTACGTTGTATGCCCATGGAGGTAGTGCTGTAATCTCCCTGCAGCCCAGGCCAGAGCACAACAGGTCTTCTCAATGGGAGTGTAATTCTGCTCACATTGGCTAAATCTTTTGCTGAGGTAATAGATGGCCTGCTCTTTTCCCGCCTCATTTTTCTGTCCCAACATACATCCCATCGCGATGGCATTTACCGATATATACATAAACAGAGGGATCCCATCCTTCGGGGGGGTACCAGCACTGGTGCTTCAGTCAACTGCTTTTTAATGGTCTGAAAAGCCTTCTGACATTGCTCATTCCACTCTTGGGAAACCCCTTTTCTTAACAGTTTGAAAATGGGCTCACATGTAGTCGTCAAGTGGGATATAAAACGGCTGATAAAGTTTATCCTTCCGAGGAATCCCCTTATCTCCTTCTCTGTGCGAGGTGCTGGCATATCCACAATGGCTTTAATCTTTGCTGGATCCAACTCAATGCCCCGATCACTAACCAGGAAACCCAAGAGCTTGCCCGACTGTACTCCGAAAGCGCACTTGGCTGGATTGAGTTTCAAATTATACTTTCTGAGCCGATCGAATAGCTTTTTGAGATGGGTTATATGATCAGATTCTACCTTCGATTTCACAATAATGTCATCCACGTAGACTTCTATCTCCTTGTGCATCATATCGTGGAACAAGGCCATCATGGCTCTCTGATAAGTAGCCCCTGCATTTGTGAGCCCGAAAGCCAGTCGTCTGTAGCAGAAAGTGCCCCAGGGGGTGATGAATGCGGTCTTTTCCCGATCTTCCTCCGCCACCATTATCTGATGATATCCTGCGAAGCAATCCACAAAAGAGTACATTTCGTACTGGGCTGTTTGTGTTATCCACCAGGATGTGTATGAAAGGCACCGGGAAGTTATCCTTGAGACTGGCCTTGTTTAGATCTCTGTAGTCTACGCATACCCTCACCTTTCCTCCAGGTTTAGCCACTGGGACCACATTGGATAGCCATTTCGGGTAAGTGGACACCATAATGATTCCCGCCCTGAACTGTTTGATGATCTCTTCCTTCACTTTTAAGCTCCACTCAGGTTTCAACTTCCTTAGTTTCTGCTTGACAGGCCTGAAACCCTCCTTGATGGGTAACCGGTGCACCACAATGTCGGTGGACAATCCGATCATATCCTCGTGCGACCAGGCAAAGACATCCTCATATTGGCTCAGTAACTCAATTATTTCGGCTTTTTGGCTGGGGTTAAGGTCTGTCCCTATCTTGAGTTCTTTTGGATTGTCAGGGGTTCCAATATCAACGGTGATGGTTTGGTCCAAGTTGGGTTTGGGTTTATCCTCGACCCATCCTTTGATCTCGTCAGGTGCGTCGTCGTAATCTGTCTCGTCTTGTTCAATGCCCATTAAATCGAAATCCAGCTCAATGTCAAAATCATAATCATCATTCAAATTTGAAAGACCATTTGTTAGGCAAGGATTACTCAAATTGGTACACCTGACATGAAACAAAATACTTGTCATATATAAATCATTTTTTCACGATGATCGCATTTTCAAATAACAAGAAGAAACGACATAATGATGCAGAAATAAAACAACAACAATAATAGACTTCTTCATTCCCCCATCATCTGGGGTCAATCACCCTGACGTCGAGTTTTACCCCTGTTTGGATATCACGGGTTTCTGGGTCCAATTGTCGATGGTCAGGTCAGCTGGAATGCGCTGGATAAAGGAGGGCCTCACATCGGACACCTCCCCGATGATTACGGATACGTCGCCTGAATCCTTCTCCATATCTTTTCCAGGAATAATCAGCCCTGCCCAATCGATGACAGACACAACTTGCTGGGCTCCCTGTGGCGCGATAACATTCGTCCCCTCCTTACTGCTTGTTGATTGTCCGGGGATGTAGCATTTGGTTTCAAACTCCTTTGCGACCTCCTGCAGGAAACTTTCCCTCCGGGCCAACTCATTACGTGTGGGGGTTAACTCTTCATTCCCTGCCCCAATCACAGGTCCGCTGATCCCCTGCTCATTGTCGGCTCTGGTCAATGGACTGCCAACTAGTCGAATCGGAGTCGCACCCCGACGGTGTCCCCGTACTGCGCCCACATGGTATCCCAATCCTGCCTTGCCTATCTGCTGTGGTAGGTGGATGGGCTTGGTGATTCCCTGACTGCTTTTCCCTAGTCCCTGTCCAGGTTGGAAGTTCATTTTAATCATTTCCCTTGCCACAAAGGTGAGTTCCGGAGAGACCCTTGGTTTCACAGCTGGAGCTCCCAGGCATCTATAATGGGGAGTGCTAATCTCTAGTGCTTGAAAGCTGGCAGGAGCCGCTGACTCATCCACATTGATTACTGGTAGGCCACTCCTGGGAAGAGAAGGGTCATCACATTCGGCCGAGATTGTTACCAGATTCCCATCGATGATCAACTTGATTTGTTGGTGGAGCGTGGAAGGAACTGCCCCGGCCATGTGTATCCATGGCCTCCCTAACAGCAGGTTGTAGCTTGCCGTGATATCCAGGACTTGGAAGGAGATATCAAAAGTACAGGGTCCTATCTCCACTGGCAATTCTATCTCCCCGATGGTGTCCCTCCGGGATCCGTCAAAAGCCCGAACCACCACATGACTGGCCCGCAGGCGCTTGGGACTGATGTTCATTTTCTTCAGCGTACTGAGAGGACATATATTCAATGCCGATCCCCCGTCGATCAGTACCCCATTCATGACATATCCTGAGGAGATTACTGCAATGTGTAGCGGTTTTCGGTGCCCCCTTCCCTCTTCGGGAATGTCCTCATCTGTAAAGGATATTGCATCGGTTTCCAATAAGTGGCCTACCAGCTGGCCGAAATCCTCCTCACTAATTTCCTTGGGCACAAATGCCTCCTCCAGAACCTTCATCAGGGCCTTGCAATGCTCACTGGATGACAACACCAAGTCCATGACTGATGTTAGGGTTGATTCCTCATTTAAGATCTGGATCCCCCTCGTTTCTGGGTGATCCATCCTTTTCAAAAACTCTATGGCCCTTTCCTCGGAAACCTCTTCATTTTTTCTCTTTTGGCTCTCAAGGACTCGCCCGGGAAGATATAAGGGGTTCCCCTTGGTCGTCACGGAAGCACAACTGACCGCTTCCTCGGGTATTCCCCCGTAATTCCAGGGTACAGTCTTCAGACTACTGATAGGGAGTTGTGGCCTTGCAGCAAAAATGATGGGCCTCGGAGCTGTCAACTTGATAGGTCCCTCTATGTTATTCGTACTTACCCCTATCAACTTGATGGGCGTTACCCTCGCACTCCCATGGTGATGTATCACATTTATCATCTCCTCAATTTTCTGCACATAGTTCAACCTTGGCGGCCCCCCAGCCTCACTTGCCTCCGTCACATTGACTCCCCCCCCATCATGTCTTGGCAGGGGATTTGCCTTAACATTCGGGGAGTCCGGTTGCTCCACCACAATTTCCCCGTTGTCGATCATGTTCTGAATTATATGTTTCAATGTCCAACAATCTTGTGTATCGTGACCCGGGGAACCCGAGTGATAGGCGCACCGCTTGCTTGGATCAAATCTCCTTCCCTTCGGGTCACTTGGGGGAGCCAAATTGATTATCTTCTTTTGGGCCACTAATACCGCTAATACTCGTTCAAGCGGCTCCCCGAGCGGGGTGAACACTCGGTTTTGCGAGGCCTCATATCTTCTTCGCCCCTCTGTCCTTTGATCTGTGAAGTTTGGCTGACGGGATGGCCCTCCCCTCTGTACCTGAACCGGAAGATGGCTTTCTGCTTTTCTGGATGACCCTTGTAGGATGAGGGAGACATCCTCTTCCTTCTTCTTTTGGACTCTCCGGGAAGTGCTGCCATAGTTTCCATTCTGTATTTGCTCGGCAGCAGTTTCTAAAGCAGTAAGGTCCCGGATTTTACCCGATTTCAACCCCATGTCTACCATCTCTCCATGTTTAATCATTTCCGCAAAAGGTCTTCCAATTCCCGAGATGACCCTCTCATAATATGGTGCCTCCTGGATGTCTACAAAGGTCATCACCATCTCTGATTCGTTCATTGGGGGGGTTACCTGTGCGGCCATGCCCCTCCATCGTTGGGCATATTCCCTGAAGGACTCCCTAGGCTGTTTCTTAACCTTTGTCATTTGGTACCTGTCAGGGGCCATCTGGGCCTGAAAGCTGTATTGGGTCAAGAAGGTATGGGCCAATTCCTCCCAGTTGTGGATTCGGGCGTTGTCGAGGCGGGCGTACCATATTCTTGCCTCCCCTGTTAAGCTTTTCTGAAATAGCTGCATTCTTAACCCCTCGTCTTCGGCATAAGACCCGAGTTCTCCAATGTAGATTTTCAAGTGTGTATAGGGGTCTCCCTTTCCATTGTATTTTTCAAACTCGGGAACTTTGAACTTTTCTGGATATCTGGCTCCGGGGAAAACACATAGATCCGAATAATTAACCCTGCCCAGGGATCCTATGCCCTTTAGAGATTGGATGGTTTCCTCCATGTGTTTCATTTTTCTCCGAAGGTCGTCATTATCCCCCTCTTCTGGGATAGTAATCACTGTCCTGCTAGGTATGGGAACGGGCTTTGGGATGACTGGCTCGTCCTTGAGTCGGGGTTGGTCCTCTTTAAGCAAGTTTGTACCATTTTTAGGAGGATTCTGATCATCCCCTGGTGGTGGAATACTATGCGATCCCTGGTTTACCGGATCCTGTCTGATTAAGAACTGTTCCTTTAACATTGTGGCCATTTCCATCATCTGTCTTTTAAAATCATCAAACTCTTCCCGAGATATGGAACTATGATTAGGAATATCAGCCATTTCAGATGTAGAATTTTGGGCTTTCTTAGACTGCGAACGGGTTTGAGGAGCAATCCTGCAGAGACAACGGTTCGAAGTTTAGTCCCGGGGAGATGCAAAAATGGATGCATGCTAAAACTGTAAATTTTTTTGTGTTTTTGGGGTTCTTTAATCTTTCCCTGCAAAAGAGAAAGTTAGTAGTCCTTTAGTGCCATAACCAATGCTAAACATGCTTTATTATGCTCCCCCAACTATTCCCTGCAATTCACAGCGGTTAGTAATCTCTTTCGACATAGAAAAGGGATGTATGAATAATGAATGAGATCATGACATTTAGACATATAAACGTAAAAAGGCATGAAGAGACTTTTCCTGCGTTGGGTTATTCTGAGGATGACCTATCCTAGGGTTACTCTCACGGGCTTTTCGGCATGAAGGTTCCCAAATCTTCGCAATCTACTCGTTTGAGCCCTTTCGATTGGAGCGGATTTGAGTGGTGCGTTTCCTGAGCCATCTCCGGGGAGCAGCCCCATCGAGTCCAGTAATAAGCAACCGACAGGTTCGCCTCAGGAGGAGGTACTCTCTCAACATACATTCACATTCATCGTCCTCACCGTATGCAAATGATTTCTTTAAAGTAAAGCCATTCCATTCAATCATTCATTCATTGGACAACAACACACATTCGCACAACAAAAGTAAAAAAATCAAAATATCGCACACACACACATTTTATGAATTTTAAAGGATAGGACAGCATCAAGATTTGAACGCGGCTTAAGCCCTCTAATCTCCCCAGCAGAGTCGCCAGCTGTCGACGCCGGGTTTCGGCTCGCTTGTCTTTTCCAATTTTAGCCTTTGGGTTTAGATGACGTTTGGAAAAGGTCGGCATTGATGTCGACGGGGTTTTGAAAGATCGTTTTTATGATGAGCCAATTAACCAGAGTCGCCAGTTGGTATATTTGAAATGGATGTACCAACTCTTCCGAATTTTTTTATAAATCGCTGGCTCATATGTGACTCCGAATTAATTGGTCTGCGAATCGAGATTCATAGAGTTCGGGGGCTTGTTTAAGTGAGGGGAAGGTGTTAGGCACCCCTCGACTTCCGTGAAACACGGTTACCGCAATCTTGATACTTTCCTATCCTTTAATTCATGAATATGTGTATGTAAGTGCGTGTGTGTGTGTGTGTGTACCTATGTGAATGTTGTGGTGAATTTGTATGAAAGAATCATTTGGATTTTAGGGAAAATTGTGTTTTAAATTGAGAACGCTTCGGAATGTCTTTTCGGTATACACGAGAAAGCTTTATGGGAAAGGTTTGATTTTAATTGTCAAAACTATGAGATTTTCGTTAGGTGTCGTTTTGGCAAAAACAAGAGTTTTAAACCTTTGCCAAAATAGGAATCGAGATCTATACATTGCTTTCGTGAAATGATCGGGCAATTTCTAGAATCTCTTTCACCCTATGCACAAAGATTTAACAAAACGTTACTTATTTCTAAAATCAGATTTTGTGATGTTTGAGAACGATTTTTTCTTTAGCTTTCTCGTTAGATAGGAATCGACATTCATTAACATTTCTCAAATTTTAACCTCGTGATTCTAATATCCTACTTTGCTTGATTTTTATGAAAATCTTATCATTTAGCTTTGAAATCAATTTCGCGTCATAAATCGAATCAAGCATAAACACGCGTCGGGTTTATTCATGGGCATGTAAGCCATCAAAATATCCCCGAACGCCAACAATCACAAATTTCACTATTTCGGGGCCTTAAACACGATTCTCGCCTTAGCGTCGTTTTAAGGCCCAATGGTTACACACTACAAAACAAGCCTCTTGAATCTATTACATACACCAAACGTCCATCATCGGATTTGAACCACGGGGTCGCTTTCCTAGGCTCACAACCACAATTGCTACACACTCGCAAATTGAATACTCAATTATAACAACGTAGATTGCCTAACACATCCTACAAATACACTCAATTAAATTACGCCTAATATACATCCATAAACAAACTAGAAATTTCACCAATTAGATATCATCGGATTATTAGGAAGAATTTTGTTCCAATGGAACCCTCACCAATAATCCCTAATCCATGATTGCTCAATAATATTCTTGAAAATTTCAATTAAATTTAGCCAAATAACATGATAGAAGTTGCAAAAATAATGAGATTTTCACCTTGCAAATGATACCAAAATTGTGTAGAAACTTGTGTATTGAGGGAAATATGAGATGTATATGATATAATCTAACAACAAAGGAAATTTCTCTCTTTTTCTCTCAATTGTTGCAAGAATTTTTTTCTATTTCTCTCTATTTCCGAGCTAAAACTGCTGCTGATTTCTTCTTCTTCCGCAAACTGCCCAACCTCCTGTATGCTGCCTGCTGCCGAGCTTAAATAGGCTGGCCAAAGCCAGCCGCAGATCTATCTGCGGCTGGCCGCAGATGGATCTGCGGCTGGCCAGCTGGCACGCCTCCCATCGCACTCAGCTGCTGAGTGCTGATTTCCCGGTTTTCGTGCTGGCGCACCCACTTGGCCGCAGATCTATCCGCGGCTGGCGGGCTTGACTTTCTCGATTTTCGTGCCACGCCTCGATTTTCGTACCGCAACGTCGGTTTTCGCTGACAGGCTCGTATTCCGCAGTCCGGGAACTTCCGGGAGACGTGCCACCTCATTCGGAAATGCCTGCCTCGGACGGCTTTATTGTCACGTAAACTTGGGTTGCCCAAAACATTGCGGCGGTGCCGGGCGCTCGCCCTCGTGCCCGCTCTTTTGCTCCTGCAAGCTGGTTCAATTGACGATTTCGCCCTCCTGTCAAGGTTAGTAGAAGGAAACGCAAAATTTGGGTGTCTACATAGAGTAGAGAAAGTATATGATACAATCTAATAATAGGGATATAAATCCTCACTTTTCTCTCTTTTTTCTCCCTAACTCGCTGCTGCTGTTGCTATTTTCTTCCTCTCTCCCAATTCTTCCGCCGCTGCCAACTCTCTGTATCCTGAATGAGCTGAAATAGGTTAATCAGAGGCAGCCACAGATTGATCTGCGGCTGGCCGCAGATTGATCCGTGGCTGGCCGCAGATTGATCCGCGGCTGGCCTCGGTTTCCCTGCGCCCGCCGCGCACTTCAGCCGCTTAGCTGCCCGCCGCGCACTTCAATTATTTTAATCATTGGCCGCAGATCAATCCGCGGCTGGGTGTGCTGATTTTCTCGATTTTCAGACCATGCCTCGATTCTCGTGTCGTGACGTCGGTTTTTGCCGAAAGGCTTGTATTTTGCAGTCCGAGAATTACTGGGAGACGTGCCACATCATTCGGGAATGCTCATTTCGGCCGACCTTGTTGTCACGTCGGTTTCGGTTGTAAATCGTCGCGGTGGCGTCGAATGTTCGCACTTGTCCATCCTTTGCTCTCGTAGGCCGGCTCAATGGACGAATTTGCCCTCATGTCAGGGTTAGTATACGAAGTGCAAAATTTGGGTGTCTACAGCTGCCCCTCTTTATCATGTTTATGAAATGTTAAATGAAATGAATAGGATAAAGAAATAGACACTCGATGCATAAATGACAGTGCATAAGAACGACAGTACATACATGATGCAACACATGTAACTCATGATGCGACATAAGATGTAAAGTTATGCAAAACATTCGTAAAAGTGTTAATGCCTCCATCCCTGGTCGCATTGTTAGGCATCGGGTTCAGTCTTTCAATCTATCGTCTCGTTTGGGGCTGGCTCTCGTATCCGGTCACCCATCTCGCAATCGCCGGGTCTCGTATCCAGTCGATCGTCTCGTTGGGGCCGGGTCTCATCGCCGGTCACCCATCTCGTAATCGCCGGTTATCGTCGCCGGTCGATCGTCCTGTCGGGGCCGGGTTTCGTCGCCGGTCACCCATCTCGTAATCACCGGTTATCGTCGCCGGTCGATCATCTCGTCGGGGCCGGGTTTCGTCGCCGATCACCCATCTCGTAATCACCGATTATCGTCGCCGGTCGATCGTCTTGTCGGGGCCGGGTTTCGTCACCGGTCACCCATCTCGTAATCACCGGTTATCGTCGCCGGTCGATCGTCTTGTCGGGATCGGGTTTCGTTGCCGCTTACCCATCTCGTAATCGCCGGTTATCGTCGCCGGACGATCGTCTCGTCGGGGCCGGGTTTCGTCGCCGGTCACCCATCTCGTAATCGCCGGTTATCGTCGCCGGTTGATCGTCTCATCGGGGCTGAGTTTCGTCGCCGGTTATCGTCGCCGGTCGATCGTCTCGTCGGGGCCGGGTTTCGTCGCTGGTCACCCATCTCGTAATCGCCGGTTATCATCGCCGGTCGATCGTCTCGTCGGGGCCGGTTTTCGTCGCCGGTCACCCATCTCGTAATCGTTGGTTATCGTCGCCGGTCGATCGTCTCGTCGGGGCCGGGTTTCGTCGCCGGTCACCCATCTCGTAATCGCCGGTTATCGTCACCGGTCGATCGTTTCGTCGGGGCCGGGTTTCGTCGCCGGTCACCCATCTCGTAATCGCTGGTTATCGTCGTCGGTCGATCGTTTGGATCTCAGCCCTTCCTAGGGGTTTGGTTGTTTGGATCTCAGCCCTTCCCAGGGTGTTAGTTGTTTGGATCTCAGCCCTTCCCAGGGTGCTCACCACCTTGTTGTGGCTTGCTTGGATGCCTTCCCAGGTTTGTTCACCACCTTGTTGTGGCTTGCTTGGATGCCTTCCCAGGTTTGCTCACCACCTTGTTGTGGCTTGCTTGGATGCCTTCCCAGGTTTGCTCACCACCTTGTTGTGGTTTGCTTGAATGCCTTCCCAAGTTCACTCCTTGTTTGGATACCAGCCCTTCCCAGGGATCATTGATTGCTTGAATATCAGACCTTCCCAGGGATCACTGATTGTTTTGGATACCAGCCCTTCCCAGGGATCACTGATTGTTTTGGATACCAGACCTTCCCAGGGATCATTGATTGTTTTGGATACCAGCCCTTCCCAGGGATCGTTGATTGGTTGGATACCAGCCTTCCCAGGGGTCGTTGATTGGTTGGATACCATCCCTTCCCAGGGGTCATTGATTGGATTTGAGTGATTTTTGATTTTTTTTTTAAAATGGGATGTGTGATCGGCTTCATGTCTTGGATCTCCCACCAACATCGTCCACGTACCATGCCGCAAAAGCCATCACAGTCTGATCATTTGTGAGCTTGAAAGCGACGTGCTTGTACTTTCCCCTGGAGATTTTCATTTCGATCGTACCTGTATGCATGAAAAAGATGTTATGCATGATCTGGCAGATATGTTATGGACAGATGCATGTGCACAACATATGTTTTAGATAGAAATGACCCCTGTTCAGTCAAATGATACGATTCGACAGTCGTCGTTGATTGTCAATATTTGATTGGATCACCCCTCGTCGTGAAGTGTAGTTTTTAGACTTCAACATTGGTTTGGTACTCTGCCTATTCTTGGTCGTCTTCATTTCATCAAGTTGAGGCAGTCTGTTTCACTCTCTGTGATGATCGACAGTTATGTTGGGCTCCTTGGCCTTTTGATCATTTCTGACGGCCGATATGCTGTTGTCCAGCATTATATCATCCTTGTATATGCTCATGCACGTGGATCATTTGGATGTCGAGGCAGTGATAGTCAGGATTGGGGAGAGGCCCAATGATGAGAAGTTCTGTGCAGCCTCAGCTTCCTTCCATTTCGCGATTCTTAACTGCCCCTGCCTTGGCGCGTGTCGCTACCAAGAATTTCTATCGAAAACTCGCGATGTTGACCGTGCTGAGTTATCCACAGCTCTGCAAGATCTTGCATATCAGATGACTAACAAATGCCAAAACTTGAAGGCTTGGGCCGTTAGTGTTAGTTCAACACAAAGATATTATAATCTCGACAAAAGAGTAAATGAAGTTAAAGCACATGAAATTGAATATCTGTTGATCGCACAATCTAGCAAGTTGTGAACCGTGCATGTACTAGATTGGAAGTTATTTTCGATCCTTCGTGAGTTGATGATTTTCTATTTAACGAGTTATGAAATCGTAAGAAGACCTTCAAGCATTCATGGTCATTGTACGTGAGTAAGGTCGAATTCAAAAGAACTACCTTCCTTCGTCAAAGGTATTCTGTCTCCATTCTCGATAACGTCCTTAGCAGGATTGACGTCATATGACAAATGCACTGTGCGATGCAGCATTCAATAGGGGTTTCTCTTTCATGACTTCTTGTTTAAGACCGAGAGCTTTTCGTATTATCTTTTCTCTTTATTAGCCCACTTCACTTGTCTCGTTTTCTTAGGCTATTCAAAGTTACCCATTTAACGAGTTTTGGACCAATGACTCCCAACCAGGCGGTTTTGGGGTATTAGGTGTACAGACACCCCTTCGGGTTTATTTACTCGAGTAACAAAGGCCACGGTTCGAGACAAGCTGGTGGTCTGCACCATTCATTCTTTGCTTGACCTTGCGCAAGATTCGTTTTCTTAGGCTTGAGTTACCCATGTAGCGAGTGTTAGGCCGGTGACTCCCAAACCAGACGGCTTTAGGGCACCAGATGTAGAGACGCCCCTTAGGCTTAATTACTCGAGTAGCCCATGCCACGATTCGAATCTGCTCGGGCCTCCTCTACTGTAATGCTCGTTTTCTTAGGCTCTGAGTTACCCATGTAACAAGTGTTGGGTCAGCGACTCCCAAACCAGATGGCTTTAGGGCACCAGGTGTAAAGACACCCCTCGGGCTTAATTACTCGAATAACCCAGGCCACGATTCAAGACATTAGCTTGATAATCATTTATCGTCTGACTTCTTGATATTAGCTTGATAATCATTGACTGTCTGACTACGTGTTAATTGCTATCAGCGTCGTCACAATTTTATACCCCACAACTGAAAGTTTGTGCAAATGCAAAGTGAAGGCTGTCACATGAGGTCGATTCTGTCGCAAACGTTGCTTTGAATTAAGGCTTTGTACCCGATCAAAAGGTTGAATAGCCTTATTCGTCTAATCATATTCACGATCGTGCTCCACGGTTGCTTGTCAGAATTAATCCGATTCCTATCAAGCCAAATAAAATTCCCTTTCACGCGGATCATCGTATCCCGGGAAAACTATGCTTGATAAATGCCAGATGATCGTACCGTTGAAGATTGAATTGACATGAGGTAGCATTTGATGATGATGGTGCATGTTGATGGGATTGTTGCATGGGTGCCAATTTGCACGTCATCATTTCCTGGGTAGTGACAAATGCCCCAGTGTTAAGTTGCTTTTCTTGGGATCTCCCTCGTACTGGTTGCATCGGTATCTCGTTGGGCTGACAAAAGATCCGGTCCTTTGACTTGTTGAAAGGTTTGGGTGATTTTTGATTTTTTTTTTAGATCACAAAGTTGTTTCACAGAGTCAGAATTAACGGGCTGGGGAACGCCTTCCGTCCATTCCTTGTAATATAGGGGCTCCCCCAGAGAGGATTTTTTTCGTGACGGCTCCTTATAATTTAGAGCAAAATTCCCCATAGCTTCGTCTTGGCAGGGCGCGATCCTTTTGAGGACTAAATTGTTTATTTTGAATTTCCGGGATCGTACCCTCCTGTCGTATGCCCGGGAGATGCGTAAGGGGCTGCCCCTCCAAATGTGCGAACGGAGGTTCGATAGGCAAACAGGGTGAGCGACAATAAATTCGGCCATCCCCGATGATTGGCGGACATTCTTCCCATGATTGTCTTTGTGTTTTATTTGCAGCCCCCACTGCCCCATTCATTTTGGGCCGGTAAATGACTGAATCAAAATGTTTGATCTTGAATTTGTCACATATCTCCTCCTTGAGGGCGTCGTTCAGATTTCTATAGTCGATGCGGCCCCTTACTTCTCCTCCAGGCTGTGGTACTGGGATTCTGTCGGAAAGCCATTCAGGGTAAATAGACACCGTGATGATTCCTGCTTTAAACCGCTTGATAATCTCGTCCTTTACTTTCAACCTCCATTCAGGCTTCAACGTTCTTAACTTTTGCTTGATTGGTCGGAACCCTCCTTGATGGGCAGTCGATGTCCTATAACGTCTGTGGACAATCTAATCACGTCGCCATGGGACCAAGCGAACATATCTCCATACAGGCTCAACAACTCGGTTTTTTTTTATTCTTTTATTTTTTTTTTTCGTTTGAATTTGCCCCTACTCCGGGTTCTTTGTGATCGTTAGGAGTTCTGATGTTTGATGGCGATGGCTTGGTCTAAGTCGGGTTTGGGTTTATCCTCGACCCCTCATTTGATCTCGTCAGGCGTATTATCGATATCTGTCTCGTCCTGCTCAATCCCCATCAGATCGAAATCTAGCCCTATACCAAAATCGTGATCCTCCTTCAAATTTGGCCTATCGCTTGTCAGGCTAGAATGCCTAAAATTGGGGTACCCCTTCCTGGATATCACCTGCTGCACGGTCCAACTGGCCACGGTGAGGTCAAGCAATGGAGCTCATTAGGAGGTGCATGGATCGTATTGGCATGGATCTGGCATTCATGGATCGCATTGGCATGGATCTGGCATTGATGGCATTTCCTGACATGAGCATCGCAGTCAGTTTTCATGGTTAGCCAGTAGTGATCCGTTCACATGATTTTCATTGCCAAAAATGCTCTGCTCATATGGGCTCCGCACACATCGCCATGTACTTCGTTCATTTGTCTGTGGGCTTCTTCGGCTTCCAGATATCTCAGCAGTCCCGTAGCTAGGTCCCATTTATGCCCTTTGGTGCTGTATATTCCCATGGCCTGCCGGATGACCAATTCGAGTCTCTAACTACTATCATTTTTTTTGGTGGTCGAATATGCCCCTAATCCGGGTTCTTTGTGATCGCTATGCCACGCCTTCACGGTCCTCTAATTTTATCTTGCAAAACAAGGTCACTGTTTGATGACAGGATAGTGTTTAGAAGTTTTAGAAAACCTTGGTACGTGGCACGGATTGCCTTCCTGCAAAAACTATGTCAGTATTCTCTTTATATGTGCAGGTGATGTAATCACATGATACATGACATATTTATTACGATGATGACGGTATGACAGTTGTATACCATTTACATGACATTTATTCATTTGACTGAATGATAAAAGGGCATGAAGAAGCTTCCCTTTCGTTAGGTTTATCAGAGGCTGACCTACCCTAGGGTTACTCTCGCGGGCTTTTCGGCATGAAGGTCCCCAAATCTTCGCAATCTACTCGTCTGAATCCTTTCGATTAGAGCGGATTTGGGTGGTGCGTTTCCTGAGCCATCTCCGGGGAGCAGCCCCTTCGAGTCCAGTAATAAGCAACCGACAGGTTTGCCTCAAGAGGAGGTACTTTCTTAACATACATTCACATTCATCGTCCTCACCGCATGCAATGATTGCTTTTAAAGTAAAGTCATTCCATTCAACCATTCATTTCATTGGTAAAACACATTCACACAACACCAGGTCAAAATATCGCACGCACACACACATTCATGAATTTTAAAGGATAGGACAACATCAAGACTTGAACGCGGCTTAAGCCCTCTAATGGACCCCAGCAGAGTCGCCAGCTGTCAACGTCGGGTTGTCGCTTCCTTCGCGATATTTGTCCTTTTCCGATTTTAGCCTTTGTTATTAAATGATGTTTGGAAAAGGTCGGCATGAGTGTCGACGGGGTTTTGAAAGATCATTTTTTATGATGAGCCAATTGACCAGAGTCGCCAGTTGGTATATTTGAAATGGATGTACCAACTCATCCGAGTTTCATTTTTTCGTAAATCGCTGGCTCATGTGTGACTCCGAATTAATTGGTCTGCGAACCGAGATTCATAGAGTTCGGGGGCTTGTTTAAGCGAGGGGAAGGTGTTAGGCACCCCCCGACTTCCGTGAGACACGGTTACCGCAATCTTGATGCTTTTCCTGTCCTTTAATTCTTGAATGTGTGTGTATGTGCGTGTGTGTGTGTGTGTGTGCCTATGTGAATGTCGTGGTGAGTTTGCATGAAGAAACCATTTAGGTTTTGATGGAAAGTCGTGCTTTCTTTTGAGAATGCTTTAGAATGTCATTCGGCTTATACGAGAAAGCTTTATGAGAAAGGTTTGATTTTAATTGTCAAAAACTTATGAGATTTTCATTAGGTGTCGTTTTGGCAAAAACAAGAGTTTTCTAAACCTTCGTCAAAATAGGAATCGAGATCTATACGTTGCTTTCGTAAATAGCATGATGGGCAACTTCTAGGATCTCTTTAACCCTATGCACAAAGATTTAATAAAACGTTACTTATTTTTATAAAATCATTTTTTTGATATTTGAAAACGATTTTTTTCTTTAGCCTTCTCGTTAAATAGGAATCGACATTCATTAGCATTTCCAAATTTTAGCCTCGTGGTGCTAATAACCTACTTTGATTGATTTTATAGAAATCTTCATCGTTTAACTTGAAATCCATTTTTGTGTCACAAATCAACCAAACATTAAAATGCGTGGGGGCTATTCATGGGCATGTAAGCCATCCGAATAACCCCAACGCCCACAATCACATATTTCACTATTACGGGGCCTTAAACCCGATTTTCGACTTGATATCGTTTTAAGGCCCGGCAATTACATATTTACAATAAAGGGTACATCGGCCCTATTATATACATCCAAAAATGTCCATCATCGGATTTGGACCACGGGGTCGCGTTCCTAGGCTCACATCCAAAATTACTACATCACTATAACGAGCTAAAAATCATCAAATGGATATCATCGGGCCTTTAGGAAGAATTTCGTTCCATTTGGAACCTTCACTAATAGTCCTCCATCCATGGATTCACCATAATATACAAGGAAAACTATATTTGATATAACCCAAATGACCAAAAGTTTAACAAAATGATATAACAAAAATGCTGTAAAAGAGGGATTTTCACCTTGCAAATGACACCACAATTCGTATAAACTCGTATATTAATTAGAGTAGAGAAAGTATATGATACAATCTAACAATAGGGATATAAATCCTCACTTTTTTCTCTCTTTTTTCTCCCTAACTCGCTGCTGCTGTTGCTATTTTCTTCCTCTCTCCCAATTCTTCCGCCGCTGCCAACTCTCTGTATCCTGAATTAGCTGAAATAGGTTAATCAGAGGCAGCCGCAGATTGATCTGCGGCTGGCCGCAGATTGATCCGCGGCTGGCCGCAGATTGATCCGCGGCTGGCCTCGGTTTCCCTGCGCCCGCCGCGCACTTCAGCCGCTCAGCCGCCCGCCGCGCACTTCAATTATTTTAATCATTGGCCGCAGATCAATCCGCGGCTGGGTGTACTGATTTTCTCGATTTTCAGGCCATGCCTCGATTCTCGTGTCGTGACGTCGGTTTTTGCCGAAAGGCTTGTATTTTGCAGTCCGAGAATTACTGGGAGACGTGCCACATCATTCGGGAATGCTCATTTCGGCCGACCTTGTTGTCACGTCGGTTTCGGTTGTAAATCGTCGCGGTGGCGTCGAATGTTCGCACTTGTCCATCCTTTACTCTCGTAGGCCGGCTCAATGGACGAATTTGCCCTCATGTCAGGGTTAGTATACGAAGTGCAAAATTTGGGTGTCTACAATTACAACATTTGCTTTTAAAAAAAAAATACAAACCACATATAATTGTCTACTATAATTAATATTATGCTTCATCTGTCCTTAAAAGAATGCGCAAAGTATAATTTGCATACATATTAAGAAAAGTAAAAGTAGAGAAAATAGAGTAAAAAAGTTTCAAATTTATCCTTAGTGGCCTCACAAAATTATATAAAGTGATGAATAATACTCCATCCGTCCCGTATTAAACGTCCTAATTGGTTTCGGCATGCTAATTAATAATATTTTTTTTACCTAAATTGCCCTTCTAAATTACATTTTAATTGTAGTATCCATTCACTTTTCTATCACCCCAACATTAATTATTCGTTGTTAGTTCTCACATGAATAGAAGAGATGTTATATTGATAATATGAGAGAGAAAGTGGTATAACAATGCATCACTTCCCAATGTACACCTTTTATCATTTTTTAAGTTTCCAATAAAAGTTAACTAAAAAGATTATGAGGGTATAAGTGAAAAAATAAGATAAAAATAGTTACTAATATAGAAATAGTACATTTATTGTGGAATATCCTAAAAAGAAAATTAGGACGTTTAATACGGGACAAATGGAGTATTATTTTTTATCCTAATAGACCTCTAAATGACTTAGTTACCCTTCGATTTATGTACTTTATGTTATGGAGACAATTTTTTATTTTTATTTTTTTTACCTTTAGTCATCCTTTTGGAGACGGAGGGAGTATTATTTTATGAACAATTTTATTCTTTATAAAATTCCTTTAGCTCATTAATCATACATTTTCGAGCAAAGTTTGTAAATATTGTCATAACAATAGTAAGTTAATTTTTGAAATTAAAAAAATATTTTATAATCATTATATATAAAATGAATAAGAAATTAAAAATTATGCTATTTGAAAAATAAACTTGTGCTTCGCACTTGGTTTTTTGGTCTTTAGTATGGGTTTAAAATTTAACTACAACTAAAATACTTTTTAAAGTATCCCTAAATTTATTTTAAAACAATCTAAATAACATAAAACACAAACTTAATAGGACTCTTTTATAAATGTTCTATGAAGATTTTGGTTGATTCCTGTAATAGTCTTCCAACCCCAACAGAATATGATCATGGTGTAACATCATAAAATGTTAATAATAAAATAAAACTAAATTATATGCAATTAGTAAGTTAAGTAGTGAAATTATTAAATATTAAAAATAATTAATAGTTAATGTTAGAGAACCAAAATTCTTTTTATGGTCTTACAAACTTTAATGTTAACTTATTTTCTACAATAATTTTATTATATAATTCTTTAATTACTTAGTCATACAATGAATTTTTAACTTTAAAAATAGGTTTAGAATTTTACTTTACTCAACTTTAGACTATAAATAACTAAATATTAAAAATATAAGAAAAATATTATGATTAATAATAATTAATATAGGAGATATTTTTTAATTAGTGTTAAAAATAATTATGACTTATTATTTTACAATAATTTTAATCCTAAATAACTATATATTAAAAATATTGAGAAAATATTATGAGAAAATAATAATTCATATTAAAATTGTAATATATATTTCAAAATATATTAGTGATTAAACTTTAATTACTAATTTTATTTCAGATAGGAGATCTTTGATTAATCAATGTTAGAAAAAATCTCACTTATATATAGTTATTAAAATTTAACTTACCATTAAAATCAAAAAATCATGATGGTAAGTCATTAATTTGCAACAATTTTATGTCATATAAAATTTTTTAAACACCAAGTTTAGGCTTTTAAATTTCACTAATTTTTTAACTCTAAATAACTATGTATAAATTCAAAAGATTAAAAATAAAATCTAAATATTAAATTTAAAAACTATATAAACTAATATTAAATTAAAAACAATAAAAAAATAAACATATTACTAACATTCAATTACAAGTTTTTGATAATTGTTCGTTTAAGTAAAGTTTGTAATTATTCTATAATAAGTTAAATTAAAATTCAAAACAAAATTATAATCATTAAATATATGTATATATATATAATAAATAAAGAATTAAAATAATTTATTTAAAAAATAAACTCGTGTTTCGTACGGGATATTTAGCTAGTAAATATATAATAAGACAAAACTTGATTTTTGGTTTTCGTCTTTGGTCTTTGATATTTGGTACAAACCTAGAATTTAAGTATAAGTAAAACACATTTTATACTCGATCAATTTAACTAAAATTAAAACTATCTTTATGGTTCTACAAACTTTAAAATTAACTTATTATTATGCATCAATTTTATTTTTTATAAGAGTCCTTTAATTACTTAGCCATATAATAAATTTTAACTTAAAAATCATATTTAAGATTTTAGTTTAATTTTTTACAACTTTAGTCTCTAAATGACTATATATTAAAATATTATGAGTACATATAATAATTAATATCAAAATTATATTATATATATTAGAAATATATTAATGATTACTTTAATTATCAATTCTATTACATATAGGAGACCTTTAGTTAATTAATACTCCAAAATAATTCCAACTTATATATTAGTTATCAAAATTTAGTTAGCTAGCTTTTAAAATTAAAATCATAATGACAACTCATTATTCTAGTACAATTATATTCCTAAATAACTATATATTAAAAATATAAGAAAAATATTATTAGTAAATAATAATTAATATAAAAAAATTATAATGTATATTACAAAATATATTAATGATTAAAATTTAGTAAACAACTTTATTTCATATAGGAGACCTTAAGTTAATTAGTGTTAAAAAAATTTTTGAGTTATATATTACTAATTAAAATTTAATTGCCTTTTAAAACTAAAATTGTGATCATAACTTATTATTTTATAACAATTTTACTTTTTATAAAATTTATTTAGTTAATTAATTATACAATAGAGTATGACTTAAACACTATGTTTCGGCTTTTAGATTTCCACTAAACTTTGAACTTTAATTAAAAATGTATATATAAATACAAAGGATTGATTATAAAAACTAAATATTAAAATTTGAAACTATATAAAAACTTAATATTAAATTAAAATAACAAAAGAATCATATGGTCCTACAAACGTTTTATACTTGATTAATTTAACTAGAATTAAAATTCTCTTTATGGTCCTACAAACTTTAATATTAATTTATTATTCTGCAATAATTTTATTTTTTTATAAGAGTCTTTTAATTACTTAGTCATATAATAAATTTTAACTAAAAAAATCATATTTAAGATTTTAGTTTAATTTTCTGCTCAACTTTAGTTTCTAAATGACTATATATTAAAAATATTATGAGTGCATATAATAATTAATATCACAATTATATATATATATATATATATTAGAAATATATTAATGATTACTTTAGTTACGAATTTTATTAGATATAGGAGACCTTTAATTAATTAATGTTACAAAGCAATTCCAACTACTATATTAGTTATTAAAATTTATATAGTTAGCTAGCTTTTAAAACTAAAATCATAATGACAACTCATTATTCCAGAACAATTATATTCCTAAATAACTATATATTAAAACTATTTGAAAAATATTATTCGTAAATAATAATTAATATAATTTTTTTTACTGTATATTACAAAATATATTAATGATTAAAATTTAGTAAACAACTTTATTTCATGTAAGAGACCTTAAGTTAATTAATATTAAAAAAAATCCTGACTTATATATTACTAATTAAAATTTAATTACCTTTTAAAACTAAAATCATGATCGTAACTTATTATTTTGCAATAATTTTAATTTTTATAGAGTTTATTTAGTTAATTAATTCTACAATAGAGTATGACTTAAACACTACGTTTAGACTTTTAGATTTCCACTCAACTTTTAACTTTAATCAAAAATGCATATATAAATATGAAAAATTGATTATAAAAACTAAATATTAAATTTTGAAACTATATAAAAACTTAATATTAAATTAAAAATAACAAAAGAATTACACTAGTAACACTTAATATGTGATTTGTAGTCATTCGTTTTTAAGCAAAATTTATAGTCATTCTAATAATAGTAGTCAGTCAATTTGAAATTCAAAAAATATATTTTATAATCACTACATAAAATAAATTAAATATCAAAGATAATTTTATTTAAAAACTACTTGTGCTTCGCACGGGGCACTTTGTAATAACTTGATTTTTTTAATAGTTAAATATTAATTGATTTTATTTTATAAAAGTGTAATTGAATTGAAAAAAGGTAAGTTACTATTTTTTTTTATTTCGTTCGAAAAGTTAAATTCTTTTAGTAGTTGATTAAATAATTAATTTAATTAAAATTAAGGAGTCCATAAGGTTTTAGTTACTCCTATATTAGTTAGAGTTATATTTAAAAGGCGTCAGATGTAACCTTAATCATTTTCCTATTTTTTGTTGAATTTTTGCCTAAAATTTTCTTGTACTGCAACACTTTAGAAAAATCATAGTTAATTCATCTGATGTCGGAATTAAGTGAATCTAAAGCCTGATTTTTCAGTTTTTCATCCTTTACAGTTGTGAAGAAGGAAAAAAAAGTTATTTGACGTCATCTTCATGCCTTAAATTATAAAAAACCATAATCTCTCTCGATTCCGGTCACTGTTTTCAGCTTTAATTTTGAAAATTCATAACTTAGTCATATTAATACCGAATTGAGAGATTCTTAAACCTAGTAAGTGTATCTTTTTGAGAATTATAAATTTTTTGAAGACATAAAGAGATTTTGAAGACTCTAGAAGACCCAAAAGTCTGATTCTTTGTTGCCGTAATTTATAAAAAGACGAACAAGATAGATAAATATTATTTTGTAGTTTGATTTTAAGTTTAGTTATGTGAGTTTTTAAATTAGAGATTATTCTTAAGCAAAATATAGACATGAATTGGGTATCATAATAATCAGAAAGAGAACATGAATTTATATAAAAGAATATAATAGGATTGAATGTAAAAGTTAAAATTTGAATATGAGTTTTTATTTTTTTAATGTTTATTGTGTGAGTTATATCTTCTAATCCAAACGTTGGATCGTTCTAAATTTTGGATATGTTATACTTATATAAGATGAGAATATTTTTACCAATTTTGAATCGTTAAAGATTAACGTATGATTTGTTATGAATTTTAAGATGTGGCTGGTCTGGAATCTTTGTGGTAGAATTTTCAGCAACAAGTTTTACTATTTAAAAATGTATAACTTAATAATTTTAAATCCGATTTGAGTGATTCTTGAGGTTAAATTGAAGTATTTGAAGTCTAGTTTCTGTTAAAATTATTTAATTTGAAAAATAATTATAAAATCAGATTGGTATAAGCGATGCAATAGACTAAGATTTTAAAAATAAATTGTCATATTGGGGTTTAAGATTTCTTAACTTTCAATATTGATTTTTTTTATGCTTTGGAGGTATTAATAATGATCTAAGGCCTAGAGATCATCTAGTCGTTAGCACCAAATAGATATTTAGGAATAAGATGGAATGATCACAAGGAACAATGCAAGGTTGGTGGCCAGAAGGTATTCTCAGGAAGAAGGAATCGATTATGATGAAACCTTTGCACCTGTAGCAAGACTTGAAACCATCAGAATCTTCCTTGTATATGCTGCCCACATAAAGTTCAAGGTATTCCAGATGGATGTCAAGAGTGCTTTCTTCAATGGAGAACTTCAAGAAGAGGTTTATATTGAATAACCTCCAAGTTTTGTCAATCTTACTCATTCTAATTATGTCAATAAATTAGATAAAACACTATATGGACTAAAACAAACACCTACTGCATGGTTCTAACTAATTTTTTTTATTGAAAAAAGGTTCACTAACATTATTTCTTAGGAAGCATAAGAATAAAATATTATTAGTACAAATTTATGTAGATGATATTATATTTGGTTTTACTGATGAAAAGTCATCTGAGAGATTTGCCAACCTTATGGAGAGCAAATTTGAGATAAACATGATGGGAGAGCTAAACTTCTTCCTTAGATTCCAAGTGAAGCAGACTGATGAACGCATATTCATCAACCAAGCTAAGTACATCAAAGATTTACTGAAGAAGTATGGCATGAAATCAGCTACCCCTATGAAAACACTAATGACATCTACAACCAAGCTTGACAAAGACGAATAATGTAAAAGTGTTGATATTACTCAATATAGAGGTTTGATTGGATCTCTCCTTTACTTAACTGCTAGTAGGCCATATATTATATTTGCTACTTGCATTTTTGCTAGATTTTAAGCTAATCCTAAAGAGTCTCACTTAATGGCTGTTAAAAGAATTTTTAGATATCTTAGGGACACTTCATATTCAAGATTATGGTATCCCAAAGAGTCTCCCTTTGATCTAATTGGATATTCAAATACTGATTTTGCAGGATGCAAAATAGACAGAAAAAGTACTAGTGGATTGTGTTAACTTCTTGGAAATAGATTAGTCTCATGGTTCAGCATGAAACAAAACTTAGTATCAACTTCAACTGCAGAAGTTGAGTACATTGCTGCTGGTAGTTGTTGTGCTCAAATTCTTTGGATGAAGAATCAACTAGCTGACTATAGATTTGAATTCAAATCTATTCCTATATTCTGTGATAACACTAGTATAATAACAATCACCCATAATCCTGTTATGCACTCTAGGACTAAGCATATAGATATCAGATATCATTTTATAAGAGATCATGTTCAAAATGAAAATATATCTTTATATTTTATCTCTACTGAAAATCAATTAGCAGATGTGTTTACCAAACCATTAGACAAATCCAGATTCAATAAGTTAATAAGTGAATTAAGAATGCTGAATTTAAATTCTTAATATTATGCTTTGTAGAAACTAACTCTGCAGGAAAAAAAATTTAGAACGAAAGAAAGTGAAGCAAGGTTCGTAGAATAGATCGTAAAGTAAAAAGGGAACCGTAAAGTTAAAAATATTTTATGAAAGAAAGCTCTACGATATCCATCAAATCATTGAGTGGACAGTCAAAAGTCAAGGCGCGTGTAAGGCAAATCAAGCTAATTTGCGTTTTTTGATAAAGTAACTGTCTTACAGCTGTAAGTTGTAGTTACGATAGAATGTGCCTCCAACAACTATTCAACACGTGTCCCAATCAGATAAAATAGAAAGAAATATATTTATATTTCAAAATTTTCAGTTTGACTTTACCGATTCATTTGCTCTAAACTTTCAATTGTTTCTCTCTCTAAGCCCTAGTTCATCTTACAAGTTCACAAATCTTAACTAATTTTTAGCCTTTTAGATAAAATCAACCATTTAAAACATGTCGATTTGCTAAGTTATCTCGTAAATCAACTCTGTTTTGACGAATTTGAAGGTGTTAAAGCCCATTTCAAAATAGTGCTAAATCTAATGAAGAAGACAGGGTTCCACGAAGCTTTGAGCACTGATATGAGGATTTTCACAAAAAAGGTGGAAGAGTTCTATGTCAATGGCTCTAGTGCAAATGGATTCATTTGCACTAAAGTGAGAGACATTGCTCTCACCTACGAAGTTGAGGAGATCAATCATCTTCTAGGGTTTGTAAATGAAGGACCCCTAAATTTTGAAGGCATCGATGTAAAGCAAGGGCTAGAGTTTATGGGGTACAAGAAGAACCCATAGCTAAAAGGGTTCAAAAAGAAGGAATTCCCCCAAGAATTTGAGTTCTTGGCTGATATTGTGGGAAAGTGCATTCTCTATAAGGATTCTACTCATAACTTTGTCAGTGAGCTTCAGCTAAAAATCATGTCAGCCATAACTATGGAGAAGAAAATCAATTTTGGAGCAATGTTGGCTGACTGGATCTCCAAATAGTTTAAAGACGTTGAGAAGAGGAAGGTTGAAGAATAACATCTTCCAAAGATATTTTATGGAAGATTCATCAGCATTCTACTGAAGAAGAAGCTGAGGAAGCATTTGGATGAAAATAAGGGTGAGGGAAATGCTTTGAATATCAACAAAAAGATAACCAAGAAGCTATTTGAGAACTGTAAGAGAAATTCAATTGAAATTTTGAGATCCAAGCAGTCTGAGGGGAGTGAAAAGACCCTCACTAAAGTTTTGAAGCCTGTCATGGTGAAGTCAAAGAGGAAGCTGGCAAAGGTAGAAGAAGAAAGATCAAGGGGCTCTACAGCTCCAAACTTACTTGAGGCATTAGCTTCCACTACTGAAGAGCCCACAACCATCCAGACTAAGCAGCATGGTCTGACAAAGAAGAAGAAGGAAGGCAAGCATAAAAATTCTAAGGACTCTTAGGATGAATCAAACATTCTTGATAAGAGGGATCAAATAAAGAGACAGCTAAAGATAAAGTCGATGACTCTGTCTCTCTAAGCTAGCTAGCCAAAGAAAAGAGTTGGAAGGTTAAAAGATTCAGGAAGACCACTGTTTAGGCACCTCCCAAATCCACTCTTGAACAATGATGAGTGGGTTTTATGCCTATGAATGGTGTAACGCCCCTAAATCCGGGTCCCTTGAACCTCGGACCTGGTGCGTCACGATGCATCATCTTCTTACACATTATACAATTAACGCGGAATATATAAATATACATTGTTTATTTTAAATGATTCTACAACATTTTCCAAGGTCTACAACCTTAACACAATACATACCTTAATAACTCAAAAGGTTTATGTAGACACCCAAATTTTGCACTTCGGATATTAACCCTGATAGGAGGGCAAATTCGGCAAATGAACCGGCTTGCGAGAGCAAAGGATGGACCAGTACGGACACTCGACGCCACCGCGACGATTTACAACCGAAACCGACGCGACAACAGGACTGTCCGAAATAAGCATTCCCGAAGGATGTGGCACGCCTCCCGGAAATTCCCGGACTGTAAAATACGAGCCTGTCGGTGAAAACCGACGTCACGATACGAGAATCGAGGCGTAGCATGAAAATCGAGAAAGTCAAGCCAGCCAGCCGCGGATTGATCTGCGGCCAATGAGTGCGCCTTTTGAAAACACGGAACTCGAAACACGGAAACTCGAAATTCAGCTGAGTGGAGGGGTGGCGGCCAGCCAGCCGCAGATCAATCTGCGGCCAGCTAGCTGCAGATCAATCTGCGGCCAGCCAGCCGCAGATCCATCTGCGGCTGGCTCTGGCCAGCCTATTTCAGCTCATCCCCCATTCAACATACAGAAGGTTGAATCAGGCGAGAAGGAGAAGAAGAAACAGCAACAGCAGCTCGGGAATTGAGTAAGAAATAACATAAAATTGCAACAAAAGAGGAGAGAAAGAGAGAAAAAAAGAGAAGATTTATACTCTTTTGATTTGATTGTATCACATATACTCTCCTTCTATTCAAAATACACAAGTTTACATCCACTTTGATATCATTTGCAAGGTGAAAATTCCCTTATTATAGCAATTTTTATCATATCCTTTGGTTGAATTAAATGTAGTTTTCATGTAATTGATGATGGAACAATGAATTAGGGATTATTAGTGAGGGTTCCATTGGAACAAAATTCTTCCTAATAACCCTATGATATTCATTTGTTGATTTTTTTGTTTGTTTTACGGTGATATATTGGGCGTGGTTCCCTTAGGTTGCTATTTAGGATGTTTGGCATTGTTAGATTATTCGTGTTAGTTATTTTTTTTGTAATCTCCGCTTTGTGGTGTGTGAAAAAATTCGGGTGTGAGCCTAGGAACGCGACCCCGTGGTCCAAATCCGATGATGGACATCTCTTGATGTAAATAGTAGGAATGATGTAGTTTTCATTGTGAATATGTAATCGTCGGGCCTTAAAACGACGCCAAGGCGAGAATCGTGTTTAAGGCCCCGTCATAGTGAAATATGTGATTGTGGGCGTTTGGGGTTATTTGGATGGCTCACATGCCCATGAATAGCCCCAACACATTTTAATGCTTGATTTGAATAATGACACGAAATTGATTTCAAAGCTAAACGATAAGATTTCCATAAAATCAATCAAATTAGGTTATTAGAATCACGAGGCTAAAAATTGGGGATGCTAATGAATGTCGAGTCCTCTTTAACGAAAAGCTAAAGAAAGTCGTTTTTCCAAAGACATCACGAGAATGGATTTATACAAAATAAATAACGTTTTATTAAATCTTTGTGCATAGGGTTAAACAGATCCTAGAAGTTGCCCATCATTTGAGTTACGAAAGCAACGTATAGATCTTGATTCCTATTTTGGCGAAGGTTTAGAAAGCTCTTGTTTTTCCAAAACGCCACCTAATGAAATCTCACAGTTTTTGACAAATTAAAATCAAACCTTTTCTCATAAGCTTTCTCGTATAAACCGAAGGACATTCTAAAGCATCCCCAAAAGAAAACACGACTTTTCTGAAAACCCAAATGTTTTCTTCATGCAAACTCACCACCACATTCATATAGGCACACACACACACGCACATATACACGTTTTATGAATTAAAGGATAGGAAAGTATCAAGATTGCGGTAACCGTGTTTTACGGAAGTCGGGGGGTGCCTAATACCTTCCCCTCGCTTAAGCAAGTCCCCGAACTCTATGAATCTCGGTTTACAGACCAATTAATTCGGAGTCACATATGAGCCAACGATTTATAAAAAACGAAAACTCGGATGAGTAGGTACATCCATTTCAAATATACCAACTGGCGACTCTGGTTAATTGGCTCATCATAAAAAACGATCTTTCAAAACCCCGTCGACATTAATGCCGACCTTTTCCGAAAAATCATCTAATCGAAAAGGCTAAAATTGGAAAGGGCACAACTAGCATAGGATAGCGATTCCTTCCGGCGTCGACAGCTGGCGACTCTGCTGGGGACATTAGAGGGCTTAAGCCGCGTTCAAATCTTGATGTTATCCTATCCTTTAAAATTCATGAATATGTGTGTGCATGCGATATTTTGATCTTTTGTACTTTTGTTGTGTGAATGTGTGTTTTGTCCAATAAATGAATAATTGAATGGAATTGCTTTACTTTAAAGTAATCATTTGTATACGGTGAGGACGATGAATGTGAATGTATGTTGAGAGTGTACCTCCTCCTGAGGCGAACCTGTCGGTTGCTTATTACTGGACTCGAAGGGGCTGCTCCCCGGAGATGGCTCAGGAAACGCACCACCCAAATCTGCTCCAATCGAAAGGATTCAGACGAGTAGATTGCGAAGATTTTGGGACCTTCATGCCGAAAAGCCCGTGAGAGTAACCTTAGGATAGGTCAGCCTCAGATTAACCCAGCGCAGGAAAAGTCTCTTCATGCCCTTTTACGTTCGCACATATAAATGTCATAGTCCCATTCAATATTCATATATGCTACTCCTCTTGTCAAAAGAAATTACTAATCTCTATGTTTTGCAGGGAACAGCTGGGGAAGCATAATAAGTCGAGTCTAGCATTTATTATTGCAATAAGGGATCGCTAACATGTTGCTTTGCAGAGAAAGATTAAAAAACCCAAAACACAAAGTTACAGCTTTAGCATGCATCCATATCCTTTCATTGCCCAGGACTAAACTTCGAACCATTGTTTCTGTAGGATTGCTCCTCAAACGCGTTTGCAGTCTAAAAGGGCCCAGGACTCTACATCTGAATAGCTGATCTTCCACCTACTAATCCTGGTTCCATATCTCGTGAAGAATTTGATGATTTCAAGAAGCAGATGTTAGAAATGGCCATGATGCTGAAGGACCAATTGCTACCTAGACAGGATCCACCTAAGGAGGATCCACCCCAACCTAAGGGCGAACCCGTCGTCCCAAAGGCCATTCCTATACCTAACCGGACAGTGATTACTATCCCAGAGGAAGGAGACACTGACGACCTCCGGAAGAAAATGAAACAAATGGAGGAGACCATCCAATCTCTAAAAGGCATAGGTTCCCTAGGCAGGGTTAATTATTCAGATCTATGTGTCTTCCCCGGAACCAGATACCCAGAGAAATTTAAAATTCCCGAATTTGAGAAATACAATGGGAAGGGGGATTCTTATACACATCTGAAAATATACATCGGGGAGCTTGGATCTTATGCCGAAGACGGAGGTCTAAGAATGCAATTATTCCAAAAGAGCTTGATGGGAGAGGCAAGAATTTGGTATGCCCGTCTTGACAATGCCCGGATCCATAATTGGGAGGAGTTGGCCCACACCTTCTTAACACAGTATAGCTTCCAGGCACAAATGGCCCCTGATAGATACCAAATGACGAAGATTAAGAAGCAACCAAAAGAATCTTTCAGGGATTATGCACAGCGATGGAGGGGTATGGCTGCACAGGTGAATCCCCCAATGAGTGAGTCGGAGATGGTGATGACCTTCGTGGATATTCAAGAGGCACCTTATTATGAGCGGGTCATATCGAGGATTGGAAGACCTTTTGCCGAGATGATTAAACACGGAGAAATGGTGGATATGGGGTTGAAGTCTGGCAAGATTCGGGATTTCACGGCTTTGGAAACAGCTGCAGAACAAATACAGAGTGGAAACTATGGCAGCACTTCCCGTAGGGTCCAAAAGAAAAAGGAAGAAGATGTTTCCCTCATCCTGCAGGGATCGTCTGGGAAGGCAGAAAATAATCCTCCAGTACAGGTACAGAGAGTGGGGCCATTCCGACAGCCTAACTTCACTGATCAGAGGGCGGATGGGCGAAGGAGATTCGAGACCTCGAAAAATCGAGTATTCACCCCACTCGGGGATCCTCTTGAGTGGGTGTTGGCAGTATTGATAGCCCAGAGGAAAATAGTCGATTTGGCACCCCCGAGTGACCCGAATGGAAGAAGGTTTGACCCAAGCAAGAAATACGCATACCATTCAGGTTTCCCTGGTCATGATACGCAGGAATGTTGGACACTGAAGCACAGAATTCAAAACTTGATTGATAGTGGGGAAATTGTGGTGGAACAGCCAGACTCCCCAAATGTTAAGGTCAATCCCCTGCCTAGGCATGATAGAGGACGGGTCAATGTGGCGGAAGCTAGTGAAGCCGAGGGGCCGTCAAGGCTGAATTATGTAAAGAAAATCGATGAAATGGTCAACATGATAAGTGATCACGGGAGTACACGGGGAGCGCCAATTAGGTTAGCGGGGGTAAGCAGAAATATCATGGAGGGGCCTGTCAAGTTAGCAGCTCCGAAACCCCTCACCCTTGCAGCAAGACCGCAAATCCCTGTCAACAGTCTGAAAACGGTACCATGGAATTATGGGGGGGTGTCAGAGGAAGCGGCCAGTTGTGCTTCTGTAACAACAAAGGGGAATCCTTTATATCTTCCCAAACGAATCCTTGAAAGCGAAACGAAGAAAAATGAAGAGATATCCGAGGAGAGAGCCCTAGAATTCTTGAGGAAGATGGATCATCCGGAAGCAAGAGGGATCCAGATATTAAGCGAGGAGTCGACCCTGACATCAATCATGGATTTGGTGTTATCGTCCAGTGATCACTGCAAAATTCTGGCGAAAGTCCTAGAGGAGGCATATGTTCCCAAAGAGATCGGCAAGGAAAGTTTCAGCCATCTGGTGGACCATCTGTTAGAAAGTAATGTAATATCATTTACAGATGATGATATCCCCAAAGAGGGAAGGGGGCATCGAAAACCGCTACATATTGCGGTAATCTCCTCAGGTTATATCATGAATGGGGTGCTGATTGATGGGGGATCGGCGTTGAATATCTGTCCCCTCAGTACATTGCAGAAGATGAACATCAATCCTAAGCGCCTATGGGCCAGTCATGTAGTGGTGCGAGCCTTCGATGGTTCCCGGAGGGATACAATTGGAGAGATAGAATTGCCGGTGGAAATAGGACCTTGTACTTTTGATATCTCTTTCCAAGTCCTAGATATTGCGGCAAGTTATAACCTGTTATTGGGGAGGCCATGGATACACATGGCCAGGGCAGTTCCTTCCACACTACACCAACAAATCAAACTTATCATCGACGGGAATTTGGTGACGATCTCGGCGGAGTGTGATGACCCTTCTCCTTCCAGGAATGGCCTGCCTGTGATTAATGTGGACAAGTCGGCGGCACCTGCCAGTTTTCAGGCGCTGGAAATCAGCACTCCCCACTACAGATGCCTGGGGGCTCCAGCCATGAAACCTAAGGTCTCTCCAGAACTTACCTTTGTTGCAAAGGAAATGATGAAAATGAAATTCCAACCTGGACAGGGGTTAGGAAAGAGCAGTCAAGGAATCACCAAGCCCATCCAACTACCACAACAGATAGGCAAAGCAGGGTTGGGATATCGTGAAGGCGTAGCACGGAGACACCGTCAAGGTGCGGCTCCGACTCGACTGGCTGGAAATCCGATGACCAAGGTCAACAAAGAAGGAGGGACTAGCAATCCTGTGATTGGGACAAGGGATGAAGAATTAACCCCCACAAGCGATGAGTCGACCAAGAGAGAAAGTTTCCTACAGGAGGTCGCACAAAAGTTCGAAACCAGGTGCTATATCTCCGGACAATTAACAAGCAATGGAGAGGGGAAGGATGTTACCACGCCACCGGGAACCCAACAAGGTGTGCCTGTCATCGATTGGGCAGGGCTAATTATTCCTGAAGAAGGTAGGAAGAGGGACTCAGGCGATGTAGCCGTAGTCATCGGGGAAGTTTCCGATGTGAAGCCACCTTTCATCCAGCGCATTCCGTCTGATATGACCATCGACAACTGGACAATGGAACCAGTGATATCCAAACAAGGGTAAAACCCGACATCAGGGTGGTAGACCCCAGAGGATGGGAGGATGAAGAAGTTCATTTTTTGTTTTGTATTTTGCATAATTATGTCGTTTCGTCATGTTATCTGAAAATGTGATTGTTGTGGAAAATGACTTATATATGACAAATATTTTGTTTCATGTCAGGTGTACCAATTTGAGTAATCCTTGCCTAACAAACGGTCTTTCAAATTTGAATGATGACTATGATTTTGATATTGAGCTGGATTTTGATTTAATGGGCATTGAGCAAGATGAGACAGATTACGACGACGCGCTTGATGAGATCAAAGGATGGGTCGAGGATAAACCCAAACCCAACTTAGACCAAACCATCACCATAGATATCGGAACCCCTGACAAACCAAAAGAACTCAAGATAGGGACAGACCTTACCCCTAGCCAGAAAGCAGAAATAACTGAGTTGCTAAGCCAGTATAAGGATGTCTTTGCCTGGTCTCATGAGGACATGATCGGATTATCCACCGACATTGTGGTACACCGGTTGCCCATCAAGGAGGGTTTCAGGCCTGTTAAGCAGAAACTAAGAAAGTTGAAACCGGAGTGGAGCTTGAAGGTGAAGGAGGAGATCATCAAACAGTTCAGGGCCAGAATCATTATGGTATCCACTTACCCAGAATGGCTGTCCAATGTAGTCCCAGTGGCTAAGCCTGGAGGGAAGGTGAGGGTATGCGTAGACTATAGAGATCTAAACAAGCCCAGTCTCAAGGATAACTTCCCGGTGCCTTTCATACACATCCTGGTGGATAACACGGCCCAGTACGAGATGTACTCTTTTGTTGATTGTTTTGCGGGGTATCATCAGATAATAGTGGCGGAAGAAGATCGGGAAAAGACCGCTTTCATCACCTCTTGGGGCACCTTCTGCTATAGACGATTGGCTTTTGGTCTCACAAATGCGGGGGCTACTTATCAGAGAGCCACGATGGCCCTGTTCCACGACATGATGCACAAAGAGATAGAGGTCTACGTGGATGACATTATCGTGAAGTCAAGGGTAGAATTCGACCATATAACCCATCTCAAAAAGCTATTCGATCGGCTCAGAAAGTATAATTTGAAGCTCAATCCGGCGAAGTGTGCTTTCGGAGTGCAGTCGGGCAAGCTCTTGGGATTCCTGGTTAGTGATCGGGGCATTGAGTTGGATCCGACGAAGATTACGACCATTGTGGATATGCCGGCGCCTCACACTGAGAATGAGATAAGAGGATTCCTAGGAAGAATAAACTTCATCAGCCGCTTCATAACCCACTTGACGACTACATGCGAGCCGATTTTCAAACTATTAAGGAAGGATGCTTCCCAAGAGTGGAACGAGCAATGTCAGAAAGCCTTTCAGACCATTAAAAAGCAGCTGACAGAGGCACCAGTGCTGGTACCCCCGAAGGATGGGATCCCTCTGTTTATGTATATATCGGTCAATGCCATTGCAATGGGATGTATGTTGGGACAGAAGAATGAAGCAGGTAAAGAGCAGGCCATCTATTATCTCAGCAATTGATTTAGCCGATGTGAACAGAATTACACTCCCATCGAGAAAACCTGTTGTGCTTTGGCCTGGGCTGCAGGGAGATTACAACACTACCTCCATGGGCATATTACGTACCTGATATCGAGAATGGATCCCCTGAAATATATTTTTGAAAGGCCCATGCTGAACTGTCGACTGTCAAGATGGCAGTTAATCTTACAACAGTTCGATATGGTATACGTAACTCAGAAAGCCATGAAAGGGCAGGGAATTGCGGATCAGTTGGCGGAAACGCCATCAGGAGAGATGGAGCCGTTAGAAACTCCTCTGCTGGACGAAGATATATTTTGGGTATTACACACGAAATGTGATGACGAGGGGCAGTTCTGGAAGCTGTATTTTGATGGTGCCATGAATGCTGAAGGGGCAGGAGCCGGAGCAGTCCTGGTCTCTATCACCGGAGAGCAATACCCTGTGGCCACTAAATTACAGTTCAGCAATTCGAACAACACAGCTGAGTACGAGGGATGTATATTGGGACTCCGTTTTGCCCGCGATATGGGAGTGAAGAGACTAGCGGTGTTCGGGGATTCAGAACTGGTAATCAGACAGGCGATCGGGGTGTACAACACAAAAGAGCTCCGGTTACTTCCATACCATCGTTGTGTTATCCAATTGATGCGAGAGTTCGAAGATATCGCTTTCCGACATATCCCCCGGGGACAGAATGATTTTGCAGATGCATTGGCACCTCTGGCTTCCTTAATCCACGTAATCAAGAGCAGGGACATTCCACATATTGAGATAGCAGTACAGAATGCCCCGGCATATGAGGGACATGTTGCAGTATTATCAGACGAGGTGGTTCTGCCAAAGCAGCCTTGGTATCACGACATAAGGGAATATCTGAGGGATAGATCCATTCCCGACCAAGCAAACCGAGCTGAGAAGATGAGAATTCAAAAGATGGCAATGAAATTTTACCTGAGTGGGGATTCACTCTATAAGAGGGATGCTGGGTTGGGACTGTTACAATGCGTAGATGAGACACAGGCCCAAAGGATTATGAACGAAATACATGGTGGAGTGTGTGGGCCACACATGAGTAGACCGATGCTGGCCAAAAAGATCTTGAGAACGGGGCATTATTGGTTAACACTGAAAGCCGACTGCGATGATCATGTCAAACGGTGTTACCAATGCTAGACGCACGGTAATGTGATCCATACGCCTCCCAATGAACTGCACTGTATGACCTTCCCGTGGCCATTTTCAATGTGGGGAATGGATGTAATCGGACCGATAGAGCCCAAAGCAAGCAACAAACACCGATTCATTTTCGTCATGATCGATTACTTCACCAAATGGGTAGAAACAGCTTCTTTCCCCAAAGTAACTCAGGAGATCATCGTCGGTTTCATCAGGAATAATGTCATTTCTCGATACGGGCAACCTGAGGTGTTGGTCTCCGACAATGCCAAAAATTTGAACAACGCCCTCATGAAGGGATTATGCGACCAGTTTAAGATCAAACACCTCAATTCTGTCATTTACCGTCCTAAGATGAATGGGGCAGTGGAGGCTGCAAATAAGAACATCAAGAAGATCATGGCGAAAATGTCTGCTAATCATCGGGGATGGCCGGATTTGCTACCCCTCACCCTGCTAGCATACCGAACATCAACGCGTACTTCTACAGGGGAAACCCCTTACACTTTGGTGTATGGAATGGAGGCTGTTCTGCCAGTTGAGGTTGAGATGGCGTCCCTCAGAATAGTGATCGATGCTCAGATAAGCGAGGAGGATTGGATGCAAAGTCGATACGACCAATTGGCCCTAATTGATGAAAGGAGGGTCGCTGCTGTTTGGCACGGTCAGTTATATCAACAAAGGATCTCTCGATCATACGACAAAAGGATAAGACCTCGGAAGTTCAAGAAAAATGATTTGGTGCTAAAAAGAGTCATGCCTTGTCAAGACGAAGCCAAGGGGAAGTTTGCCCCGAACTGGGAAAGACCATTTGTGATTAAGAAAGTGCTATCCGGAAGAGCCCTCATATTGCAAGAAATGGATGGTGAGGTATTTCCACAGCCCCTCAATTCCGACTCGGTGAAGCGGTTCTACGCTTGAATCATCAGTTCCCCTTTTTCTTTGAGGAACGAACTACGTAGGACCTGATCTCCCAACTTGTGGGGGTACGTAGGCAGCCATCATGGCACGGTCCGATTCCTTAAAAATAATACTTTCCCTAAACAAAACCAATTCCCAACAGCTAGATAAACCTTCCTACACCCTCAAAACCTTCCTGAAACCAACCGACTAATCAGCTTCATCTCAGATGACATAACCATGATCCCACCAAAATAGTTAGCCAAAATTTAAAACCCAGTCCGATAAAATCAACAGGGGTATGGCAATATCTGGCAGATCTCCATTAAGACTTGAGAAGAGAAAGAAAGCGAAATGTTAAAATCATGGTCAGCTGGATAAAATGAGGATCCAATGAAAGGTAACGATACGATAAAAAGGGAAAATGACTAAATTTAAATGCATGTCTGTATATATAAGTCATTTTGTTGCAAGATTTCTCTTTCGATAACCGATGAAACTGACATAGTCTATGCAGGAAATAAAATAATCTACAAATCTGAAACTAGCTGAAGCAGGATGGATAAAGTGGTGGATAGATCTGAAGCATCAGCATCCCCTACAATCTGCTGCCCCATCATGTCGATGCGGTCCAATAAGGCAGTAGCTCGGCTAACAGTCCCAGAATGAGTATCTATAACTGCCTTGGTCTGAAATACAATGGCGTCTCTGTCAGCAATGGCAGCGTCTCTAGCCAGAATAACATCATCTCTCTCAACAAGAGCGGCATCCCTCTCAGCTTCAGTAGTAATCAAGGCCAGGCGGAGTCGGGTATCCTCAGTAACCCGACTAGGGGCAGAATCAGTTGAGATGGAATGATCTGTGGTATCATCTGGGAAAATCACTCCAGAGTCATCAAAGGCCCCAGTTTGACTCAAACCAACCGGATCCGAGTCTCAGCGCAGCCACTGCACGTACGCAAATGTTTGGATGTGACAGCTCTCACTATATTTGGCAAAGATCCTGCGAGACCAAAGATCGTATACCCGCAGTAGATCCCTCTCTGTCTGGGATGATATAAGGAATCGGTAGGCGGCTGCACCCGTGAAAGGGTGAAAATCCTGTGTCTGATCAAACTGCCCTGTAACCGCCAAGGGATGATAAGTCGTCACGCCCCTCAAGCCAGCAATAAGAATGAAATCCAGGTTGGGCACGTGAGTCAAGAAGCTCATAAAGGAGCAATAACCCGAGTAGATCAGGAGATGAAAAGGATCCTCAATAACCGATAAGAATTCTACCTAGGAAGCCGCATCAGTACAGCTCACGGGACGAAACAAAAACTGCGTGGCTATGTCATGGCTGAAGCAAAACCCTTGGCGATGGAAATGGCTGATGGGACTGAGATGACTCATGAACCACACATACAATAAGGTCGAGCTCCCTCTAAATACTCTGCCTCAGAAAGACTGACAATATGAGGCTGACATGTAAGTATCTGCCAATATCATGGGAAGAACGGTGTGATCCTCCTGAAGGGCTCCGACGGCCGCGACAACTCGCATATCCAACTGATCGGGTCCGGCTGGCAAGTACAAAACTGAAATGACACAGGCCATCAAAACGGCTACTCTCAAAGCACCCCAGCGCTCCTCGGACACCGAAAAATCACCAGAAAATAGGTGAAAACTATCGGGTGAGCCGAATCGATCAATCAGAAAATGTAGGGGAACTACATGATCTGATGTGATCACCGATAACAAAACTGTCCTCTGCAAACCGGTGAAAGTCAAGAACTGACGGCGCATGGAACCAGCTGTGACCCTGACACAAGGACCATCCAAAGACAAGCCGGTAAAGCGAGCATACTCCTCGAGAGTGGGGGTCAGGTCCACTGTCCCTAATCTGAACACCTGACGGGCAGGGGCCCAATATATCAAAATACCCTCCACAAAGCCCGCTGGCACCTGAAAGGATAATAAGGACCAAGAATGTCCCAAAAGACCATCTGCGATAACCCTGTCGGCCGGCGATAAACTATCCAACCAGCGGAGGAGACTGCTGACCAACCCTGTGGGAGGAAGGGGATCCAAACGTACCACGACATCTGGTGACGACATCTGTGAAAAAATAGTATCAAAAAGACTGTACAGGGGTCATTCTCTATCCATGAACAAAAAATAAAAAGAGCATGCATCATACGGTTAATAATAAAGCAATTGAACGGTCATAATGATAAAAAATTGTGCATAAATAAACAAATGAGTTCAGTACATAGTGCATGAAATAAAAAAATAATAAACATCTAACAGGTCCAGGTACAAAAGGCCCTATCCTAGCCTTATCTAGTCAAAAGGTGAGATCATCTAAGAAGGCGGGATCCTCGAACTGATCCTCTGGAGTCGTCAATGACGGAGGCCCAAAGTTCATGTCCGGGATATATGGCGGTACTGGAGCATTAAACGAGCTCGGGCCTGTGTCAAAACCCGTACTATCAGGATCATATGCATAGGCGTCCTTTGGAGTCCGACCTAGCACCCGAAGATACAACGATAGCTGCTCCACCTGGCGGGTCAAAGTGTCAATTTGCTCAGTGTGAGTGGGACTCCGAACGCAGGCAGCCCAATCGGTCATCATCACCGAGCCTGGAACCATATCTCCAAGAAAGAATGTGGCCCGAGTCTGAGGACCGATGGTGCGGGGCACCCACCAGATGCGAAAGGCCTCGCTCGTACTGGGACCCGAAGATAGTGTCTGGCCATCCTCCCCCGCGAGCATAATCTCCGAAGGCTGAGAATCCAACGACCAGGAGGTAGTGAAGGGAAGGGAGTGCGGGATGTGGATCTCTCCAGTGACGCATCTAAATACGCGCTCTCCCAGATACATCACCCAGCCCCCGACACTCTGCAAAGTAAGGCAGCGGGTGGAAAGTGTGAACTTCGGGCCGGAAGGATATCCATCGGTGAACCCCACAGCCAAATGCTCAGAAAGATAGGGAGTCCAGACGACCTCCGCAGCGGTGATCAGCTCCAGCTGAATGCGGCAATGGACAAAGCTGCCAGACACCGGGACCTCCTCCAGAGTGCTGTGATGCCACCGACGACCCCTGGGGTAGGTATCCAGACCGAGGGTTGTGACAGGCCTCAGGCATGGAAGACGCTCGTAGGCCCAGAACTGTGAACAGAAACAGGGCAGGGCATGAGTAACCGTTAAATGCAGAAAAGAAAAATGAAATGAAGGGAAGTACAGTAAGAGAAGAGGAAGAGAAGGCTCACCAGCAGAAAGTGGTAGAATCCGAGCCAAGCATCTGTCTGTCCCTCCGAGCGTAGACGAAGACCGTGGAGGAAGTAGGCAAAGGTGAAGGACCCCCAATCATAGTCGCCGATCCGGTCTACATCCCTGACGGCTCCAACGACGCTGAAATGAATGGTAGAGGAGTTGTTCCCTAGGAAACAACCCCTCATAATGGTCAAGAACAGGCGCCGGAGCAGAATGTCACGAGTGGCCCGATCCGCTGGGAATGGCGTCGCATATATACCTCCAACCGCGTCAACAGCCAAAGCTCCAGACCGAATGCTGCGGGCCTTGAAGACCCGGTCCTCGGTAGCGAAGCCCAATAAAGCTCGAACCTCCGCTGGAGTAATGTCAAGATCCAGAGGGACACGGGATCCGGTGAACTCGATGCCCGTGATGTACCTCCAGTCCCAGGGAGTCAGCACGACCTCACAGTCCAAAAGGTGAAGGGACTGGGTCTGGTGAAACCATCTCTCGGACAGAGCCCGCATATAACCTAGGGGCACTGACGCGGAATGATGGTGAAGAAATGACAAAAACCCCAGGCATCCACCACTGCGCGGTAATCGCTGTGCAAAGCCGTGTAGAGGGAGTAAATGTTAAACCAGTTACCCCTCGGCTAAGTAAACTCGGGCACCTGTGGCAATCACTAATGGGTCAGTCCATATACGAACGAAAATTGAGAAATTGAGAATAAATTTAGAGTAGAATTGAATATACCTCATTAGTAACGAGAGATGCTGAGGGGTGACGGCTGAGATCCCGACCCAATAAATCGGGTATCTGCACAGAGGCGCCAGACAGGGCGCGATGAGGAGATGTAGCTGGTGTGCTGGAGGATGGCCCCTCTACCGCAACGTCCGAAAGAGCAGCCTCCTCAATATCGGGGTGATCGGGCCGGATGACAGCCTCCGCCAGTCGGCGAGCCTGGCGGGTCCGGGGCAAAGCAGGAACGGGTGCAACCCTACGGCGGCGAACGCCCGAGGTCCGAGACGCGGTGGAGCTACTAGGAGTGTCAGGATCCATAGCTGGAATAGAACAGGCGAAAGGGAAGGTAAATTCTATTTTGAATTATGTCAATTTCCTATCCTCATCGTAGAATTAATGTAGCATGATGCATGTTTACTATATATGCAAAAAAAAAAAAAATCGGCAGAGTTTCGTCTATAAAATGGGCATCCCATGCATAGATAAACATGTTTTCTATTAACCCAAGCCACAACAGATCAAAATTGCATTTATATGGATAATTACAACATGAAAAGACCCTAATGCATGATTTTCTTCCAAAAAGAAACAACAAATATGTGGGAGTGCATCGTGAGCATAAAATATGACTTGCGCAGTTCATACATAGCATATACATGCAATAATACATGGCATAGCATTTCAAAGCATACAGTTGTATCTCTAAACATGCAAAATAGCAAATGTATAGCAAAACATTGATGAAATTGGAAAACAATCGGTCAAAGTGTTACTTGTAGCGCGTAGATCGATCTAACTGGAGCGGTTTTTGCAAAAAGATTGGAAAAGTCGGCGAAAAGGACGTGCAAAGGTGTGAAAATCGTGTGGGGTACGAATGAAAGTGACAGATCTGGGAAGTGGCTGGCCGCTTAAAATCCCGATCTTGGCCGCAGATCCATCTGCGGCTGGGCCCAGTGCTCCCCCCTTTGTCCATTGCAAGCTTAATCGATTCTAATTCCCGTTTGACTCATAATGTGATAATAAAATACGAGATTTTAATGAATTGGGTGTCGAAAACGACTTCTCAATTCGACCGAGCGACCGGATACGAGACCCGACACTTACGCGACGAGCAACCGGATACGAAACCCTGCACTCACGAGACGATCGACCGGATACGAGACCCGGCGATTACGAGACGAGCGACCGGATACGAGACCCGGCACTTACGAGACAATCGACCGGATACGAGACCCGACGATTACGAGATGGGTGACCGGATACGAGACCCGGTGATTACGAGACGAGCGACCGGATACGAGACCCGACACTCACGAGACAATCGACCGGATACGAGACCCGGCGATTACGAGATGGGTGACCGGATACGAGACCCGGCCCCGACGAAACGATTGACCGGATACGAGACCCAGCGATTACGAGATGGGTGACCGGATACGAGACCCGGCCCCGATGAGACGATCGACCGGATACGAGACCTGACGATTACGAGATGGGTGACCGGATACGAGACCCGGCCCCGACAAGACAATCGACCAGATACAAGATCCGGCGATTACGAGATGGGTGACCGGATACGAGACCCGGCCCCGACGAGACGATCGACCGAATACGAGACCCGGCGATTACGAGACCCGGCCCCGACGAGACTATCGACCAGATACGAGACCCGGCGATTATGAGATGGGTGACCGGATACGTGACCCGGCCCCGATGAGACGATCGACCGAATACGAGACCCGGCGATTACGAGATGGGTGACCGGATACGAGACCTGGCCCCGACAAGACGATCGACCGGATACGAGACCCGGCGATTACGAGATGGGTGACCGGATACGAGACCCAGCCCCGACGAGGCGATCGACTGGATACGAGACCCGACAATTACGAGATGGGTGACCGGATACGAGACCTGGCCCCGACGAGACGATCGACCGGATACGAGACCCGGCGATTACGAGATGGGTGACCGGATACGAGACCCGGCCCCGACAAGACGATCAACCGGATACAAGATCCGGCGATCACAAGACTGGCGACCGGATACGAGACCCGGCGCAAACGAGACGATAGATTGGAAGACTGAACCCGACGACTAACAATGCGACCAGGGATTGAGGCCTTAACACTTTTACGAATGTTTTGCATGCATTACATCTTGTGTTGCATCATAAGCTACATGTGTGGCATCATGTATGTACCGTCATTCTTATGCACTGTCATTCATGCATCGGGTGTCTATTTCTTTATCCTGTTCATTTCATTTAACATTGCATAAACATGATAAAGAGGGGCAGCTGTAGACACCCAAATTTTGCACTTCGGATACTAACCCTGACAGGAGGGCAAATTCGGCAAATGAACCGGCCTGCGAGAGCAAAGGATGGACCAGTACGAACACTCGACGCCACCGCGACGATTTACAACCGAAACCGACGCGACAATAGGGCTGTCCGAAATAAGCATTCCCGAAGGATGTGGCACGCCTCCCGGAAATTCCCGGACTGTAAAATACGAGCCTGTCGGCGAAAACTGACGTCACGACACGAGAATCGAGGCGTAGCATGAAAATCGAGAAAGTCAAGCCAGCCAGCCGTGGATTGATCCGCGGCCAATGAGTGCGCCTTTTGAAAACACGGAACTCAAAACACGGAAACTCGAAATTCAGCTGAGTGGAGGGGTGGCGGCCAGCCAGCCGCAGATCAATCTGCGGCCAGCCTATTTCAGCTCATCCCCCATTCAACATACAGAAGGTTGAATCAGGCGAGAAGGAGAAGAAGAAACAACAACAGCAGCTCGGGAATTGAGGAAGAAATAGCATAAAATTGCAACAAAAGAGGAGAGAAAGAGAGAAAAAAAGAGAAGATTTATACTCTTTTAATTTGATTGTATCACATATACTCTCCTTCTATTCAAAATACACAAGTTTACATCCACTTTGATATCATTTGCAAGGTGAAAATTCCCTTATTATAGTAATTTTTATCATATCCTTTGGTTGAATTAAATGTAGTTTTCATGTAATTGATGATGGAACAATGAATTAGGGATTATTAGTGAGGGTTCCATTGGAACAAAATTCTTCCTAATAACCCTATGATATTCATTTGTTGATTTTTTTTGTTTGTTTTACGGTGATATATTGGGCGTGGTTCCCTTAGGTTGCTATTTAGGATGTCTTGGCATTGTTAGATTATTCGTGTTAGTTATTTTTTCTTATAATCTCCGATTTGTGGTGTGTGGAAAAATCGGGTGTGAGCCTAGGAACGCGACCCCGTGGTCCAAATCCGATGATGGACATCTCTTGATGTAAGTAGTAGGAATGATGTAGTTTTCATTGTGAATATGTAATCGTCGGGCCTTAAAACGACGCCAAGGCGAGAATCGTGTTTAAGGCCCCGTCATAGTGAAATATGTGATTGTGGGCGTTAGGGGTTATTTTGATGGCTCACATGCCCATGAATAGCCCCAACGCATTTTAATGCTTGATTTGAATTATGACACGAAATTGATTTCAAAGCTAAACGATAAGATTTCCATAAAATCAATCAAATTAGGTTATTAGAATCACGAGGCTAAAAATTGGGGATGCTAATGAATGTCGATTCCTCTTTAACGAAAAGCTAAAGAAAGTCATTTTTCCAAAGACATCACGAGAATGGATTTATACAAAATAAATAACGTTTTATTAAATCTTTGTGCATAGGGTTAAAGAGATCCTAGAAGTTGCCCATTATTTGAGTTACGAAAGCAACGTATAGATCTCGATTCCTATTTTGGCGAAGGTTTAGAAAGCTCTTGTTTTGCCAAAACGCCACCTAATGAAATCTCACAGTTTTTGACAAATTAAAATCAAACCTTTTCTCATAAGCTTTCTCGTATAAACCGAAGGACATTCTAAAGCATCCCCAAAAGAAAACACGACTTTTCCGAAAACCCAAATGTTTTCTTCTTGCAAACTCACCACCACATTCATATAGGCACACACACACGCACATATACACGTTTCATGAATTAAAGGATAGGAAAGTATCAAGATTGCGGTAACCGTGTTTCACGGAAGTCGGGGGGTGCCTAATACCTTCCCCTCGCTTAAGCAAGTCCCCGAACTCTATGAATCTCGGTTTACAGACCAATTAATTCGGAGTCACATATGAGCCAACGATTTATAAAAAATGAAAACTCGGATGAGTTGGTACATCCATTTCAAATATACCAACTGGCGACTCTGGTTAATTGGCTCATCATAAAAAACGATCTTTCAAAACCCCGTCGACATTAATGCCGACCTTTTCCGAAAAATCATCTAATCGAAAAGGCTAAAATTGGAAAGGGCACAACTAGCATAGGATAGCGATTCCTCCCGGCGTCGACAGTTTACATAATCATTTTCATAAGATAACATAATAGTTAACGCATATTATATTACTCTTGAACTTTTCCTCTTGACTTTGTCCTTCCTGAAGCACTCGAGCTTAACTGAAATATTATCATGATATAGCAAGAGTGAGCAACTACTTTGCTTAGCAAGTTTAAATACAAGAAAGATATATCATGATTAAAAAAGAATAGGCTTTCGAATTTTCAACAATATATAATAATTGTGAAAGAACGATAATCAAATTTCAATAAATGAATAACTGAATCAATAACGCTGAGTAGCCAACAATGACCATGAACAAATTTGGTAATCAAGGTGATCAGCTTTTCATACCAGGTAAACATATGCAACTTGCACTAAGTGCAATTAAATAATAAATTTCATTGATGTGGAATAATTGACAACAATTAAACCATGCCACTAGCATGCTTGAAAATATTAACTTAAGTTTGAGTTAGGAAACTTGCGATAATCGTAAGAAGTTTAGGGTTAGGAACTTACCTTGTTCGTCGATTACTGCTACACAATCTAATTTAATCTCTTATGAAAGACATAACATTTATAAGATTGATTTTTCAATCAGCATATCATATCATACCTCATAATACTACTACTTTATAAATAAATTATCTAACATTTATCCACATAATCAAATGTTAGATAACAACTTAAACCATCAATATTATTATCGTCATTTGATAATATTTCAATCACTTAATCATCATCTTAAAACTCTCGTCTAATATTATTAACCATTTAATAATATTTTAGTTCACTTTCTAATATTATTAATCATTTAATAATATTTTATCCACTTTCTAATATTATTAATCATTCAATTATATTTTATTCATTTTATAATATTATTAATCATTTAATAATATTTTAATCTAATATTATTAATATTAAATAATGTTATAATCATTTATTAGACTCATGAACAATTTAATTTAATTGTTTATCCTTTACTATTTAATTTAGTTAACATACTTATTTGATCATACGCATAATATTTTATTAAAAATGACCAAATTACCCATATAAAATCTTAATATATCATATTAAAGGTCATTAAGCAATAAAATCACATTTACACATTTTTAAACTTAACATAACTTAATTTTCTCATTTATTCTTAATTTAATCATAGGTATGAAAAATATCAAAACAACTTATTATTTTTTTATCTTTTGAGAAATATCAGTATATGATATTTTAGTTATAAAATAATTTTCCTGAAATTTTTCAATTTCGTTTCCTATTTTTAAATAGGCTAAAACAGTCCAAAATAACTACATTTATCATAAATTATCCTTTTATTCAAAAATTCTGAAATTTATACAGTAGACTCATACTACCATATTTGATTCCAGTTAAATTTTCACAATTTTCTGGGTTGTATTCACTGAGTTATAACAGTTTACTTTTAAAATCGTATTTTCTTATAAAAGCCATAACTCCCTCTCAGGACATCGAAAACTTCTCATCTTTGGACAACATCTAGTTAACTTGATATACTAACATACTACAAAAGATCAAAATTTTTAGAGTAACAAAAGTAGCCGAAATAGCCTTCACAAAAACTATACAGTATGCTCATAAGGTTTTTTTTTTTTCCAGTTTTTTGTGTTCTTCGTTCCTCTGGTTTGATTTCTTGATTTCACTCGTTTGATTCTTGTTTATACAAGTTTAAATCATCCCAAATATACATAAACATATTATTTACACATAAATTTCATAAAACTTAACATCTATACGAAAATCAAAGTATTTTTATAAGGGTTTAGATATATACCTTTAGCTAGTTTTCTTCCTTTTCTTTGTTTCATAGCTTTGCTTCCTCTATCATGATCCATGGTTACATACCATTTGAGATATATATAAAACACCTTAACATGGTGAGTATTTTCATATTCTCAAATAAAAGAGAGTAATCCAAAAGTTTTTATGGATTAACTTTAGGAATTAACTTAATTGAGATTTTCTTTCTTTCTTCTTTCTCTTCTTTTTCTCTCTCTCTCTCTCTCTCTTTTCTCTCTCTTAATTTGCTACGGAAAGGAGTGTAAGGAATGAGGAGAAAGATGATGGTTGTCTTATTAGGCTAAAATCATTTAGCCAACATTCTTGTCCCACCCAAATGAAATTGACCAATGGTAGAAAGGGTTGGTGAGGGAATTAAGGGAGAGTTTGGAGAATTAGGAAAAAGAAAATTCTATCAATTATTCCCCCATTCATCGGCCTTAGCCGCCCCTTAGGGCCCATGCTCTCTAAAAAAAATAATTTATCCTCTTTTATTAACTCACATATTTATTTAATTGTCCATTTGAGTATTTTGGGTTCTAAAAATCAACTTTTTCGAACTTACAGTCGATTCTTACTAATTTCGATGTTTTGGACTCAACCTTCTAGTCCACGTCTCCAAATTCCACTCCGAACTCAAATTCGAGTTTTCAGCACTATTCTTGTCTTATATGCAATTATTCGCTTCCTTAGTTAGTAAACTAAATAATTAGTTTAAACTAACTATTAAATTACATCTCATCACTTTAACTATTCATAAATGTGTAATACACATATATCCATTCACTCATCTCATTTACCCAAATAATATCTATAAAAACTTTATTTTAAACAATTATACGCTTCATTAGTTAGTTCAAACTAATCAAATTAATTAGCTTTGACCAACTATTAATTCACATCCATTTGACATAATATTAAATATCATACCATTATTCATATTACATGTAATTATTGTAATACAAATACAACTATCGTCATTAACTAAATAAATTTCTTTATTCAATTAATTAAAACAAATATTTTAACCCGCTAATTTTGAAATAGTGAATTAATTACCTCATTCCATATTTAATTCATATTTGTTAGGCATAATATAATATATTAAACCATTACATAAATATATTTTACATTCATATATAATATATTTATAATAATGAGTTTAATTAACTCACTCATTTTATTAGAACAAAATACCTACATTAATTCACCAATATTAAGTAAGTGAATTAATTAACTCGTATATGAAATTTAGTTCATAATAATTCTATCGTCGTTCAAGGCTCAATATTCAAATTATATTATTTAATAATATAATTTTAATTTAATCTCAGTTAATTAATATTAATTAATTAATTTCATCCACTTTCTTTGGTGATTTAATTAACGATTAAATCTTATTTTCTCAATATATGTATATATTTCACATGTATATATACACATTTAATCCATTACACAAAATCACATATTTCGGATTATATATATGAAACACATATATACATATATGTTCAAATCTACTTTATCTCTTAATAAGAATTTTATTTATTAAATTCTTATTTTAAATTTCTGAAATATCTGGGATATTACAAATGGAGTACGTTTGGCTTGATGAAATTGTGAGTTCTCAAGTATTTTCTATTCTTTTTTATGTGTTTTTATGTTTTTGTGTAGGACAAGGAGTTGAGAGCTATTAGGTTGCATTTTAGTCAAATTGGAGTTGATAGTTACAATTCAAGTGAGACAATGCATCGACGTGCGATAAATTAGCTTGGCCTGCGATAAATTGGCTCGGCGTGCAACCAAGTGCGTCAAGCATCGACGGGCATCTCCAGACATCAGCATCGTGCGGCAGCGTGCGACAGAGTGCGACGCATTTGGGCAGAGTACGGCAGGCACGCGCGCATGCGAATGGGCAACCTAGCGCTGTAGTGCTGGGTATGGGCGCCATGACACTACTGGTTAGCGCCATGGCACTGGTGTGCGATGCTTGGCTGGGCTGACTTATGTTTTTGTCCTAATTAACTTGGGACTTATTATGTTGAGGTCTAATTGGATTAAATGTCTACTAAGCTAAGGATGAAGCCTATAAATACACAATTAAGAGCTAATTTTTGGAGATCAATCATATACATACAACATAGATCAAAGTTTGGATTGCTATCAGATTCGCGAGGAACGGAAAGGAGATGCCAAGGAGAGCAAAAATTGGGGGAGGATCATGTTATCATAGATTTATTCTTTATCCCTTCTTTTATTTTTTGTAATCCGAGGATGTTCTTTAATTTCGTTATGAACTAATTTTATATTAGGATTGCAATGGAACCCAATGATTAGTTTAAATTAATTTTCTCTCTTATTAATTATTGTTGATCATATGCAAGTCGTTTATTATATTTTGTGCTTCATGTATAATTGTTTGATTAACAATTATTAAGATAACCTATATGAAATTGGAAGATAGATTATAGGTTTAGATCTGAATATAATAACATGTGTCTTGATTATTCTTCTAAGGATTAAATAACTGGTTTGTGTATAGGATAAGAATATACCTATATGCCACATGTAACTTTTATGAGAATTTGATCTTAATGATTCTGTTCTTAATTATTTTATATAGGAATATAGTGATTTAATTAGAAAAGATCTTATTATCTAACCATCGAAAGAGATTGTATAAATAATTGTGAATTCTAGGTTAACGATTCATTATTATTAATTAATTGAAAATAGAGTGAATAGGTTTAGATGAAGCATTGGAAAAAATTGTAATCTTAGCATTTTAATCTGGTGTTAATCTTTCTTAGTAATTTAGTTTAGTTTAAAATTAGTATTCTCAACATCTTAATTTTTAATTATTTAAATAAAATCAAGTTGATGTCTAAAGAGTTTGGCACCAGAATAAATGTGACGCCCCCAAATCCGGGTATTTCAACTCCACAGATTTGGTGTTCACTATACCATACATTCAAGACTAACTACCCATGTTAAAGATAACATAATTAAACTGAATGAAACATCTTCCCACAAAAAGGGTTACGTCACAAATCTCTTGAATAAACAAATCCCAGGTTATCTAACCTCTATTACATCAGTGCGGAATAAAACATAATATTAAATAAGTCTTTGTTACAAATAAACATCAAGTGGATAATAAATCTCTTGCTACTTTGGCATCTTGCCCTTGCCTTTGCTTGTGGACGGCTCGTCCGATTTCTCTGCCTTAGCTGCAATGTTTTAGCGCAAGAGTGAGCAAACAATTGCCCACAAGTGTGATAACAATAACAATTGAAAAACTAATGAAGTAGATTTCAACAGAGGTATAATAGTTTTTCTGATTTCAATCAATAACTAGTTAAGATCTAAAATCTCAATAGAAAGCTTAGCTCAAGAACTAAATATAGATTCAGGATTAAAAGTGTATCTGAGGGTCACAAGACCTCGAACTATGTCCTAGGTTATCAAGTATTTCTACCGCGACCTTTAACAGTCTTATAGACTATGGACCATCCATCTCGTACTCAGGGGGATCAACCCTTTGTACAATGTATTGTGCACAAACATTTTAACGCTGTCGCGTAATTAATCCCCTATATTAGGGTTGTTCATCTCAGTTTAGCATCAGAATCCGTACCAAAAGGAACTTGGTTTGGAAAGATTTTAAAATATTCTAAGTCTTTAGAACGCTCATCAACTAAGGACTAGCTGAATCAATAAGGGTTTGCTAGTCACTAAACAATTGATTCATCAATAAAGTTTGTACAATAGAAATTCTGTTCAAAGTTTGAATAATGATCAATGATCGAACAATAATTAACTGGAATAAAGCTTTAGCTCTTAATCATGATAACAACCTTGCTTGAATAACAATAAGCTAAGGTTTATAATCTTGCTCAATGAAAATTAACTTGCTTTAAATAAAATAACAAGTTTAAGGAAGGAAAACTTGCTCAACGTAAAAGTAATAAATTGAGATAAGGAACTTGCTTCAAACGAAATAATAAGATTAAGGGTGAAAAACTTGTCTCGAGCGTAGATTACAGATTTAAATAATGCACGTCCCTTAATTACCCTATACATTTTGATTATAAAACGATAACGATAATTAATTATAGATTCATATACATTTTAAGTCTCGTTCTTATCCTATTTTATTGTACCATCTTGATTAACATCGATATTCCACAAATATTTGCTAACAATCCTCGTGGAATTTCATAGGTCATTTATTACCTCAATATAGGTTTTAAACATGCACACAGCAACATAGCAATATCACAAAACAAATAAATAAATTTTTTTTTTACTGTTCCACCGCCGGGGCGATGAATTTTTTAACCAAATCGTCGCAGGGGCGAGGCTGTCGCCGGGGCGAGGAACATAACTCAAATATGCCGCTGGGGCGACAAGACAGCCGGGGCGACAAGACCGCCGGGGCGATATTTCTAGCTTATTTCTACCGCCGGGGCGGTAGACGCGACTGACACCTTCTACAGTTCGTGAACCAGTGAAAACTTAGGCCAAATTTGGCCAAAATTTTCCGAATTCTACCATCCAATACATAATTTAAACTTACCCAGACATCAAATATGTTAAAAAACAATTACCTAACATGTTTCTAACTAATTTAACCATTATAAACACATGATCAACCAATTAAAACCCAAACATTCACTGTTTATACAAAATATTCATATTTTGGCCATTTTAATGAAATCAAACACTGTGAATTCATCTTTCAACCATTTTAAGCCATTATACATGCATTCTTTTCGTTTTTCATCATATAATCATAATCAAATGCCAATTCACCGGTTAATAACCAAATTGAATCATCAATTTTCATACATATATGCCATACATGAAATAAAACTCTGTAAAACCCAAAATTCTATTCTAGACATGCTTTCATGGACTAAATCTTTCAAATTAGCTTACAAACACCATAGAATCAACTAATGCATGCTTACCAACAAGTATATCAAATAATTCATGTATTTTAGCAATTGAATTCACATACAGGAACTAAAACTATATACAGTAGAGTAAAACAAAGAGGAAAAAGAATTATACCTTCTATTGTTTTAAGAACTTGGTGAATTCTCTTCAATCACAAGCTATTTTCTCAATTTCTCTCTACTTTTGCTCACTCTTTTCTCTGAACTCTCAAGCTCTGTTTTCTTTTCTTCCCTTTTTTTTAAACTCTGTTTTTTTTATCTTTTAACAACTGACAAAACCTTTAACAAAATAAAAACTGATAGCTTTAAAAAAAAACTGATAACGTATTCTAATATTTAATCCATCAGTTACACAATTTAAAAGCCTCTAAGGCTTGTTTGGCAAATACCAAATTAAAAATAGGAATTCAAAAGCCACAAGGCTTTGTTTGGTAAAAATAAATTAATCTTTTTTTAATTATTTTAATACTTATTATATGATATGCTTCAATTGTCACACTTTAATCAATTAAATTGTAACAATATAAATTTAATCATAACTTCTATTTGGCCATCTATAAATTAATCCAAATAATTTAATAAATCATTTTATTCAAATAAATCAATAATAATCTAATTTAATTATTAAATTAGAATAATTACATCAAACCACATACAAATAACATTTAACATAATTACACTTAACATGAACTATTCCACAATAACTTTATTATTTATTTTACTCAATAAATAAATTAATAAAAATATTTATATAACTCAATAAATATTTTTATTTAATCACAAAAATTGCATTCGTTACAATAAATGAGCTTATCAAGACTATTCTGGATAACCTTAAGAAGCGCGATTACCTCTACTTCAAATAAATTGCTGAGCATAAAGCGACAATGATCTTTCTTCAGACTACAAATGAAGATTCGATAAAGTTTCTCTCTGATAAAGTTTTCTAACTAAGCTCCTCCTTACTTGAATTCAAGAATATGGTTGTCTAGTCGATGGAGCGTACTAGTAATGCAATGGCAGTTGTTCACCATAAGAGAGAACAAGTTGATACCAGACATCAAAAATCCAGAGATGACATCACACTTTTTAAGAGCCAGATGCAGGAACTTATGTCCATTATCAAGCAACTCTTCGATGAAGTTAATGCCCTACGACACGATTGGGATGCTGATAAAAAGGGGGAGAGGAGATGACCTCAACAACAATCATCATTTCCTCTTCCTCCTACTCGAGTCTTTGCGCCTCATGCCATTCATTTAGGTGAAGGCCAATATCCATCATCCTCTTCTTCTAGGCTAGAATTATTGAGTGCAGTAACACCTACTGGCTCATAACTCTCATCTAGTGATCCAATTTTTCTGAACATAAATCTATAAAGGGTTCACATAAAAGGAGAATAAAGATTTAACATGTCAGACCTTAGATGCAGAGATTCAAAGAAGAACAGTGGAAGAGAGATAAAGTTATCAGAGGAGAAGAGAGGCTGAAAGGAGATCTGCCAAGAAGCAAAAGAGGTAGGAGGTAAAGAAATTATTTTTGACTTGTAAAAAATTAGAAATTATTTCTGACTTATAATTTTTTTTCTCACACCTTGTAACGATTCTTTTATCAATAAATTAATTCTTTTTCTCTAGAATTACAGTTGCTCACTGTATGTAAGTCATGTTTAAATTTCTGAATTATTTGCATTTAAGAATTGATGATCGTTTGAAACTACTGATTTTGTCATAATCATATAGGGAAAGATTGTTAGTATAATGTATGTTTTTGATTTGATGATGATATGTGTAGTTAATGAATATTTGTAATTAGTAGCTTTTGTACAGTCCTTAAAATGAAATTGGTATAAAAGGACTTAGTTTAGAGATCAAACTTGTTAGGTTGATCTATTTCGTAGAATGAATTTAATGTATAGATCTTAAGTTTAAAGCCGATCATAAAACAAGTAGTTGGAGATCGTAGAGCCTACTGTCATAGTCCTGAAGATCGTAGAGTCTATTGATAATCGTAGAGCCTTCTTATCATAGTCCTGAAGATCGTAAAGGCTGTTGATTATAGCTTTGAAGATCGTAGAGCTATAACTACCAATACTCTAAGTTTGCTAAATTGTTAAGTCAAACTTAAGAGTTCATAGAGTACAAGAAAAATTAGAGCAAAGCTGGAGATCGTCAAGCCAAGAAGAAACAAAGACTTAGTCTTTCAAGGCTAAATAGAAGCATCGTAGAGTGCACTGAAGTTAAGTGTAAAACGTAGAGTCCGCCTAGTCAGATACTCTACGACTGGACACTCAACTCTACGATTAGGAAAATCATAGAGTGCATCAGTTCTGATATTGACTAACAGTTCTGATCTTTGCAGAGTGAAGACCCCAAGGAAGTTTGTTAAAACTCTTAAGGCTAAGGAGAAGGGCAGTTGGAACTTTTTCAAACAGCTAAATTGGTGAAAAGACAACACCCACGTGCGTGTCTCTATAGCAGTCAGTATTATAAAAAGACATGTCATAGTCGAAAGCTGACACATCTCCTCTAAAGTTAATAATCAGAGATATACAAATATCTAAGTAATAATGGAGCAATGGTAACTTTTAAACGAGAAGATCTCGAGAAAGGTCTATAAATGGTAAACAAATTCAAACAAACAGTACAAGAATGAACAATCAAAAAGTCAAATTGTTACTATTTCAAAAAGACTTCTACTCGACGATTTTGAACATCTTGTTCTGCTGCTAAGTCATACTGTGCCGAACTTCAAGCAACTTACAAGCACTTAAAACTCATTATTATTTCTGAGATTAGTTGGTCTTAGTGACCTTCGTAACCAAGTCTTAGTGACTTGAAAGAATCTTAGTGATTCAGTTGTTGTAACTATTCTTAGTGAACACATCTTAATGATTACCCTATCCTTAGTGGATTATACCTACTCAAGGAGTAAAAAAGTGGACTAGGAGATGTTTGTGCTCTGAACCACTTAAAATATCGTATCTCATTTACTTTCAACATTTACTTTCGTGTCGAATTATTTTAAGTACTATACAATTTACCTCTGACTTAGTTTCACATTTGATTACTAAATTTAGAGCTGTGATTTCTCTATAATCTTTGAAGGGTTTTTTTTTTCTAAACTATCATTTCGCTGTGCAAAACCATTTAATTAACTTGTTTAATTATAAGTTGGTAATTACTCTTAAAATCTAAAAGTTTTTAAAGAATCTATTCAACCCCCTTCTAGATTTTTCAGTGCCTTTAGGAAATAACAAGTGGTATCAGAGTAGCGTTCTCTTGAGAAAACTTAAATCTCTTGAGTAGATCCATGACATTAAACAAAACCAGTTCTAAGCTTGGTAGTGGAAACAAGTCACCTCTATGCAATAAAGATAAATTCGCTAATTGAAAAGTGCGTATACAAATGTTTATGAAGGCAATAAATGAGGAACTATTTGAAGCGGTAATCAATGGCCCCTACGTTCCTATAAAGCTCGAGAAGAATGGACTGACATCGAGAAGAAACTAGTGCAGCTTAACAAGAGAGCCAACCAATAACATCCTGTTCATGGCCTTAGAAGATTAGTTGTTCAAGAATATAGTCAACTACAAGACTGCAAAGGAGGTGTGTGAAGCTCTCCTAGTAATGTATGAAGGGACTGAGGAAGTAAGGGAGAATAAGCAATCCCTCCTCACCCAATAATATAAAATGTTTTCCCATACTCTAGGTGAAACCATAACTGCAACATATGAGAGGTTCAACATTCTACTTAACTCCTTCAGAGCATTTGGGAAAGTATATCCCAACAAGGATCTCAACATCAAGTTCATGAGAGGATTGCCAAATAAGTGGGATACAAAGACCACGATAATTAGAGAATTTAAAAATCTGTATAAGATGACTGTGCAGAAGCTCTACGGTAATTTTCTTACCTATAAGCTGAAGCTGAATCAAAGGGCAGAGACTACGTTAGAATTAATAAGGAAAGAAAGAGGAGTAGATCTCAAAGCTTCAGAGCCATCTTCCAAAGCCACGGTGGAAGATGAATCTGATGATGATGAAGATGATGAAGATATTTCTCTTCTTGCCAGAAAGCTAAGAAAGTTCATGAGAAAGGGCAGAAGCAGCAATCTAAGAAGATACAACAACTGAGATCCTTCAAAAGACCTGTGCTATAATTGTGCTATAATTGTAAAAAGTTAGGTCACTATATTGCTGAATGCAACAAGTCTCTGAGAGAAGAATGGAAGAGAGATAGGAAAAAGAAAGAATCTGCTTGAAGAAAGCGTTCAGAGGCTACAAAAAGCCTCAGAAGAAAGACAAAGGTCTAGTAATAGAAGGATCATGGAGTATCTGACAATGATTCAAATTCAGAGTATAGTGAGGATGAAGGACCCTAGATGGCTAATCTTTATCTCATGGCCATAGAAGCTTAAGCAGACAACACCATTGATCATCAAGAAATTAATATCAGTGAGACATTTAATTTGAATTCCTCTAATATAGATATCAATGATCTTATCGTAGTATAGACACATTATTGGAGACTAACAATAACAGTGCTTCTACTCCATATAGAAGTATTATATTTGTGAAATCCACAAAGGTTACCGAGATAAGTATTCCAAGTTGTACAATCTCTGTTGATCAAGTTGTGATCCCTGAGAATAACAGATCACACACTGGTCTGAGATTCAAGAAACCGCAGGGTAAAGGCTACACTACCTTCAAGTCTCGAAATGTCGTAGAGTCAGGTTGCACTCACTCTACGAGCCAACCAAGCAAGAATCGTATAATTAAATTTTACCCTACGAATTCTCAAAATCGTAGAATAATGTGGAAGCAAAGAGAGTTCGAGCCTAGAAGAAAGAAAATAGGTTTCTATCGTCCACACATGTCCTCGAAGAAAAGAAATTCATACACACACAAGCATACATCATATTAAATGCTATAACTGTCATGAATATGGTCATATTACAGCTATGTGTTATTTTGAAGATTATTTTGTGTATGCAAGACTTAGAATTAGGCAGATATGGGTCCTTAAGAAAACTAACAAATTAGGACCAAGCAAATCTGGGTACCAAAATAAAGCTTAATATTTCTTACAGGAAAGAAGCTCCACTGGTTCAATATGGTATCTTAACAGTGGATGCTCAAGCCATATGATCGGCAATAAATCTCTCTTGTCGAATTTCAAAGAAAAAGATAGTCCTGCAGTTGTCTTTGGAGACAAAAATTCTAAAAAGATAAGAGAATATGGCTCAATAGAAAATGGTGTAGTTTCTTTCAGCATGGTGGCATTTGTTGAAGGCCTGAGGCACAATCTCCTGAGCATCAACCAATTATGTGAAAAATGGCACTAAGTAATTTTCCTCAACAACCAATGCCAAGTCAGAGACCTAAAATCAAATTCTCTAAAGCTAACCGAAAGTAGAGAAGGTAATGTGTATGTGGTGAATCTAGCTAAACTAAATTCAACAGAGACTGTCTACTTCTTTACTAAAGCTTCAGAAGATATCAACTGGTTATGGCACAAAAGACTGTCTCACTTGAACTTCAGAAATATGTCAAAACTTGCCTCCAAAGATCTAGTTTCAGGTTTACCCAAGTGAAAATTTATCAAGGAAAAGCCTTGTAAAACTTATCAGCTAGGGAAGCAAACTAAAGTCTCATTCAAAAGTAAGACAGTCAACTCTAATGATATGCCTCTACAACTACTTTATATAGATATTTTTGGGCCTATTATAATTGTCAGCCTTGGAGAAAAAAGGTACTCACTGGTTATAGTAGGTGACTACACCAGATTCACATGGGTATTCTTTCTGAGCTCTAATTAAACTAACTCTCAGTTGATCAAGTTTTTCAAGCTGGTTAAGAATGAGAAAGGCAAGAAGATCAAGGCTATAAGGAGTGATCATGGAAGAGAGTTCGATTTCTCAGAAGTAGACAAGTTTTGTGAGGATAATGGTATTCACCATAACTTCTCAGTTTCAAGAACTCCTCAGCAGAATGGAGTAGCTAAAAGGAAGAACAAAACTTTTATAGAGGCGGGAAGAAATCTTTTAGCCACAAAAGGCTACCTGAGTATTTATGGGTTGAAGCTGTCAACATCGCCTGCTACACTCAGAATCGATCACTCATCCACTCCACATTCGAAAATACGTCCTACGAGTTATGGAGAGGAAGGAAGCCTAACATTTGTTATTTTCATGTCTTTAGTTGTGTGTGCTACATCCTCAACAACGTCAAAAGATATCTGACCAAGTTCTAATCCAAGTCAGACGAATGAATTTTTCTTGGATACTCTGTAGATAGCAAAGCTTACAGAGTGTTCAACAAGAAATCATTGAGCGTTAAAGTGTTAATTCATATCACGTTTGATGAATCTAATAATGGGTAACCAAGAAAAGCTATGTCTTTTGATGAAATCGTAGAGCAAAATCAAGCAGACGTAGAGTAGGAGAACCATACGATCAAAGATCTAGATCGTAGAGCCAAATCTAACAATCGTAGAACCAGAGCCAGAGATTATAGATTAAGTACTTCCTGTGATGGGAACTCTATGAATTGAAGACTCTCCTAAACCAAATCAAGATCTTGAAGAACTCAGACAAGAAGACATAAAGACTGATGTTCCATCTGGAAGCAGATGGGCGAAAGACCACTCTCAAGACCTGATTATTGGAGATCCCAATACAAGAGTCAGGACTAGGTCTGTAACTCAAAATGAATGCTTCTTCATATGCTTTCTTTCTCAGATGGAGCCAAAGAAGATTGAAGAAGCTTTGGAAGATTCAAGCTGGATTGAAGCCATGCAAGGAGAGCTGAACCAATTTAAAAAAAGCAAAGTATGGAGATTAGTTCCAATGCCTAGAGATCATCTAGTCGTCGGCACCAAATGGGTATTCAGGAATAAGATGGATGAAAATGGAGTGATCACAAGGAACAAGGCAAGGTTGGTAGCCAAAGGGTATTCTCAAGAAGAAGGAATCGACTATGATGAAACCTTTGCACCTGTAATATGATGCTTTCCTCAATGGAGAACTTCAAAAAGAGGTTTATTTTGAACAACCTCCAGGTTTTTTCAATCTTACTCATTCTAATTATGTCCATAAATTAGATAAAGCACTATATGGACTAAAACAGGCACCTAGGGCATGGTATGAAACATTAACTAATTCTCTTATTAAAAAAGGGTCTACTAGAGGTAGAGTAGATACAACATTATTTCTTAAGAAGCATAAGGATAAAACATGTTAGTACAATTTATGTAGATGATATTATATTTGGTTCTACTGATGAAAAGTTATGTAAGAGATTTGCCAAACTTATGCAGAACAAATTTAAGATGAGCATGATAGGAGAGCTGAACTTTTTCCTTGGATTACAAGTGAAACAAACTGATGAAGACATATTCATCAACCAAGCCAAGTGCATTAAAGATTTACTTAAGAAATATGACATAGAATTAGCTACCCCTATGAAAACAGCAATGGCATCTGTAACCAAGCTTGACAAAGATGAACAAGGTAAAAGTATTGATATTACTCAATACAGAGGTATGATTGAATCTCTCCTTTACTTAACTGTTAGTAGACTAGATATTATGTTTGCTACTTGCATTTGTGCTAGATTTTAAGCTAATCCTAAAGATGTAACGATCACGAATCGTAATACCTTTGTAATTTGGGTTTTATTATTATTAAATGAATGGATTAAATTTTTATTTTTATGTGATATGTTTTAAGGTTATTTAATAATCTGAATGATGTGAATGTATGATTTTTATGTGTTGTGTCTCGTGGGAGTGAATAAATTGATTTCGCGAAAAATCGCAATATCATTATTCACTGGGCACGTTTTCTAAGGCACTATTCATGCCTGAATATTTTTGCGTCCTTTTCGATTTCTATTAATTTCGTTAGAACGCGTATGCGAAGGAATAATTTTTTCAAGTGTCAAAAATTTTATTTGAGCTGATACGTGATTTAATTTGTATCCGAAATATATATATGGGTGTTCCGAATAATTGGACAAATCTTATAATAATTATTTTTACGCGTCCCAATATTTTATGGGATACCCATTTTAATTTGGGGTAGAGTTATTTACCAAATTTGGTATAAAAGTGAGAGTATTCGGGTATATTTTGTGTACCTTCGGTGCATATTGGTGGAGCATTTAAGCAATGGACCAATGAGAATTAAGAGTGGTCGCCAACTTGTTGTCGTTGCCGAACCATTTCCTTAAGAAGCCAAACATTCCCCTTAAATTTTCTTCACAAGGAGCTCGGTTATTGTCGTTTCCCCTCTCCCGATTCATTCCTTTCCTTCTTAATTTCCAAGTTGTTCATTGAGAGAGAAAGAGAAGAGAGCAGCTGCCAGCAGAGAAGAAGAGAAAGAGAGGAAGAGGAGTTCGGATTACTCCCTCCCATTCACTCGAAGCCATATCCTCCTACTCCTTGGCCAAGCTTCCAAGTTCTGCATATTCTCCCATTCCATCTCCAGTAGAATAGCAAGATTTGCAGAGAGAGAGAGAGAGAGTTGCAATAGAAGGAGAAAGAAGAAGAGACAGGAGAAAGAAGAGAAATTTGAAGAAGAAGAAGACGTTCGGGAGGAAGAAGGAAAGAAGAAGAAAAAGGAGTACGTGAGCAGGATAAGGAAGAAGGAAGTCCTTAACTAGCTCAGTAACTCCATTTTAGTAAGAAGCAAGAAGTAATCTCCTCTCCAAATGATTTTCCTTCCATTTTCCTCCATTATTAAAGTTCTTGAGCTCACCCGATGGGTTTGAGCTTCTCTTGTAATTTGTGTTGTTATTGTTAGTTGTGGTTGGTTTATATTGTTACCAAGGCACCCTGTAAGCTATCAACACCATTAAAGTGGAACAAAAATGAAGAAAATCCTTACCTTTGCTTAATAGATGAAACTTTGGAGATTTTTGGACAAAAGGACATTTGGACAGTTTAGAGGACTGTAAAGCCTTGGTTATGTATTTATTTGGATTATTTGTTGTTGTGTTATTATAATTTCATGGGTTATCTTCATAACCCAGTTGGAAAGGAGTTAAAACAAGTTCGTGGTGTTAATTTTGGTGAAGAACACCAAAAACTCGAGAAATAGAGTACTACTTTATATTTTGGCTTAAGATTTGGACTTGTTAAATAATGGGTAGCTCTGCATTTTTGATATGTTGTAGCCCCATGAGTTAGGAGTCCATAGAGTCTGAAATGGAATAATTTGAATGTGTATTGAAGGAGTTATGGCGATCGGAGCGGAGAAGGGTCGGACTGCACGATTGAAAAATCTGCAGAAACCCAGTCCTTGTATGTCGGCGCCACAACGCCGTTCATAAGAACAAATCAGGCGCTGCAATGCCGGACATGTGGCGGAAGATGGGAAAAAGGCACGACACTGCAACGCCAAACAAAGAACAAAACCTGGTGCCACAGCGCCGGGTCAACCCGAACCGATAGTAGGAATCAGGTTGGCGTCGCAGCGCTGCTGGCCAGGCCAAACCGGGCGCCGTAGCGCCAGGTCGGGTCGGTTGGTCGGGTCGGGTCAGGCCTAGTAAAATTTCCCAACAAGACCAGAATTTAGGTCTTTTCTTTTAATGATGTTATATACATGTTATATTTACCTCATGACCCTATAGTGAAGCCTTAGAAGTGCAATATAAGGTTATATTTTGGACATAGAATGATTAGACACGTTAGTTATTTATAGCGTGACTAATCGTACTTTATGTTTGGCTTCTAGGGGGCGCTGGCCCCTTACACCCCTGCCAGCTCACCGATGAGCGAGACCCCCGACTATCTTATCGTAGTGGTCATTGATGTAGTCTAATGATGTGATGACTATAATGAACTTGGTCCTAATGTGACTAATTATTATGTGTATATGTATTTACATATGTAGGATATTAAGGAACGTGTGTTATAATATTGTAGCAGACGCTTGAGGCAAGTACCCTAACCTTACTCAATTTATATTCGAACAAGTTTCTTAAACCGTACAACTCTTATATATTGTGCGAGTTTCTGATGTTATATAAATTCTAAACTTTCATAATTTATTTATTGTGCAAGTATTCTTACTTTTATTCAAGATATCTAGTTGTGTTATAATGCATGTTATTGAAGCTTTAAAGTTCTATATTCCCTGAACTATTGAGACGGTTGTCTAAGCCAATTGTTTCGGCTAGACTTATATTGAATTGTTTTGTTGATTTAAGAATGATTCATCAAGATATTGTTGATATTTATTGCAGCCATCCAATCAAATTGTGTGACTTGGATTTCCTTGATGTAAAGCTGAGAAGAACAACCCTATTATTGGGGAATTATTTTTGGTCGGTAATACCATTTGACCCTATATGGGTGATAAACAAACGCTTAGACGTTTACATAGATGTTGTACAATATAGGGTATGATAGGCTGATCCCCTAAAATGCCCAGAGGAAAAATGTTCGATTTATAGTTATAAAACTATTAAACCCTTTGATGAAAGAAGAAAGTTTAAGGTCATTTGACCACTCAGTATGTTGTTTAGAAATGTTAGTAATGTAAATGAACACCTTATCATTGTTTCTTTTATTCAAAGTGTGTTCTCAACTATTGTTCAATTGAGGAACTGATAGCACGATTCTTGATGATGTCGTTATTTATATGTTATACTTGCTGAGCAATTGAATGCTCATTCTTGCTCTAAATTCATGCTTTCAGCTAAGGCAGAACAGGCAGAGAGTTTCCGTAAGGACAAAGGCAAGGGAAAAGTTACCGAGTAAAGGATAATATATCATATCCGCTTTTGTAATAGTTTATGTTAGGAATGTTTGATCTTTCTGGATTGTATTAATTATCTTAAGATGTTATGTACTTTTGTCAAGGTCTTAGAACCTGAGATTTATAGAGTAAGACGTTGTGTAATATTTAGTAATTACATTTATTTCCTTATGTTGATGATGAATGGGTAGAATAAGCGATGGATGTGTAGTACTGCGAGCACCAAGTTCGTGGGTAAAGAGACCTCGGATTTGGGGACGTCACAAAAGAGTCTCACTTAATGTTTGTTAAAAGAATTTTCAAATATCTCAAGGGCACTCCATATTTAGGATTATAGTATCCCAAGGAGTCTCCCTTTGATCTAATTAGATATTCAGATATTGATTTTGTAAGATACAAAATAGACAGGAAAAGTACTAGTGGATCGTGTCAACTGCTTGAAAATAGATTGGTCTTATGATTCAGCAAGAAGCAAAACTCAATATAAACTTCAACTGTAGAAGCTGAGTACATTGATGTTGGTAGCTACTGTGCTCAAATTCTTTAGATGAAGAATCAGCAAGCTGACTATGGGTTTGAATTCAAATCTATTCCAATATTCTATGATAACACTAGTGTAATTGCAACCACTTATAATCCTGTTATGCACTCTAGGACTAAGCGTATGGATATCAGATATCATTTTATAAGAGATCATGTTAAAAATAAAAATATTTCTTTACATTTTATCTATACTGAAAATCAATTAGTAGATGTATTTAATAAACCATTAGATGAATCCATATTCAATAAGTTAATTAGTGAATTAGGAATGTTAAATTTAAATTCTTAATATTATGCTTTGGAAAAACTAACTCTGCAGGAAGAAATCGTGGAACAAAAAAAAGTGAATCAAGGTTCGTAGAATAGACTGTAAAGTAAAAAGGGAATCGTAGAGTCAAAATTGCTTTATGAAAGAAAGCTCTACGATATCCATAAAATCGTTGAGTGGACAGTTAGAAGTCAAGGCGCGTGCAAGGTAAATCAAGCTAAATCGCGTGATCTGATAAAGTAACTGTCTTACAATTGTAAGTTACAGTTAAGACAGAACGTGCCTCCAACAACTATTAGAAACGTGTCCCACTTAGCTAAAATAAAGGGAAGTATTTTTATATTTTAAAAATTTTAATTTGACTTTACCGATTCATTTGCTCTAAACTTTCAATTGTTTCTCTCTCTCTAAGCCCTAGTTAATCTTACAAGTTCACAAATCTTAACTAATTTCTTATCTTTTAGATAAAATCGACCATTCAAAACATGTCGATTTGCCAAGTTATCCCAGGAAATCAACTCTGCTTTGACGAATTTGAAGTTGTTGAAGCCCATTTCAAAATAGTGCTAAATCTAGCGAAGAAGACAAGGTTATACGAAGCTCTAAGCATTGATACGAGGATCTTCACAAAAATGGTGGAAGAGTTTGACTCTAGTGCAAACGGAGTCATTTAATTTCCACCAAAGTGAGAGACATTGCTCTCACCTACGAAGTTGATAAGATTAATCACTTTTTAGGGTTTATAAATGAAGGACACCCTTAAATTTTGAAGGCATCGATGTAAAGCAATGGCTGAAGTTTATGGGGTATATGGAGAACCAAGAGTTAAAGGGGTTCAAAAGAAGAAATTCCCCTAAGATTTTGAGTTCTTGGCTAATTTTATGGGGAAGTGAATTCTCTGCAAGGATTTTACTCATGACTTTATCAGTGAGCTTCAGCTAAAAATCATGTCATCCATAACCATGGAGAAGAAAATCAATTTTAGAGCAATGTTGGCTGACTGGATCTCCAAATAGTTTAAAGACGCTGAGAAGAGGAAGGCTAAAGGAAAACCTCTTCCGAAGATGTTTTATGAAAGATTCATCAGCATTCTGCTGAAGAAGAAGCTGAGGAACCATCTGGATGAAAAAGGGAGAGATACTTTGAATATAAACAAAATGATAACCAAGAAGCTGTTTGAGAACTGGAAGAGAAATCCAATTGAAATTTTGAGATTTAAGCAATCTAAAGGAGTGAGAAGACCCTCGGTGAAGTTCAAAAGCCTGCTATAATGAAATCTTCCAACTCTCTAATCGTAGAACATGAAGCAGCAGTTGAAGTGATAGTTAGGACAACTTCTGAGCCTGAGCCTACTCATAAAGAAGTGATGGCTGGGACAACTTCTGAGCTTGAGCCTACTAATGAAGAATTGATGGCTGTGAAGGTTTCTGAACTTGAGCCAATTCCAAAGAAGAGAATATTGAGAAAAATAACTGCGAAGAAAAAGCAAATGACTAAAAAGGCTTCTGAGCCTTCAAAGAAAGTAAAGGCTACATCTGAGGAGGAGTAGAAAACTTCAAGTTCTTTTGATGATTCCTTGGAGCTTACCAGAATCGTTCAATCTGTGGTAGAAGACATCAGAAGTGGCCCTAGTAGACCTACTTTTGTGCAAGATGATGCTTCATCTCAAGAGGAGGAAGCTGAAGCTGTAATTAAAGAAACTCCAATCCCCGAATAGGCAGTAGCAAGGTCTGATAATCTGGAGTTCTTGGCGAAGGAGTCTTTGATGAAGGTGAAGAAGTAGACATACCCACTGTTATTTTTGATAATAATAGTGACTTACTGTTCTATTTCCTACCCGTCATGCCCTGGTTGAAGGCACGTCTGATGGGAGATTTGAGTTACATAACTTGGACCTTCAAGTCTTTTCCAAGTGTCAAAGTGTTGTCTCAAAACTTCCTAAGAATCGTAAAGTTTGCCAGAAGAACAATTTCAAATGGAAGTTCTTCCTCCCACTCAAGTATATTCAATAAAGTCACAGTCATCTCATATTCTCTTTTCAATAAAAGTCAATCACCTTCATGCTATGAAGCTTTCGTAGAGCTCAACTCTACGACTGCAGAGCATACTTTAGTTCAACATTCTCGACCCACGATCGTAGAATCTCAGAACCTTACGATCGTTAACAAACTAACCAAACCCATACCGTATATAACATTTCATCCTCACCCGAAATAACTCCTGAATATATATACTCTAGATCCCCATCTCCTCAAAACTCTCCGATCATAGAGTCTCTTAACTCTCCAATCGTTGAATCACCTAACCCAACTAACATAGAACAATCCCAATCTATATCTGTTTATACCCATGCTCCTAACTATACAAATACTCCCTTAACCTCCCATACAAATCCAGATATACCCTTTTCATCAACTAATACAAATTTAGGTTTAATTATTCCTCATTCTTTACTTGGAAACATCAACCGAAGAAATAAGGAAGGAGTCAAAGTTCTCATAGAACATATTCTTGATAGAGTTTCAATAGTACCATATAAGATCCAACTTGAGCGAATGTTGGATACTATCTCTGAAGAATGCAATGTTGGTATCCAGGACACTGCTACTAGAATTCAACGAAGTCTCGTCCATATTACTTAGACAACTGCCAAAGTACCAGGGGAAATGTCTAAATAGTTTGGCATCAGAATAAATGAGCTTATCAAGACTATTCTTGATAACCTCAAGAAGCGCGATGACCTCTACTTCAAATAAATTGCTGAGCATAAAGCGACAGTGATCTCTCTTCAAACTACAAATGCAGATTCTATCAAGTTTTCCTTTGACAAAGTTTCTCACTAAGTTCCTCCTTACTTAGATTCAAGTATATGGTTGTCCAGTCAATGGAGTGTAGATAATGCAATGGCACTTGTTCATAATCATAGAGAACAAGCTAATGCTAGACATCAAGAATCTAGAGACGACATCACACTTTCTAGGAGCCAGATGTAGGAACTTGTGTCCATTGTCAAGCAACTCTAATGAAATTAATGCCTTATGACACGATCGGGATGCTGACAAAAAGGGGGATAAAAGATGACCTCAACAACAATCATCATTTCCTCCTTCTCCTCTTCCTCAATTCTCTGCGCCTTATGCCATTCCTTTGGGTCAAGGCCAGTTTCCATCATCTTCTTCTTCTAGGCCAGGATCGTCGAGTGCAATAGCACCTATTAGCTCACAACTCCCATCAAGTGATCTAACCTTTATGAACAGAAATCTACAAGGGGTTCACATAGAAGGAGAAGAAAGATTAAACATGCCAGACCTTGGACCTAGAGATTCAAAGAAGAATAGAGGAAGGGGGAGAAAGTTATCAGAGGAGAAAAGAGGCTGAAAAAAGAGATCCACCAAGAAGCAAAAGAGATAGGAGGTAAAGAAATTATTTTTGACTTGTAAAAATTTAGAAATTATTTCTGACTTGTAATTTTTTTTCTCACACCTTGTAACGATTCTTTTATCAATTAATTCATTCTTTTTCTCTAGAAATTCAATTGTATGCAAGTCATATTTAAAATTTTGAATTATTTGCAGGGCAAAAGTGCAAAATTACCCCTGAGGTTTGGGTCGAAGTCCCACTTAGCCCTAGAACTTTTTTTTTCAAAAGTGTCCCTGACATTATAAAACTCAACTCACCTATGCCCCTCTAGTTAAAAATAGTGCGAGCTAGACAAACGAGGCTTAGTGGCGACTGGCACGTGGCAAAAATAAAATTTAATAAAATAAATTTATTCTTTTCTCTTTCTTCTCCCTTTTTTCTCTCTCTCCCATCTACTTCCTCTGTTCTCTCTCCTCCGATCCTGTAAAAAGGCTAGGATCTAAAAACCCAAGTCAAAGAAAGTTGAGTCCTGTACCACTAAGTGCTTGAGTACTTGTATCTATGGTCGTGATCGATTTCCCAATAAAGATGCTCCCAATATCCGAAGGCCTATGGTGCTTTTCAAGGAAGGATTCCGGAGTCATCAATACTGTCTAGTGGAGTGCTCTAAAATATGTAACTTGATAGGAGACGGGGAAGATAAATTCTAATTCACATTTTTAATTTTGGTAGCACTCCTCTTCAAAGTTCCAGTAAGTCTATAGTATCTTTGGATAACTATTCACTCTTGGGCAAGAACTTAAAACGTTTGAAATTATACATGAAAACATTCAAACTTACCAACTCAGCTAAACTTTTACAGATAGATTTCAGTTTGTTTATCTGTAGATTAGAACCAAAAGAGATTATGAATCTTGAACAATCAAACATACTAAAGTTAATTTCATAGTTCTTGATTTACAGATCTATAGCTTTCTAACCTCCACCTCTTTCTCTTTCCTCTAAAAATTTACCCCTTTTGTGAATTTAATCCCCCTACAAGACTATTTTCTTGGATTTTCTAAATCTACTTTGAAATTTTTTTATACTTTTTTTGTTCATTTACTGTAAAATTTTAAAACCCCCAACCCTAGATCTAATGGGTTTCACCCAAATCTGTTAAAAACTCTAAAAAGATTGAATCTTTATATCAAAAACAACCTACAACCCAAAAACCATTTATGAACAATCAATTAATTTCCTGAAAATATCCATTCTTTTGAAAAAAGTTATGAAAGTTTCCCAAAAAGATACTGAAAAACTCATTTGGGAATAAATGAGAAACCCATCAGGCACACCAATTTTTATCACTAATTCACAAACCAGACCTTTACCAAAGCTAATGGTTTGGTTAGTCCTATTTGTTTTTGCCACGTATGTTATTTACAGGATCAAAGGAGAGAGAGAAGAAAAATAGACTACACAGGATCGGAGTAGAGAGAGAACAGAGGAATGAGATGGGAGAAAGAGAGAAAAGAAGGAGAAGAAAGAGAAAAGAATAAATTTATTTTATTAAATTTTATTTTTGCCACGTGTCAGTTGCCATTAAGCCCCATTTTACTAGCTGGCACTATTTTTAACAAGAGGGGTGCAGGTGAGCTGGATTTTATAACGTTAGGGGCACTTTTGAAAAAAAAAGTTCTAGGGCTAAGTGGAACTTCGACGAAAACCTCAAGGGTAATTTTGCACATTTGCCCATTATTTGTATTTAAGAATTGATGATCATTTAAAACTACTACTTTTGTCATCATCAAATAGGGGGATACTGTTAGTACAATACATGTTTTTAGATTTGATGATGATATATGTAATTAATGAATTTTTATAATCAGTAGCTTTTGTACAGTCCTTAAAATGAAATTGGTGTAAAAGGACTTAATTTAGAGATCAAACTTGTTAGGTTGATCTATTTCGTAGAATGAATCTGATGTATAGATCTTAAGTTTAAAGCTGATCGTAAAACAAGTAGTTGAAGATCGTAGATCCTACTGATCATAGTCTTGAAGATCGTAGAGTCTATTGATAATCGTAGAGCCTACTTATCATGGTCCTAAAGATCGTAAAGCCTACTGATTATAGTTCTGAAAATCGTAGAGCTACAACTACCAGTTCTCTAAGTTTGCTGAATTATCAAGTCAAACTTCAGAGTTCGTAGAGTATAAGAAGAATTAGAGCAAAGTTAGAGATCGTCAAGCTTAGAAGAAACGAAGACTTAGTCTTTCAAGGCTAAATAGAAGCATCGTAGAGTGCACTAAAGTTAAGTGTAAAACGTAGCGTTTGCCTAATCAGATACTCTATGACTGGACACCATAGTTGTCACGATGCCACGATAAGTTATGGCGGTAGCTGACTGCCAGGATGCCTAGGCGACAAGGCGACCGTTATGGCGTCTGTATGGCGACAAGTCGTTTACAATGTGCAAATTATATATTATTTATTTTATTTAACAAATATATTAGCAATAAAATTTCATATACATTAAAACCCAAAATATAACACTATGGAATAATATTAAAAGCACAATTATGTAAATACTTAGCAATAACAATCCAAAAATAAAACACTTGATATTAAAAATTAGTAAAAGAAATGAAGAATTCAACAAACACCACATAGAAAATAAAGTTGCAACCAAGCATCATAAATATGTAGTCTAATAACTAATAAAACACCACATAGCAAGCCAAAATAATGTCTAAACTCTCTACACTACTCTCTAAATATCGTTCAAGTAAACTCATCAAGAAAAAGATCATCTCCATCTCTTCCATGAGAACTACTCTCATTTAAAGGCGTATATGGTCTTTATCGAAAATCATCATCCATATTTTCATCATCATTTGAAATTCTCTCTTCTTCATCAACTTCATTATCAGAGTCGGAATCCATCAACCTTGATTCCATTGAAGTTGAACCACCACCACGTCGAAAGTACGTCATGAGATTATCACTAGTATTTACATGAGCCCTACTTGAAAGATTGCAACCCTCAAGTGTGTTGGATGCACCGGTTGCTCGATCCACATCATTCCATGTAAAATCCTCCCCGGGATGAACAACATCGTCCTCATTATTGATCCATTCATTACCCCATTCAAGCTAATGGATCAACAAAATTTCTAAGTTCACGCCTCTTTTAGAACCTTGAGACGATCTTTCGATTGTATTGGACATACACCAAGTCACTCAATCGTTTGTGTTCCAATCTATTCCCCTTCTTCGTATGAATCTAAAATAAATAAAACAAAAAATAATAATATTAATGATAAAATTTTAATTATATAAAAAATAGTTAGTATTAGTAGTGAATAACTTATTACTTTTGAATTACAACTGAAAGTACTTACAAACTCAAATGTACTCCAATTGCGCTCACAACCGAAAAAAGAACAACAGAGGCCTAGAATTATTTTTGCAAACCAGGATAGCTCAATAGCCTGCCCTCCAAAAGCATTCCACCAATCAACTAGCAAACATTTAAAAGAAATATAAATATTTTTAAAAGGAGGAAATGAATAATGTATATAATTATAAATTAGCTTTTATATCTTTATATATATTTCAATATACTTACAATGATTCTTTGATTTCTGTTGCCTAATTGTCATTTCTCTTGCAAAAGTATATCGAGAAGCATCATAGTTATCGGCTAGATTTCTTATCTAATCTAGTAAATCTAGTTCGGGCACCATATTTGCAAGAATGTCATTGAAGTCTTCTCATAAAGTACCAGCAAACACCGGACGTTCCTGTTTGATATCAAAGTACTTGCCTGGATTAAGAAATAACGCAACCCCATATAATTTTTGCTCCATTTGGCTTTCCCATCGTGCTCAACAATGTCAATCACCTTCTTGTACAGTCTTTGTTTGTTATCAAATGCATCTTTAATTTTTTTTTCGTACATTCTATCGTAGCAAAAACTTCTGGCATAGTAGGTTTCTCATCACCATCAACAATCCTCAAAACGATAAGAAGTAGTTGCGACGTCCTAAATCAATCCTCAACATGATGCCAAAATGTTATTGAAATAACAGTATCACATACTTTCTTCCCCGCGTCGGTAGCCAATAACTTAGATTTTATCCAATCCTTGCTTATGAACAAATGCCTCAATGCATCTCTATGCTTGTACAAACTCTACAAAGCGAGGAAAGTTGTAGCAAATCTAGTAACTGAGGGTCTCACAAGATCCCTCCCATTTGTTTTTCCCTCATCGCATCAAGAAGACGACCATGCCTGTAAATGAATGTTGTGATTCTTCTTGCATTTGGGATTATGGGCTGGAATTGCTTCAACTTGCCTATATCATCTAACATAAGGTCTAGGCAGTGAACGACACAAGGTGTCCAAAACAATGTAGACCTCCTCTCCATTAGTATATGCCCCGCTACTTTGTAATTAGAGGCATTGTTTGTGACCATCTGAATAACATACTCGGGGCCAATTTCCTCAATCTTACTATCAAGTAGATTTGTCAATATTGTGGCATCTTGCGACTGACTGGAGGCATCAATAGAACCCATGAAGTAAGTCCCCTCCGGACTATTAACAAGGAAATTTAACAAGTACCTTCCCCTCTTATCTGTCCAACCATCCAATATGAGTGTGCAGCCATATTGCTTCCAAGAAACTTCATGTTTTGCCTTTAACTCATTAATTTTTGTCTTTGCCTTCTCAAGTAAAGGAACTATCAACTAATGATATGTTCGAGGCTTTAAACCAAACCCATATTGCCCTATGGACTTGATCATTACCTCAAAGCTCCTTGTATTTGCAGCATTGAATGGCATGCCACACTCGTAAAAAAAGTTAGCAATGCGCATATGGACTCTCTCCTTTTCCTCCGGTGTCCTCAAACGATTTTCAATACTCATTTGGCTCAAACGCTTGATATGCCTCTCCTCTACAACTTTTTTAGGAGTCTTCCTTAGAAGTGCTTCAACCGTCTTTGTTGGAAGTTTTAGTTGTGGCTTTTGGAATTGAAAAACAACTTTCTTCCTTTTAGAAGCGGTCCCAGAACTTGGGATAGTGTTAGAAGAAGCATTGGAAGCCATGCTTGGACGAGCAGATGATTATTTTTCTTGCACTTTTACTACTACATCATCATCTGCATCTAGCTCAATTGGCTTGTTCCTCTTTCTACTATTCAAAGCCGCTTGCATCTCCCTCATAATTTATGTTGTTGTTTTAGGGCACTTGGCTACATCTCCAAAATTTCCTGCTAGATGTTGCTTCAACCTTTTGATTCCCAAACAACATTGCTTCCTACAAAGGATACATTGCACTATATCCTTATTACTCATATCCAGCCAATACCTATATTTCTGACCCGGATCGTTTGAGTTGGACTTTATTTTCGGGTCCTTAGTTATATCATAACCATCGGCTCCCGAACTTTCCGTCATTTTATTTTCTAGTTTCTACAAAATACAATCAAACAAAAAATATATGAGACAATTAAGTCATTGACATATTTTTATTTTTACATGTGAATGTATTAGTATATTACCAAAAAAAAAGTAAACAATAAATATAACTTATTAAAAAGTCGAATCACCTCTCACATAATTTTGTACATTTTAAACTTAAAGTATAATCACAATTCACAAAACACATTAAATGTACTAACCTAAGTGGCTAACTGTTCTCTATATATTTAATTAAGCTTTATGTATTGGCAAGGATAAAATATATTCCTAAATCCTAAGTCATTAAGTCTTAAAATATATTCCTAAAATACATCAGCTTGGTATTATCAGAGATATGTATGACACAGATAAATAAATTAATGTATAAAATATATTCCTAAAATACATCAGCTTTTGATTGACACTTGGTTGGGTCATAATCTGACTCATACGTATATGCATAACACTTGAAAATTTTACTTGGCACTTGGCATACATATATATATATGACAGATTAGTGATAAGCGATAACAGATATCAAAATTCAGAGAAAGAAATAGAGAAGTCAACAAAAAAAGATGTAACAGAGAATCAAAATAAGCAACAGAAAAAGGTCAAGAAGAAAGATGTAACATAGAAACAGAGAAGGTCATCAGAGAAAGATGTCAAGAAGGAGAGAAAAAGAGTAACAAAGAAGTCAAGAAGGAGAGAAACAGAGTAACAGAGTAACAGGGAAGTCAAGAAACAGAGAAACAGATAAAGAAGGTCAAGCCAAAGCAAAGCAAGCAGAAGAAGAACCTACGTGAGAGAAGGCTGTTCCGATGGGCTGTGATGGTGGTTTAGCTGCGATGGGGCTGTGATGGAGTCATTGGAGCTGCAATAGGTAGAAGAAGTCACAATCGAGTCTCGCGATGGGTTGAAGAAGCTGCGAATCTGTCTCCTTCTATCTCGCAATCAAGTTTGACTCCAGATAAGGGTTTTAACTTTTAATCGATTCGATTGCAGCCTTTCTCCTTCTTTTCTAATTGATGGGTCATGGGTGATGTCTTTTTTAAGTTGGGCTAGAGCTGCTAAGGTGTGCGCTTAGGCAGCTTGGCGTCTTACGGCTTCGCCTCTACCTCAAGTCGACATGCGTCGTGCCATCCTTTGCATCACCGGGACGCCTAGGCGTCGCCTAGGTAACGCCATAACAACTATGTTGGACACTCAACTTTACGATTAGGAAAATCGTAAAGTGCATCAGTTTTGACATGGACTGACAGTGTTGATCTTCGTATAGTGAAGACCCCAAGGAAGTTTGAAAGTCCAATAATAATCTAGAAGGGGGGTTGAATAGATTATCACTGTATAAAAAATTATCTTAAGCCTTTTTGAATTTCTTAGCAGATTAATTAGCTTTGTCTAAAATTAATAAACACGATAATATAAATTCAATCACACAATGCAAAAATATTTATCTGGTTCACAACATATAGCTTGGGTATGTTGCTACGTCCAGTCTCAAGCTCCTCTCCAGGACTTGAGATCCTATTACTCCCAGTAATAAACACTCCTTCAATAGGTGGAGAAACCTTTACAAAGTTTTAAAGACAAACTTACAATCCACAACTAACTATTTTAGACAGCAAGCTCCCAACTCCTTCCTTAAGCTTAGTTGTACCTTTCTTTTGAGTTCAGTTCTATTCTATGATCTGATCTTGAAACAACAGTCTCTTCTTTTCCTCACAAGTTCACTAGAGACCCAACTCCCAACTGACCTCTCTAAGACTCTGATTTTGGTCAAAGAATTACTTATTTTTCTCACAAGTACATAAAATAAACTAACTCTACCCTTTTCTTTTACAAATGAGTTTGATAGAAATGTGCTTCTTGAATAAGCAGATATAAGTAAAGATCAAGTAATTATATAAGAGTACAATAACTTTTATATATTTGTAGAATGTGCTTCTGTGTAAGCAAATATATAATGTTAATGCTAGTTTATAAAGAACTATTTATTCTTTATAATAAAGAATGTGTTTCTATGGATTTAAACAGATATAACAGTTTAATCAATGCAACAAGTATTATATAAATATGAATATAAGATCAAATACTTGAAATGATAGATACCAAATATAATTAGTTAAGAAATACTTGATATATCAAATAAATTCGTTCTACTCAAAATATATATATGATAATATATTTTATCTATTATGTGAATATTAAATAAAGCCACTTATAACTTCAAACCCCGTTTGAATAATATTCTTTGTTAAAAGAAATATTTTCAAATATCGGTATCTAAAATTGACTGAATTTAAGTTTTCACAATTGATACTTATATAAATATTTTTGATAGACCACTCGATTTTAAATACTGGTCGGATAGATTTCTGAATTGTTTCAGTATTTAATTGTTGATCTACTTTAAAATATTTATATAAATAAGTAATATCAATAAACGATCACTTAGAACTTCAAACACCGTTTGAATGATATTCTTGTTTAAGGAATACTGTAAGATCCCGACTTTATGAAATAAAAATTTATTATTTTCTTTATGATTATTTTTTCTAAATAGTGAAGTGCTTAAATGATATAATGTTATAGTTAAGGGTGTTATACGCAAAACAGTATGTCGGGAAATATTCCTTTTGTCGGGGAATATTTTTTCTGTCGGGGAATATTATATTCGGTACCGTACGACAGCGCCGAAATGATAATATTGTCAACGATAGTGGGCCCCACAACGGGTTAACTGTCGAATATAGAAAGTGATAGAAATTGGCGGCAAAATTTTAACCGATAACTGTTGAAATACCTAGTGATAAAAAGAACAGTAAAACGCGTTATTCCACAGTAGCACACGGTATTCCATAGTAGCACACGGTGTTCCACAGTATTTTATATTATTGATTCAATAATTGATAAAGTAACAATTGCACAATATCTTGATTCAATAATTGTTACAGTAGCATCTGCATAATATTTTTTATTATTTGTTATGACACTTTAACTCATATTATTTGATAGGATATTTTAGCATTATTGACAATGTCTAGAAATTCTGTCAAGGAAAAGGATTATTTAATTGCGCGCCATTTTTATGGAAGGCCCCTCTTTCCTGGGAATAATCTAGTTGCCAATATTGCGAGTATATTAATACATTTAACACAATAATACAGAAAAAGGGATTTATTGTGATAATAGAGTTATTTTTTATAATGATTTTATCTTTTTGATAATGGAGTTATCTTTTGATAATAGATTAATCTTTTTGAATAAATGGATGGATGATATAGATTAAAGAAAAAATGGATGGATGATATAGATTAAAGAAAAAATGGATGGATGATATAAATGGAAGAAAAAATGGATGGATGATATAAAAAGAGTGTGATAATTAATGTGTGGTAGAAATTGATTATATTTTACTATAAATAGGGGGGGTTTAGTATAAGAAAAATCATAACTTCCTTACTTGCTTATACTTCATTTCTCTCTCTAAATTTCTCAAGTTCTCTTAGTGTGCTAGGCTATTGTGAGTATTTGTGAGAATACTAGTAATATCCGAAGTTAATAAACTTCATAGAAAGCAACATCCAGTATTTTATTAACGAAGGTAAGGAATATCATTTCTTTCATACTCATATATAATATCATTTGCTTTCATGTTCGTAAGTGATATTATACTCATAAAGGTTGTTATTCATTCTGTATTAATTTGTGGGGATAACCTATCTGTGCGGTATGACGCATGCCTGGTGAATATCCTTTTATATTCATTCCTTATTATTCTGTGGGAATAACCTGTATGTACGAGTGTCGTACCTGGTGATTATCATTTTGTATTCATTCCTTATTATTCTGTGGGGATAACCTATATGTACGAGTGTCGTACCTGGTGAATAACCCTTTTGTATTCATTCCTTATTAATCTGTGGGTATAACCTGTCCGTGCGGATTGACGCATACCTGGTAAATAACCATTTGTATTCATTACTTATTAATCTTTTGTGGAAATAACCTGTCTATACGAATTATCGCATGACGGGTGAAAATCCATTTGCAGCTTCATATATTCTGTTATACTCGTATAACGTATCATTTCTTTCGTACTCTTTAAGGGATATCTTTTTCTTTCATATTTCTCCATTTATGATAAGAAATCTTTGTTTGTTTCCAAAACCTTATTTTTAAATGGAGAAAATCCCTAAAAATTAGTAGAATATCCTTAATAGTTTGTGCTTCATCTAATATCTTTTCACTTGAATCTTTCTATTTCATTTTATACATTATAGTTGAAGCATGAAATAATTTCTTGAATATCATTCTTGAATTTGACTCCACAATTTGGTCATCGTGTTGGCAATTTGGTCAATCTTTGATACTGATTAAATTATAGAGCTTTTTTTATCCTTAATCTCACTGTATCATTGTCATCATCCTCATCCTCATCCTCATACTTAAATTGTGGTATTAGTTCTCTTTGGCCCGTAGTGCAAAGATGAACTGGCGTGACATGATTTTGACCAAACTGTGTATTGGTATAATCATGACTTTTGGTGTTACAAACAAAGGCGTATGGTGAAAGTTCTCTTTGGCCCATAGTGCAAAGATGAACTGGCGTTTGGCATGATCATGACCGGTGATGTTACAAATAAATATCTTTGGCACGTAGTGCAAAGAGAGGCTGTTGAATAATAAATTATTGATTTGGATGTTCATAAACAGGAATTGTTGATTGGTGTTATAGGGATAAAATATTGGTGGTGATCCTTTAACTTATAGAAGATGGTAGATATTATAATCTACTTGACTCTTCTAATGGATTGTTCGTTCCACTGCAGTTGTTGTTGAACAAATATAATATCTTTAAATCTCTGATTTATTATTGTTGAAGACTAAAGATAATTTTTATTCTTCATTATCTTAGTCATGATATTTCTTACTGGGCTATTTGAGCTCACCTTTTTTAGTTTTGTCTTATTGTTCTTCTCAAGAAAGGAAAATGTAGCTGGGACTAGCCGGGGAGTGGAGTAATGGTTCGAGTTATTGGTTGTCCTCATCAAATCATAGCATAGTTTAATAATAATTGTACTGAAGACTTAAAACATGTGTTGCCGTCTTTTTACGGCATTGTAATAATTTGGGTTTGGATACTGTGGTACCATACGATACGATATTTGTATGGAAAGTCAAAGTATGTGTGTTGTCGTATTTTGCATGACAAATATTAGTTATAAATGGGAAAATTCGTATTTGTATTTGTATTTTTGTAGAATGTTATTGGTGACTCAAAATGGGTTGTGTGGACCTATTTTGGAGGCGTCACAGTTGGTATCATAGCTTAGGGATATGATCTTTAGTAGAGATCTGGGATTAGAACTAGGAGGGGAGAGATGAGTAAAATCCTTCGCTAGTGTGTCCTACCTATGTTATTTTGTTTTTTTTAGTAATTGGTTTGGTTATAGGGATAAGATGTTGCATGTCTATTTCTTTAACTATATTTGTTTTGTGATCACATTTAAGAATGGCTTCTGAAAACCAAGAGATTCACTATGAGACAAGTGTGGCTGAAAATTAGGAAGCTACAAATAATACGGGTGCAAACTCAGAACATCATGATGCTAATCATGATGCTAACAACAGAGTGAATGATGAAATTTTTAGGAACTTAATGCAATTCATGCAGAACCAGGCGAGAAGAGCTCATGTCTACAATACTAGCAGAAACGCTGATAATGTACGAATGGTCACTGCCAAGCAGTTCAAAGAGTTGGGACCACCTGAAATTTTTTGGCAAGCCAGATCCACTCAAGGCAGAGGCATAGCTCAAATAATTAATAAAGATATTTGATGTACTGCATTGCACAGACGAACAAAAGGTTCCTTTCGCCACTTTTATGCTGCGAGGAGAAGCGGATCATTGGTGGGAATCCGTGAAACGTACCCGTCACTCGGCACTCGAGATGTCTTGGGTCGAATTCCAAGAATTATTTAACGAGAAGTATTTCCCGGAAAGTATTCGCCATATGAAGGAGGTGGAATTCATTAAACTAGAACAGAACAACATGACGGTGTCATAGTACGAAGCCAAGTTTGCCGAGCTATCGCGTTTTGCATCCTATTTGGTGGACACTGAGGAACGGATGACATGAATGTTTCTACGAGGTTTGAAACCAGAAATTCGTAAATATCTCGTTTCTCATAAAATTTGTCTATATTCGGATGCCGTGGATAGAGCTCAATTAGTGGAGCAGGAGAAAGAAATACTACAACTAGATGACGTCATAACCGGTGAGCTAATCATAAACTCTTGCGAGTTTATACCTTATTAGATACTGGTTCTACCCACTCTTTTATTTCATCTACTCGTGCTCAACATTTAAACTTGACCTCTTAGAAATTAAATTTTGACTTATTTATTGAAACACCATTGGGACAAACATTCGTTACATCTACAGTCTATAAATCTTGTTTTGTTCAAATCGGCACCCTCACATTACCTGTTGATCTTATCTCCTTGGACATGCATGAATTTGATTGGTTAACTACTCATCATGTTAAAATTGATTTCTTTCGTAAAGTCATTAGTTTTTATATTCCTAATCAACCTATTATTCGAATTCAAGCAACCAAACCGTTGAAATCAATAACTGCCATTTCTATCCACAAAGTCATTCGTTTATTGAAAAACGGATGTCAAAATTTCTTAGCCCATGTAACTGATTTAAACAAAAATACGTCAAATTTGATTGATATTTCTGTTGTTAATAAGTTTCATGACGTATTTCTCGAAGAACTTCCTGGCCTACCCCTAGACCGTCAAATCAAATTTTTGTATCGACCTTGAACCCAATACAAAATCCATTTCTAAGACCCCATATGTATGGCTCCTATTAAATTTTCTGGAGTTAAAAACCCAACTACAGGAGTTGTTAGATACCGGCTTCATACGCTCGAATACATCATATTGGGGTGCTCCTATTTTATTCGTAAAGAAGAAAGATGAGAGTATAGAAATCTATGCAAATCATAAAAGCCTCAAATATTTCTTCACCCAGAAGGAACTCAACATGCGATAATGACGTTGGCTCGAGCTGTTGAAGGATTACGACTATACCATTCAATACCATCTTGGAAAGGCGAACCTAGAAGCTGACACATTGCGTAGAAGAACGTATGCAAGTACGAGTACGATGCTAACTACGTAAATACCCATTTTGGATGACTTACAAAGGATGAATATAGAGTTAAAGACGCCACGAACCCACGTGAAGATGACAACGTATATAAGCAGCACAAGATCGTCAATAGAGTTATGTTGATCTTCATCTAAGGGATGATGAATTCAAAATCGGAGGCCATGTATCCTTACGTGTTACTCTATGGAAAGGAGATACAAGATTCGAAAATAGAGGATAGCTTAACCCTCGATTTAGCGGTCCATTTGAAATCTTCGATCGAGTAGGAACTGTGGCCTACAGACTCGCCTTACCACCAAACATGTCTCGTATTTACAATGTTTTTCAGATATCTATGCTACATAAATATGTGAGAGGCCCAAACCGCATCATTGAATTAGAAACAAACGAGATAGCAGAAAATTTAACGTGAGAGGAAATTTTGGAATAAATTCTAGGCTCAAAGATTATACCTCAAGTCAAAGTTTTATGGAAAAACCATGATATAGAGGATATGACCTAGGAGTTAGAATCTGAAATGAGAGTAAGGTATCCTCACCTTTTCGAAATGCCAGGTACGTACGTCAATTTCGAGGACAAAATTTCATAAGGAGGGGAGATTGTAAGATCCCGACTTTATGAAATAAAAATTTATTATTTTCTTTATGATTATTTTTTTTCTAAATAGTGAAGTGCTTAAATGATATAATGTTATAGTTAAGGGTGTTATATGCAAAACAGTATGTCGAAAAATATTCATTTTGTCGGGGAATATTATATTCGGTACCGTACGACGGCGCCGAAATGACAATATTGTCAACGATAGTGGGCCCCAAAATGGGTTAACTGTCGAATATAGAAAGTGATAGAAATTGGCAGCAAAACTTTAACCGATAACTGTTAAAATACCCAGTGATAAAAAGAACAGTAAAATGCGTTATTCCACAGTAGCACACGGTGTTCCACAGTATTTTATATTATTGATTCAATAATTGATAAAGTAACAATTACACAATATCTTGATTCAATAATTGTTACAGTAGCATCTGCATAATATTTTTTATTATTTGTCACGACACTGTAACTCATATTATTTGATAGGATATTTTAGCATTATTGACAATGTCTAGAAATTCTGTCAAGAAAAAGAGTTATTTAATTGCGCGCCATTTTTATGGAAGGCCCCTCTTTCCTGGGAATAATCTGATTTCCAGTATTGCGAGTATATGCTATCGGTGATATTAATACATTTAACATAATAATACAGAAAAAGGGATTTATTATGATAATGGAGTTATTTTTTATAATGGTTTTATCTTTTTGATAATGGAGTTATCTTTTGATAATGGATTAATCTTTTTGAATAAATGGATGGATGATATAGATTAAAGAAAAAATGGATGGATGATATAGATTAAAGAAAAAATGGATGGATGATATAGATTAAAGAAAAAAATGGATGAATGATATAAATTGAAGAAAAAATGGATGGATGATATAAAAAGAGTGTGATAATTAATGTGTGGTAGATATTGATTACATTTTACTATAAATAGGGGGGTTTAGTATAAGAAAAATCATAACTTCCTTACTTGCTTATACTTCATTTCTCTCTCTAAATTTCTCAAGTTCTCTTAGTGTGCTAGGCTATTGTGAGTATTTGTGAGAATACTAGTAATATCTGAAGTTAATAAACTTCATAGAAAGCAACATCCAGTATTTTATTAACGAAGGTAGGGAATATCATTTCTTTCCTACTCATATATAATATCATTTGCTTTCATGTTCGTAAGTGATATTATACTCATAAAGGTTGTTATTCATTCTGTATTAATTTGTGGGGATAACCTGTCTGTGCGGTATGACGCATGCCTGGTGAATATCCTTTTATATTCATTCCTTTTATTCTGTGGGAATAACCTGTATGTACGAGTGTCGTACCTGGTGATTATCATTTTGTATTCATTCCTTATTATTCTGTGGGGATAACCTGTATGTACGAGTGTCGTACCTGGTGAATAACCCTTTGTATTCATTCCTTATTAATCTGTGGGTATAACCTGTCCGTGCGGATTGACGCATACCTGATAAATAACACTTTGTATTCATTACTTATTAATCTTTTGTGGAAATAACCTGTCTATGCGAATTATCGCATGACGGGTGAAAATCCATTTGCAGTTTCATATATTCTGTTATACTCGTATAACGTATCATTTCTTTCGTACTCTTTAAGGGATATCTTTTTCTTTCACATTTCTCCATTTATGATAAGAAATCTTTGTTTGTTTCCAAAACCTTATTTTTAAATGGAGAAAATCCCTAAAAATTAGTAGAATATCCTTAATAGTTTGTGCTTCATCTAATATCTTTTCACTTGAATCTTTCTATTTCATTTTATACGTTATAGTTGAAGCATGAAATAATTTCTTGAATATCATTTTTGAATTTGACTCCACAATTTGGTCATCATGTATTAAATTATACTGATTAAATTATAGAGCTTTTTTTATCCTTAATCTCACTGTATCATTGTCATCATCCTCATCCTCATACTTAAATTGTGGTATTAGTTTTCTTTGGCCCGTAGTGCAAAGATGAACTGGCGTGACATGATTTTGACCAAACTGTGTATTGGTATAATCATGACTTTTGGTGTTACAAACAAAGGCGTATGGTGAAAGTTCTCTTTGGCCCATAGTGCAAAGATGAACTGGTGTTTGGCATGATCATGACCGATGATGTTACAAATAAATATATTTGGCACGTAGTGCAAAGAGAGGCTGTTGAATAATAAATTATTGATTTGGATGTTCATAAACAGGAATTGTTGATTGGTGTTACAGGGATAAAATATTGGTGGGATCCTTTAACTTATAGAAGATGGTAGATATTATAATCTACTTGACTCTTCTAATGGATTGTTCGTTCCGCTGCAGTTGTTGCTGTTGAACAAATATAATATCTTTAAATCTCTGATTTATTATTGTTGAAGACTAAAGATAATTTTTATTCTTCATTATCTTAGTCATGATATTTCTTACTGGGCTATTTGAGCTCACCTTTTTTAGTTTTGTCCTATTGTTCTTCTCAAGAAAGGAAAATGTAGCTGGGACTAGCCGGGGAGTGGAGTAATGGTCCGAGTTATTGGTTGTCCTCATCAAATTATAGCATAGTTTAATAATAATTGTACTGGAGACTTAAAACATGTGTTGCCGTCTTTTTACGGCATTGTAATAATTTCGGTTTGGATACTGTGGTACCATACGGTACGATATTTGTATGGAAAGTCACAGTATATGTGTTGTCGTATTTTGCACGACAAATATTAGTTGTAAATGGGAAAATTCGTATTTTTATTTGTATTTTTGTAGAATGTTATTAGCTACTCAAAATAGGTTGTGTGGACCTATTTTGGGGGAGTCACAAATACCCTCAAATATCGGTGTCTAAAACTGATCTTTTAATTGATAAGAATAGATGAAATATAGATATATATATATATATATATATATATATATATATATAAATGCATATAACAATTTAAATTCGAATATCTGTATATAACAAGTATGAGATAAAGTAAATAAGGCAGTTCAATAATCTCAAATACTTTGACCAATCTTTTCTTCTTCAGAATGCTAGAACTTTGTTAGAAGAAATAGTGAAAGCTTCTATAGAGAAATGTAGGCAAGGAGAGTGAGAGCTTTTCTTTTTGCTTTGTAAATTGGCAAATTGAAATGAAGAAAAGCTTCCTATTTATAGGATTTTGAAGGTTAGGGCAAAAAGGTAATTTTTATAATCTGATTTGAAATTAATGGTCCGATTTGTTTGATTAGAAAAAGGAAGGCTCGGATGAATTTTAATCACACAGATTTGCCAACTGTTTTAGCCCAAGAAACATCAGTTGCCAACTTTAAATAACAGGTTTCTTCTATTTGGCAAAAAGACTAAAGCTCACGGCACAAACATATACATGCCCAAGTTCAAAAAGTTTTGACAAAAACTTAATAAAAGTTTTGTTCAAGCTTTTTATTTCTTTACCAAATCATGCATGTGGCACACATACACGGTATCAATTAATATGCCATACCACACACACACATGTACATATACAATATATATACTCGGGTAGTATATATATAATATATTTAACATACATATATATATATATATATATATTATATGTAAAATATATATCCTTTTTGCCCACAAAGAATATTTTGAAAAGAAAGAGGAATCTCCTTGCCTTAGGAAATGTTACTGTGTGAATTAATATTTCTAACACTTGATATTATTTTATCAAGGTCAAGAAATAAATTCAATAAGGATGAAAAATATTTTGGTCAAGATAAAAATATTTTAATATTTTATCCTATGGAAAGGATTCTACTTATTTGACCTTTTTAACTTAATGTGTTATCATCAAAATAAAACTATCAGATTTGGAGACCTATCAATCTCTCCCTTTTTGATGATGACAATAAGTAAAAATATTTTCTATTAAGATTCCCCCTTAATATATGAAAGCTCCCCCTCGAATTATGAATCAGTTTTCAAAACTATTTTTAAATATTTGAAAAACTTGTGTACCTGTGCAGTGAATATTTAACCTGATACATATTTAACATATAATAATATATTTTCTTCTCCCCCTTTGTCATTATTCAAAGAGGGGGTAAAAGTGACTGTAAAACCTGCAGAAAAGGTTAGTAGAAATATTCGTTTCAGAACCTGCAGAAGAGATAAGATCAGTTAGTAGGAGTAATAGTTAGTTTAATATTTAGGTACAGTCATCCCAAATAGTTAGTTTAATATTTATGTACAGTCATCCCAAATAGTTAGTAAGTATTTATATATATATATATATATATATATATATATATATAAGTACATTTCTCCCAAATAGTTAGAATTCTTTTAAGGAGATAGGAGAGAAGTGCAAGCCGTGGGATGGAAGGGGAATATCCGGAGGGGTTTGATCAGTTTGATCAAACTTAGCTGAGCTTGTGCTAGCCGTGAAGTGGTAAGGAGGGATTGCGACCTTTTTATGTTCCATCAACACATACAACATATCCCGAAGATGATGCACAAACAATTGTAAAGCTTCTATTTGATTCAACATAGCACTGTGATTTTGCAACGACAGTTGATTCATGCTATTTAAAGCATTAATTTGAGAAAGCAGATTCAAGTGGGATTCAATAGGCTCAGTGTCATTTGGTTTGAAGATTATGAGAGGTAGTGGAGGGAGATTTAGATGTGACACAATGTTACTATTTTGCACAAGTTGGGTCTTATGATTAAGAACATTAATCCCAATATGTTTAAAAATAGATGTCAGGAAAAGACCATAACCCAGATAGTTGTTATGATAACAGAACTCAAAAGAAGTCAACAAAAAATATGGAAGACTGTATGGCATGCATTCAGTTAAAATACATTTTATAAGTTCTAAGTCAAAAGGATGCATCAGTTTGTCAGTTCTGACAGGCATGAAGTTGTGGCGAAAGATTTTTCCCAGAAATTGACATTGAGCAGTTAAAAAATCAATACCAACTTTGCATGGAAAGTCAAACAAGTTTGCAGGCACAAGTTGATCAGTAACAGTAGCTAAATTATGTTTAAAAGTGATGCAATCTTTTGTAGAAATTCCTATAGGATAAGTGTATTCATTGATTTTTGGAAAATCTAACATGCAGTTTTTGAGATGCAATGCGTGGAGGATGAGCAGTTCATCAAGGACATAGTCTTGACCTTGTATACAAGTTTAATAGAAGTTACAAAACCAGATGAATCTTTGACAAAGGTCATGTGAGCATAAAACTCAGCAATAAGACTTGGGTAAATTTGTTTATCTTGGAAAGTTACAAGACACTCTCATCCTATATTTGTTAGTTTTTCCAGTATCTCAGGAAAGCTATTAAAAGATGTACCTACACCAGGGGTAAGACTATGTCTCATGTGCTTATATTTAACTTTAGCAGCAGTAGTACATAACATAGGTGCATAGGCATCAGGATGCAACTCAGAATGAAATGCAAGTTTCTTTCGTTTAGACGAAAAAATTGGGTTCATGGTGACAGTATAATAGATACAGAAATATAGAGAGTACAAAGTGCATAGATGGATGAAGTGAGGGAGTATAGACAGTTAGTTTGGGCAAGTTCCTTTTATAGAGGAGATATATGACTTAGTACTACCAGTTGAAGCAAAATTTCATAGTCAGGTAGGATGACAGAACACGTAATATGCTTATTAAATGAGGATAGTTGGATTTGTAATGAACTCAGACATAGCAAGTGTGACGCCCCCAAATCCGTGTACATCAAACACAGGATATGGTGCTCACGATACATCAAACACCATCATCTAACTAAACAAGCTTCATAAATAATAATAATGATTACAGTATTATCCGAATAAAATCCCAAGTTTACATAACCTTAATTAAACTTAAACTTAAACTTAGCGCTTATCACTACAATACATCAAGTGCGAAAATCTATCGTATTACAGAATATAAACTCTCAATTCTTCATCTTAGCTTTTCTCTTGTCCTTGCCCGAGCCCTCTGCCTTCTCACCCTTAACTGAAATGTTAAAGCATGAATGAGCACAAATTGCCCAGCAAGTATATAAAATAATATGGTAAAGAATATCTAGAGTAAAATCATCTGTTTGACATTTCTCTATAACCAAAAGAATAATCAAGAAGTAGTGTCGAATATTGAAGACAAGAGTTTCAGAATTTTCAATAGCATACTAAGGGGTACCGAAACCCTAAACATTGTTTTTAATTCATCGAAAACCATCAGAAGCTTTGACAATCAAATAGACTGTAAAACATTCTCTGCAAGTACTCCAGGTGATCAGCCTTTCGTACCCTACATTGTGCACAAGTATGAAATTTAAATGCGTAAGCGTAAATGGGACTATATACCCGACATCAGTTTTACCCCGTTATTCGGGTTGTTCATCTTAGTATTCATGCGGGACCGCACCAAAACAATTTGGATTGGTAAACCTTAAGTAGCTACAATGAATTTGAATCATTCAAATGATTATCGTTTCGCATCGTTAGTATCTAGCCGGAACAATAGGCCAGAAGGCTTCCCAATGTAATAGTTCATAATCAGATAAAACTTATATGCAATTTGAAATGAGTCATCAATGATTAAACTTGAACAAGATATGAACTCGAATGACATATAACTTGCAAATGAGAACTTTGTAAACAAATTTCCCAAGTTAGGAAACTTGCTTTCATAAAGACAAAATGAATTGAGATAGAATACTTGCCTTTCAAGTAGTTTACGATTAGTGCTTAACTTTACTGCAAATATCCTATATACATTCATATACAAATATTCATTAGCCACTCATTCACAATGACCGGTTTTCATATTCTACTCATTCAATACTTAACTAATTCAACTGCTTCATGATAAAGAATGTATTTTACCAACATACATTAAACCATATATACCATGAAAACAATTCATCATATATCATAAATAATTGTTTTTGTTTTTATTTAAGAGGTTCCATTTGTAAAAATCTGTTTAAACCTTGGTTCAACATATTTGTAACGTGCTTAGACGATAGCAACATACCACTTGCCACTTAATAAAGCTTATAAGAAGGTAACACCCTTGTATCATGCTCTACATCACAAACAAAACATCTTGGTCTCACTGCAGCACGGCGCGACCGCACTGCTTTTATGCTTGGGAGTGGTGCGGCCGTGCTACTCCCTTCCAGGCTCAGAACTGAGCTTTTCAATGCTCAGTTCCTTTTCTAGCATACTAGGGTCTTGGCACACCACAATTATCAAATATACATACTGATATGAAAGCTTAAAACTAATCTAAGTCCATGCATTCGACATTTAATAAATCATTTCTTAAATTCAAGATAATTTTTCTTAAAAAAATTTACCAAATCATGGTTTATGTTTAAATTTTGTGATAACATAATCGTAGTACATCTTAATACATATATAGACTTCTTCATGCTCATTATACAAGATTAGGTTGAGTTCGAAAGGCTGAGCAAGTAAAAGGAAATTTTAATGTTTAATTCCGGTGCGGTGCGGTCGCGCCCTGATTGACCTTGGTACCAGCGCGGCCGCGAGCTGGTACTCAGTCACGGATTTTGCATCCTGCTTTGAACCAAATTTCTAATAACCTATGCAAATCCCAATTTGAATACACCCCGACATTATGAACTTACTCAAAGCAACATAATTTGAGTACTTAACTATCTTAATAACACCAACAACTCCATTAGCAATTTAGAGCCTCTAAACTTAACTTTATTACAACCTAACCTCATTTAAGCAAATTAACCAACTTGAACATATTTAACACCTCTTGACTGAATTCAGAGCATATAAGGCATAATTAGACTTAGAATTTCATGCTTTAATAGACTACCATCACCAATTATCAACATTGCATCACAACTCAAATAAATCAATTAGCATGCTTATTCATACATTTCTCACTATTTTACTAAAGAAAATGAAATGGGTTTAAGAATTACCTCTTGGATGGAATTTCTTAGTGCCTTAGACTTCTTAACCCCTCTTCTTTGATCACTTGATTCTCTGCAACCCTAGAAACAATTCAAGTTCTCACTCTCTCTCTCTCAATCTCACAAGTTCTCTTGGTAAGGAATTTAGCAAAAATGAGAAGATACTTTAGGTAAAGAGATTTATAGGAATGATGATGCTTTAATCTCTTCAAGTACTCTAACTCCAATTCCCTCAGATTTCCATCCCTTGAGCTCTCGATGATCAGTTACAAGGATTAATGAAATAGAGTTAAAAGAAATGAAAAGACTTTGAGCATAAAGGAGAATAACTCCCTCTTTACTAATTCCTTTATCAATTCGAATACTCCCTCTTCAGATTGTCCAAAATTGTTAGTCACAAGGGTCCCTCCAAATCCAGTTGATGCAAATATTAATTAACAAAATATATTATTAATCAATTAATCAATTAAATAATCATTTGACCATTCTACCCTCCAGAATCCACATTTTCGATACTATAGTCGATTTCTACTAAAATCGACGTTCCGAACGTCGTGCGAATATTAGTTTTGTCAAATTAACTTCTGAAATTCGAGTTTGACTTTTTACCCAAAAGAAGTCAACCGGTTGCTTTTGATCAAAAAAGGCAACCCCGACACATTTTGTGCTTACAGTCCATACTTACTAATTTTGACGTTCCGGACTCAAATATTCAGTTCGCGTCTTCAAATTCCATTCTGAACTCAAATTTGAGTTTTAACTCCATTCCTTGCATTTAATAAAATTGTTAACTACCTAGTTAAATTCAAATAATTAAATTAAACCAAACCAACTATTTATATACATCTCATCATATAACTCAATACAATACATATTTATTAAAATCACTCAATAGATTCACATAAATTCAATTTATTAATTTCATTAAATTACATAATGATCTCGGATATTATATTCACCCTCCCTTATTAGGATTCCGTCCCCGGAATCACCACAAAGCTACACAAAAAGATTAGGGTAATTTTTCATCATCTTCTCCTCGAGTTCCCACGTAGCTTCGTCAGCATTGTGGTTCCTCCATATCACCTTAACAGAAGGTATTACTTTATTTCGTAAAACTTGCACTTTCCTATCAATAATTTGAACAGGAATTTCCTCGTAGGTTAAATCTTTCTCAAACTGAATGGGTTCATTTTCTATCACATGCTTGTAATCCTGCTTGTACGGTCGTAAAAATGACACATGGAACACGTTGTGTACATGCTCCAACTCCGGAGGTAAAGCTATTTCATAAGCTACCTCACCTACTCGTCCCAATACTTCAAAGGGTCCTATAAACCTCGGGCTTAGTTTTCCTTTCTTACCAAATCTCATTTTCCCTTTCCAGGGAGATACTCTCAGAAACACATAAGAACCAACGTCAAGGTCTCGCTGCTACCTGTGTTGATCAGCATATTTCTTCTGTCGATCTTGAGCTGACACTAATCTTGCTCGTAATGTTTTGACGATATCTGCAGTCTGTTGTACCAATTCTGGTCCTAGCAGTCATCGTTCCCCTACTTCATCCGAGCACAGTGGGGTTCTACACTTTCTTCCATACAGAGCCTCATAGGGTGGCATACCGATGCTTGCGTGGTAACTGTTGTTGTACGCAAACTCCACCAATGGTAGATGGTCATCCCAACTTCCTTTGAAATCCATAACACACGCTCTTAGCATGTCTTCTAGGGTTTGAATTGTCCTCTCGCTTTGCCCATCTGTCTGAGGATGATATGCAGTGCTCAACCTCAATTGCGTTCCCATGCGCTCTTGAAAACTTTTCCAAAAATTTGCTGTGAATCGCGGGTCGCGATCTGACACAATGGATACCGGTACTCCATGTCTGGAGACAATTTCTTTGATGTATAGTTTTACCAACTGATCCAAGTTGAATTTGATCTTGATTGGTAAAAAGTGCGCTGACTTAGTTAATCGATCGATAATCACCCATACTGCATCATAACCCTTCTGTGTAATTGGAAGCCCTACCACGAAGTCCATCGTGATATGCTCCCACTTCCACTCCGGTATTTCCAGAGGTTGAAGTAACCCACTCGGTTTCTGATGTTCTGCCTTGACTCTCTGGCATGTTAAGCATCTGCTGACGCACTCTGTGACCTCTCTCTTCATGTTAGGCCACCAGTAATGTTGATGAAGATCCTGATACATCGTTGTGCTTCCCGGATGAACTGAGTAACTCGAACTATGAGCTTCATGCAAGATTTCTTCTTTTAACGCGGATACCGTTGGCACCCAAAATCTCTCCTCAAACCTCAACAGTCCATCACCATCCACCCTGAACTTAAGCTCCTCCCCATCAACAATTCTTTTCCTTACCTTTTCACATTCCTCATCGCTGCCTTGTGCTTCCTTTATTTTGTCCAACAGAGTCGGATGAGCCTCCATCGCGAACAATTTCTCACCAGATTCCTTTTGAAACTTTACCTCGAGCTCCAATCTTGCCATATCCTTAATTAACTCTTCTTGAGCTGTTATCATTGCCAATTTATCAATACCCTTCCTGCTTAGCGCATCTGCTACCACGTTAGCTTTCCCCGGGTGATACAAAATCTCGCAGTCGTAGTCCTTTATCAGCTTCAACCATCTCCTCTGTCGCATATTTAGCTCTTTCTGCATGAAGATATACTTCAGACTTTTATGGTCCGTGTATATTTCACATTTTGCACCATATAAATAGTGCCTCCATATCTTTAGGGCAAATACTACCGCTGCCAATTCCAGGTCGTGGGTAGGATATCCCTTTTTCGTAATCTTTCAGCTGTCGTGATGCGTACGCAATAACTTTACCATGTTGCATTAGCACGCAGCCAAGTCCTTTATGTGACGCATCACTGTAAACTACGAAGTCCCCCGAATCATCTGGTAAAGTCAACACTGGTGCTTCACTCAACCTTTTCCTCAGCTCTTGAAAACTTTCTTCACACTTCTTCGTCCAAATAAATTTTACCGACTTCCTCGTCAAATTAGTCAGAGTTCCTGTTATTTTCGAAAAATCCTGAATGAACCTTCTGTAATAGCCTGGCAATCCCAAGAAACTTCTTACTTCTGTTGGCGTCTTTGGTTGCTCCCAATTAATTACTGCTTCCACCTTTGCTGGATCCACGGAGATTCCGTCTTTGTCAATCACATGACCAAGGAATTGAACTCTTTCCAACCAAAATTCACACTTCGAGAATTTTGCGTATAATTTCTCCTTTCTCAATGCTTTCAACACCATTCTTAAATGTTCAGCATGATCTTCCTGAGTCTTAGAATAGATCAGAATATCATCTATGAACACAACTGCGAACTTATCTAAGTTTTGCTTGAACACTCGGTTCATCATGTCCATAAATGCCGCTGGCGCGTTCGTTAACCCGAATGACATTACCAGGAACTCTTAATGGCCATAACGAGTCCTTAATGCCGTCTTAGGTACAACTTCCTTCCTCACATTCAACTGGTGATAACCCGTCCTTAAGTCGATTTTGGAAATATATTTCGCTCCCTTCAACTGATCAAACAAATCATCTATCCTAGGCAGTGGGTATTTGTTTTTGATCATCACTTTGTTCAACTCCCGATAGTCGATACAAAGTCTCATCGATCCGTCCTTCTTTTTCACAAATAAAACTGGTGCTCCCCAAGGAGACACATTAGGTTGGATATACTTCTTATCTAACAACTCCTGTAACTGTACCATCAGCTCTTTCATCTCCACCGGTGCCATTCTGTATGGGGCTTTTGAAATCGGTGTCGTTCCAGGTACTAGATCTATAACGAATTCGATCTCCCTATCTGTTGGTAGACCTGGAAAATCCTTCGGAAACACATCGGGAAATTCACTTGCAACAGGTATTTGTCTCATCTCTGTCTCTACTTTCTGGGTATCAACAATATGGGCCAAATAACCTATACAGCCTTTTCTCAACAATTTCCTAGCTTGCATCATCGTCAGACAACTCGAGTGCCTAGGTGATTTACTATTATAGAACACTACCTTAGACTAATTTGGAGGCTGAAGGTTTAAACACTTCTTCTGGCAATCTATCATTGCCCCCATGGTTAAATAACCAGTCCATACCTAGAATTACATCAAATTCTCCTAGTTGAATTGGAATTAGATCCACAAGTAACTTATACCCCCTTATATCTACAAGACAATTCCTATGAATATGGCTAACGGGAATTATTTCCTTATTCGCCACTTCTATGTTCATAGGATGTTCTAATTCTTCCTGAGGTAAATTTAATCGTTGGGAGAATTCATGTGATACGAAGGAACAAGTAGCACCCAAATCAAATAATATGTATGCAGATATATCATTGACCGGAATGATACCTAAAACCACGTCCTTAGATGCGACCGCGTCTTGAACTGTCATGTTGAAAGTCCTTGTTGTTGGTCGATTCTGAGTTAGTGGTCCAGAAATTGTAAGATTTCCACCGCTATTTCCCCTTCCTCCATTTCCTCCACTTGAGTTCTTCTTTGGGCAACTCCTAGCCTGATGATCCAATGCTCTGCAGTTGAAGCATCCATTCCTCTTCGGTGCGCGGCAGTTGGGAGAGATATGCCCCTCCTGTCCGCAATTGAAGCATACATTCTTTCCCTTTAGGCAAACGCCTGAGTAACTCTTTCCACACTCCTTGCAAGCCTCTGCTCTTTTCTTTGAATCACCAGATTTCCCCCCAAAACTTCTTGGGTTGCTGGTGTTATTGTTGTTATTCCACTTCCTTTTGCTACCACTGCTACTACCTTCCCCTCTATTTCCTCCTTCAATCTTATTCTTCTTTTCCTTGTTGAATTTCATCAGGGCTTCACTTCCGCCCTCAGCAATTATGGCCTTCTCCAGAAGAGTAGCGAAGCTATTCGTCTGCAACACCGAAAGTCTGTTATACAACCATGGCTTGAGGCCCTGCTCGAACCTCCTTGTCTCTCTTTCCTCGGTGTTGACCTGATGAGGTCCAAACCTCGCCAGCTCGTTAAACTTTGCGGCGTACTGGGGTACCATCATGTCATCTTGCTTCAGTTCCAAAAATCGCATCTCCATGCGACTCTGCATACTCACAGGAAAATAATTTTCAAAAACGACCTCTATAAACCTCTCCCAAGATATCACACCTTCTCCAGCCCTGTTCTGGTTCGCCTCCCACCAGAAGTTAGCTTCACATTTCACCATGTACGTGGCGAAGATCGTTTTCTGCTCATTTCCTACTCGGGCGATTACAAACGCCTTTTCGATTTCTTTGATCCATGACTGGGCTTCGATGGGTTCAGTGGTCCCTTTGAATTCAAGGGGTCCCACACTTTTGAAGTCCTTAAAGGTTGCCACTTGGGCCGTCGGAGGGTTATTATTATTATTCGGGGTCCGACTCTGTAGTGCCCCAACTAATAGGTCTACAAATTGTTGCATAGGGTTCGGTTGATCCCCAGCATTACTGACTGACTCTTCAGGTGTCTGTTGACGACGTCTTCCCCTTGGCATTTTCTGATGAATAAAATTTACATGTTATCATCCCACAACTTAATCTTATAACATTTAAAGCTTATATATAAGTTTAATCATCACATCACACATATAAATAAACACATTTTATTAATATGAAAAAAAAACCATGAAACCAAGGTACTTAACATCTTATGGCTAAATGCCATTTACATCCTTTAACTTAGAACTGAAATTTAAATATTTACATCAATAGATAAGCGTTCAATACGACACTAATAAAAAGTTCATAGAAATATAAACTCAAAGACCCCTCCTCATAGCATCTTCATACTCCTCGTCTGCCATGTCCAGAACTAGCACTCGACTTATAGCGTATCTAGACCGGTGCTCCTCACGCGGAAAATGGTACACCCTATGCTGGAACCTGCCATGCGCTGAACTAAACGCGTATTGCATCCTGTCTATCCTAACCTTCTTATTCCTTACCTCATGATCTAACTCATCCCTCTGATCTTGAGCCCTAACACGACCTTCCATCTCATCCCTCCAGTAGGTGGTTATCAACTGTTTGTCTGTTTGAAGACCCTGAACTCTCGCCTCCAATCCGTTTATCGTATTTTCCAAGTGGGACCGGATGGCCTCCTTTTCTACCCTCAACCTAGAGCCTTCTGGTGTGATGCACGCAGCTTGTCAGCCAGATCTGCGTTCCTAACCATCAGATGATGCACCAATGCCCCGAGCAGTACCGCTGCCCCCTTCTCTTCTTGATACCGTTCCTCTAACTCATGGACTCGATCGTCCAACTCCGTGTTCCTGTCCATCAACTCATCTAGCAGCCTATCCTCTGGTGCTTCCTCAGAGTCCTCCTCGGGCTCCTTTTCCTCGGGATCCTCCTCAGAATCCTCCTCAGGGTCCTCATCTGGGTCTGAATCAGCTACTGCCTCAGCTATGGGCGAAGGTACAGCTGCTACTAACTGCTCATTAACCACATGGATATCTCTAATCTCCTCTTCTCCTGACATCCTACAATCAAAACAAACAACTAGATTAGTATATTAAAAATAAACATTTTTTTTAGTAAAAGTAACTAGACTCAACACTTTAAACTCTATGTGAGTTCATCTCTTTCTATCTCCACTAATTTCTTTACAGCTATAATCTAAGGTTCTCCCACCTAAGATTTATAACCTACAGCTCTGATACCAACCTGTGACGCTCCCAAATCCGTGTACATCAAACACAGGATATGGTGCTCACGATACATCAAACACCATCATCTAACTAAACAAGCTTCATAAATAATAATAATAATGATTACAGTATTATCCGAATAAAATCCCAAGTTTACATAACCTTAATTAAACTTAAACTTAAACTTAGCGCTTATCACTACAATACATCAAGTGCGAAAATCTATCGTATTACAGAATATAAACTCTCAATTCTTCATCTTAGCCTTTCCCTTGTCCTTGCCCGAGCCCTCTGCCTTCTCACCCTTAACTGAAATGTTAAAGCATGAATGAGCACAAATTGCCCAGCAAGTATATAAAATAATATGGTAAAGAATATCTAGAGTAAAATCATCTGTTTGACATTTCTCTATAACCAAAAGAATAATCAAGAAGTAGTGTCGAATATTGAAGACAAGAGTTTCAGAATTTTCAATAGCATACTAAGGGGTACCAAAACCCTGAACATTGTTTTTAATTCATCGAAAACCATCAGAAGCTTTGACAATCAAATAGACTGTAAAACATTCTCTGCAAGTACTCCAGGTGATCAGCCTTTTGTACCCTATATTGTGCACAAGTATGAAATTTAAACACGTAAGTGTAAATGGGACTATATGCCCGACATCAGTTTTACCCCGTTATTCGGGTTGTTCATCTTAGTATTCATGCGGGACCGCACCAAAACAATTTGGATTGGTAAACCTTAAGTAGCTACAATGAATTTAAATCATTCAAACGATTATCGTTTCGCATCGTTAGTATCTAGCCGGAACAATAGGCCAGAAGGCTTCCCAATGTAATAGTTCATAATCAGATAAAACTTATATGCAATTTGAAATGAGTCATCAATGATTAAACTTGAACAAGATATGAACTCGAATAAGATATAACTTGCAAATGAGAACTTTGTAAACAAATTTCCCAAGTTAGGAAACTTGCTTTCATAGAGACAAAATGAATTGAGATAGAATACTTGCTTTTCGAGTAGTTTACGATTAGTGCTTAACTTTACTACAAATATCCTATATACATTCATATACAAATATTCATCAGCCACTCATTCACAATGACCGGTTTTCATATTCTACTCATTCAATACTTAACTAATTCAACTGCTTCATGATAAAGAATGTATTTTACCAACATACATTAAACCATATATACCATGAAAACAATTCATCATATATCATAAATAATTGTTTTTGTTTTTATTTAAGAGGTTCCATTTGTAAAAATTTGTTTAAACCTTGGTTCAACATATTTGTAACGTGCTTAGACGATAGCAACATACCACTTGCCACTTAATAAAGCTTATAAGAAGGTAACACCCTTGTATCATGCTTTACATCACAAAAAAAACATCTTGGTCTTTCTACAGCACGGCGCGGCCGCGCTGCTTTTATGCTTGGGAGTGGCGCGGCTGCGCTACTCCCTTCCAGGCTCAGAACTGAGCTTTTCAATGCTCAGTTCCTTTTCTAGCATACTAGGGTCTTGGCACACCACAATTAGCAAATATACATACTGATATGAAAGCTTAAAACTAATCTAAGTCCATGCATTCGACATTTAATAAATCATTTCTTAAATTCAAGATAATTTTTCTTAAAAAAATTTACCAAATCATGGTTTATGTTTAAATTTTGTGATAACATAATCGTAGTACATCTTAATACATATATAGACTTCTTCATGCTCATTATACAAGATTAGGTTGAGTTCGAAAGGCTGAGCAAGTAAAAGGAAATTTTAATGTTTAATTCCGGTGCGGTGCGGTCGCGCCCTGATTGACCTTGGTACCAGCGCGGCCGCGCTGGTACTCAGTCACGGATTTTGCATCCTGCTTTGAACCAAATTTCTAATAACCTATGCAATCCCAATTTGAATACACCCCGACATTATGAACTTACTCAAAGCAACATAATTTGAGTACTTAACTATCTTAATAACACCAACAACTCCATTAGCAATTTAGAGCCTCTAAACTTAACTTTATTACAACCTAACCTCATTTAAGCAAATTAACCAACTTGAACATATTTAACACTTCTTGACTGAATTCAGAGCATATAAGGCATAATTAGACTTAGAATTTCATGCTTTAATAGACTACCATCACCAATTATCAACATTGCATCACAACTCAAATAAATCAATTAGCATGCTTATTCATACATTTCTCACTATTTTACTAAAGAAAATGAAATGGGTTTAAGAATTACCTCTTGGATGGAATTTCTTAGTGCCTTAGACTTCTTAACCCCTCTTCTTTGATCACTTGATTCTCTGCAACCCTAGAAACAATTCAAGTTCTCACTCTCTCTCTCTCAATCTCACAAGTTCTCTTGGTAAGGAATTTAGCAAAAATGAGAAGATACTTTAGGTAAAGAGATTTATAGGAATGATGATGCTTTAATCTCTTCAAGTACTCTAACTCCAATTCCCTCAGATTTCCATCCCTTGAGCTCTCGATGATCAGTTACAAGGATTAATGAAATAGAGTTAAAAGAAATGAAAAGACTTTGAGCATAAAGGAGAATAACTCCCTCTTTACTAATTCCTTTATCAATTCGAATACTCCCTCTTCAGATTGTCCAAAATTGTTAGTCACAAGGGTCCCTCCAAATCCAGTTGATGCAAATATTAATTAACAAAATATATTATTAATCAATTAATCAATTAAATAATCATTTGACCATTCTGCCCTCCAGAATCCACATTTTCGATACTATAGTCGATTTCTACTAAAATCGACGTTCCGAACGTCGTGCGAATATTAGTTTTGTCAAATTAACTTCCGAAATTTGAGTTTGACTTTTTACCCAAAAGAAGTCAACCGGTTGACTTTGACCAAAAAAGTCAACCCCGACACATTTTGTGCTTACAGTCCATACTAGGCCTGTTCAAATCATTCGGTAAATTTGGTATTTTCTCGGTACCGGTCATACTGAACCGACCGGTTCGGTAAATCTAATGATCGGTTCGGTACTGGTAATTTTTTCCGGTAAATACCGGATTAACCGGCTCGGGTACGGTACCCCTTTTCTTATCCTCGGTATATATCGCACTGTACCGAATATACTGATTGTCCGGTTCCATCTGATTACACTTTGTACATATATGTTATATGTTGTTTGCATATGGTGGGCCCCCGTCTTTCCCACTTCTCTCACTTTCCCATTTCTCCCACTTTTCCACTTATCTGATTCTCTCTCTCACTTTCCCACTTCTTTGCATATTGATATAGTCTCTGTTATTTCTCTCTTCACAAAGGCAAAGCATGAACATCAAAGTAAACTCATATCCGAGACTCAGACCATCAACGAATCGAAGAATTATGCATGTAATTTGATATAATTTGTCTTCTTCTCTTTCTTATTTTTTTTCTCCTTTTTATGTTTCTTTGCCAACAATGGTTGTGGTTGATTTATTGGTAGATCCGTTGGTCGATTTATTGGTAGATCTCATTGTTGTGGTTGATTTATTGATAAATCTCATGGTTGTGGTCGATTTATTTCTTATTTATGTTAAAAGATTTGGTGATGATTGTTGGGTTGTTTGTTTTTATTAAATTTTTTTGGCGATGTTGTTTTGTTGGTCACTTTGGGTAACCGGTTCGGTACGGTTCGGGCCGGTTCGGTACGGTAATTTACCGATGAACACCCCTAGTCCATACTTACTAATTTCGACGTTCCGGACTCAAATATTCAGTCCGTGTCTTCAAATTCTATTCCGAACTCAAATTTGAGTTTTAACTCCATTCCTTGCATTTAATAAAATTGTTAACTACATAGTTAAATTCAAATAATTAAATTAAACCAAACCAACTATCTATATACATCTCATCATATAACTCAATACAATACATATTTATTAAAATCACTCAATAGATTCACATAAATTCAATTTATTAATTTCATTAAATTACATAATGATCTCGGGTATTATAGCAAGAGTAGGCAAAAATTCATAATTACAGTAGATAGTACTTAACAACAATTCGTAGCCGCAATACTGTCCCTTCTATTAAATGCATTCAGAAGATCTTTTTGTTTAAAAATAAAAGTCAAGGGTGAGAGGGTTTGAAAAATAAGAGAAAAATATTGACTAAATATTTTAAGAAAACAGGTTTTGGAAACCATGGAGAAGAAGTTTGAGCATGTCTAGTCAGAGAAATAAATAGCCCACACAGACTGGAAGGTAGTATCAAGTATCGACAGATATGGACTGTCAGATACTTATGTCAAAAGATTTAAAACCATCAGTAGGAACATAGATATTACAACCCAACTCAGAGGCAATTACAGAGTATTCTTGCTCAACAGTTAAAGAAAAAAAAATGTATGCAATCTTAATACATGCATAGGAGATAAAAAAAATTATCAGTTCCATCACATAAGAAATAAAAAGAAAAACACACAAATCACGTAAAGTTCTTGACCATCAGTAGTCAAACCCAAGCAGGCATTCATAGAGGAGTTGAGATAAAAAAATGCATATGAGAAAATGTACCTGAGCAAAGCCATATATATTCATAATATACCCTTACGCAGAACTATATCCTTTTGCAGAACGTTTCTAGTAGCAAGATTGTTTTATCAATAGGCTTTTCAGACAAACACTCATATATTCGTTGGGAATATAAAAATCTGACCCTCAAACATTATTTGAATATGTATATATATCATGAAGAAATGTATATATATTTATATAAAAATATAAATGTATACATAAATTATATTATATTTTTTTTTATATATTTTAAAAAAAAATCGGAATCTCAAATCTGAAAACCAATAGGATCATTTTGAAGAAAATAAATCGATAAAGTTAAGATTTCAAGGGTATAGAATCGATTAATCGGAATAGATTTTTCGAAATCAAACTTAGAACTAATAATTTGGCTTGAGAAATTTCTAGGGTTTTTTTAAAAAAAATCAGATTTTGGAGAAATTAATCGGTGGAAGTATGAAATCGATGATGGAGGTTCATCTAATCGGAGTAGATTTGATAGAAAGAACCTCTAGATCGAAGAATCTGACTTTGGAATTTTAGGGTTTGAGAGAATTTTTGGAGAGAGAAGGAAATCGACCGGCAGAAGAGAGAGAAAGTGAAATAGAAAATGAGATTAAAAACAATTTTAGGTATTTATATTTAGGGTTAAGCAGGTGATCCAATGGCTGCGAATTGATCTTAAAATTAATCAACGGTTGCGATCAAATCTGAGTTTTTAAAACATTTAGGCTGACCAGCTGACCTTGATCCGACGACTGAGATTAATTTGTACTTTTTCTGTATGATCAAACGGTCTCCATGCTTGATCTGTGTGACTTGCTTAGGTGGCTGCTGATTGGTCGAGACGGAATGACGCGGATGGGTGTGGTTCTTACCGTTAGATCCTTTTGTCTTAATCCAACAGCTTAGATTAAATCTGATATATATATATATATATATATATATATATATATATATATATATATAAGATAATTAATAGTACTACATATTATATATATATATATATTATAAACTTTTAAGTATATTAATAAACACAAGAATATTTATATATATATATATATATAAAATAATTAACAGTATTATATATAAAAAAAATTATTAAAAGAACAATAACATTTTTCCTAAGCAAAATTAATTAAAAAAATAGAGTATATTAATATGTAAAAGTGATTAAATATTGAAATTTAGAACTAAAATATTATATATATATATATATATATAATAAATTTTTTTTTTAATATTTTATTAAAATAAATTTTACATAATTACATAAAAAAATTAATAGAAAGATATTAAACAAGCAATTGTTTATGAAGAGAGATCTAGCATTCCTAAGTCTATACGCAATTTACAGAATCTATCACCACTCAAAGGTTTAGTAAAAATATCAGTAATATTTAATTCTGTATCAATGTGTTCTAATTTAATATTGCCACTATTTACATGATCTCGTAAGAAATGATGTCTAACATCTATGTGTTTTGATCTAGCATATAATATAGTATTTTTACTTAAATTTATAGTGCTTGTATTATCACATAAGATAGAGACACAATTAAATTCTATGTTGTAATCAGCGAGAGTCTGTTTCATCCACAATATCTGTGCACAATAACGTGCAGCAGCTATATATTCGGTTTCTATGGTAGAAATAGATACTGAGTTTTGTTTCTTAGAAAACCAAGAAACTAGACATCCACCAAGAAACTGACACGTGCCACTAGTACTTTTTCGATCAACATAATGACCGGCGTAGTCAGAATCTAAAAAACACACAAGATCAAATGGTTGACCTTTCGGATACCATAGACCAAAGTCGGTAGTTCCCTTAAGATACCGAAATATTCGTTTTACTGCTATCAAGTGTGTTTCTTTAGGATTTGATTGAAATCTGGCACATTTACAGACACTGAACATAATATCAGGTCTACTAGCAGTGATATACAATAGACTTCCAATCATTCCTCTATATTTCTTTGTGTCAACATTTTTACCATTTTCATCAGCTGTTAATTTATCGGTGGTTGACATAGGAGTATTAAGAGGTTTTACAGATTCTAAACCAAATTTCTTGATCATTTCTTTACAGTACTTAGATTTAGAAATATGAATACCTTTTTCAACTTGTTTGATTTGTAATCCTAGGAAGAAATTTAATTCTCCCATCATGCTCATTTCAAATTCATTGCTCATGCTTTCAAAGAAATCATTGCACATAATAATATTAGTAGAACCAAAAATGATGTCATCAACATAAATTTGAATAATAAGAATATCATCATTTTTATACTTAGTAAATAAAGTTGTATCGACAGCACCCCTTTTAAAACCTTTTTCTAGCAAGAATTTACTTAAGCGTTCATACCATGCTCGGGGGGGCTATTTTAAACCATATAAAGCTTTATGCAACTTATATACATACTCAGGATGATCAAAATCTTCAAAGCCAGGAGGTTATTTAACATAAACTTCCTCTTCAATAACACCATTTAAAAAAGCAGATTTGACATCCATTTGGAAAAGTTTAAAATCTGTATGACATGCAAAAGCTAGTAACATACGTATAGATTCAATTCTAGCAACAGGAGCATATGTTTCATCATAATCAATTCCTTCAAGTTGATTATACCCTTGTGCAACAAGTCTGGCCTTATTACGTACAATAGCTCCACTTTCATCTAGTTTGTTACGAAAAACCCATCGAGTTCCAATAATGGAAGTATCATCGGGTTTTGGAACTAATTCCCATACTTTGTTTCTGGTAAACTGTTCAAGTTCATCCTGCATGGCTATTAACCAATCTTCGTCCAGTAAAGCATCTTTTATATTTTTAGGCTCAATTTGGGACAAGAAAGATAAATGATCAGCCAAGTTATGTGCTTGAGATCTAGTAAGAATTCCTTTATCAACGTCACGAATCACATTTTCTAAAGGATGATTTTTAATAATATGTGACTCTTTGAGTAAGTCATATAACTGAGGATTGAGATTTTCAAGAGGATTAACATTGATAGGTGGAGATGCATTTTCTAATTTTAGTTCCTCCATATTTCTAAGAATGTCTTCAATGACTATGTCGCTGTCAACTAACTCTTTATATTTGGGGGGTGACTGAGACTCATCAAAAGTTACATTCATTGATTCCTCAACAACTAGACTTCTTTTGTTAAAAACTCTGTATGTTTTACTATTAAGTGAATATCCCAGAAAAATTCCTTCATCAGATTTGGGATCAAACTTTAGCAGATGTCCTCTTGTTTTTAAAATAAAACATTTACTTCCAAAAACACGAAAATAATTTATTTTTGGAGTTCTTTTGTAATAAAGCACATAGGGAGTTTTGAGTAAAATAGGTCTTAATAGAACTCGGTTTAAAATATAACAGGACGTTGCTACTACTTCAGCCCAAAAATACTTAGGAAGACGATATTCATTTAACATAGTATTAGCCATTTCCTGTAGGGTTCAATTTTTCCTTTCAACCACACCATTTGATTGTGGCGTATAAGGAGCAGAGAAGTTATGACTTATACCGTGCTCATCACAAAACATAATGAAATCAGAATTGTCAAATTCTCTTCCGTGATCAGATCGAATATAAACAATAGAACTTCCCTGTTAATTCTGAATTTTCTTACATAAAGCAGAGAAAGAAATTATAGCTTCATTTTTAAATTTCAGAAAATCAACCCATGTAAATCGAGAGTAGTCATCGACCAAAACTAGAATATATATAGCACCACCCATGTTATGTTTAGGAATAGGTCCTACTAGGTCCATATGCAAGAGTTCTAAAGGTCGAGAGGTTGATACTGTGAGTTTAGGTTTATGAAACGCATGTATTTGTTTTCCTAGTTCACACGCTTCACAAATATGATCTTTTAAAAACTTCAGTTTTGGAAGACTGCGAACATGTTCTTTAGAAGAAATGTTATTGATAAGTTTCATGTTAATATGACCTAATCTACAATGCCAAAGCCATGGATCATCATTTGCAGATATAAGACAAACATTGTCTATGTGAGAGTATGCGTCTAGGTCACATATGTATACATTCTGATTTCTAGGGCATAGTAAAACTAATTTACCAGATTGATCAAATATTGAGCAATTTTGAGGATTAAAAGATATTTTAAGACCACTATCACATAATTGACTAATAGATAAAAGATTGTACCTGAGTCCTGTGACTAATTGTACATTAGAAATTGTTATGTGTTTATTACCAACACTTCCAATTCCAATTACTTTACCTTTGTTGCTATCTCCAAAGGTTACCTCACCACATTCTGTACCTTGTAAATTGTTCAATTTTGATTTGTCTCCTGTCATATGTCTTGAACAACCGCTATCAAGATACCATTTATTTTTACTGGAGTCAGCTGCAAGACATACCTGCAACATATACTGATTTCACAATACTGGTACCCTTTAATAAGAAGGGTCCTTTGGGTGAGTTTCCCATTTTGTATAAGGATCATTTGTATTTTCCTTTACAAAAGTGGGTACAGGATAATAAGTTTTATTAGACACAGGTATTCTATGAGTAACAGGTCTATAAGGTGCATGATTAACTCTATTTTTATATCCTGAAAAATCTTGATGATAATTTTTATAAGATCTTTCATTATAAAACTCTTTTCTTACAATAGTGGGTGCTTTGTAAGATCCTTTTGGAACCCAAATCATTTTTCTTTTATAATTTCTATTTCTAGCATTGCACATGTAAATGGAATGACCATTTCTATTACAATAAGAGCATTTAGCAAAGGGAGATGTATGAGTTTCTTTCTCTTTACTTTTAACATGATAAAGTCCTTTGCCTTTTGTTTTACTAGATTCTCCAATATATCCTAATCCTTCTTTGTTAAAACCACATCTTTGCTGATTAAGCATAACATCAAGATTTTCTTTTCCTTTTGTGAATTTAATAATAGTAGTGTTCAAATCATCACGTTCTTTAGTTAATATTTTAATTTGCTCAATTAAGGAAGAGTCTGTATTTTGTTTTTTCAATTTTATCTTTAGAGATAAATTCTCAAGTTTGAGATTTTTAATATCTTCATTTAACACTTGATTTTGTATCTGAGTGTCTTCATTGATTACAACAAGTGTTGAATTTTCAACTTCAAGATTTTCAATAGAGATGATCAGTGTTGAATTTTCTATCTCAAGATCTTTATTTATTTTTCTCAATTTTTCTAATTCTTCTTTCAGTAATAAATTTTCTGACGAGCCACTTTTTAGTATCTCTTTTTCTTCTTCTAAACTTTCATTAATAACAATTAAATTTAAGTTTTCAATTTCAAGATTTCTGTTAATTTTAATTAATTTTTCTAATGAAACTTTTATTTTAATAAAATCTTCTTTAATGATTTCATTATCTTCATATAAACAATTATATGCTTCTTGTAGTTCATGATGTTCTTCATTTATATTATTTAAAGAATGTGTGACAAATGAAGTGCTAGGTAACTGATGTTCAGAATTTACCTCGGATCTTGGTGATGAGTCATTATCTGCCATTAAACAAAGGTTTGCGATTTCTTCGGTTTGTTCAACAGTTGCTTTTTCGTCACTTAGATCCCAGCCTTCCTCAGATACTAGCACTTTGTTGTTTGCTAGTTTTGGACAGTCCTTTTTGAAGTGTCCAGGTTGGTTACATTCAAAGCATGTGTTTGAATTTTCATTAGAGCTGACACCTTTGAAGTTGTTGTTGTTTGACTTGAAGTTTCCTCCTTGCGATCTTGGCTTAAAGGCTTGTTTCCCTTTAAAGTTGTTGAAGTTGTTATTTGTTTTCATAAAGCCTTTACCATATATCCTGGCTTTACTCTGGATTGCTCTCCTGAGTTGTCTTGATAATAAAGCAACTTCATTATTATCTAAACTCAAGAGTTCTTCATTTAATTCCTCGTCATCGCTTTCTTGATCTACAAGAAGAGCTTTGAAAGCGATTCCTTTCTTCTTAAGATCTGTCTCCGATCCTGCCTTTTCGACTATCATGTCAATTTCATGGGCACGAAGATTGCCAATGAGACTGTCAAGGGGATAAACAGTTAGATCTTGCATTTCTTTGATGGTTGTAACCTTCATTTTCCATATAGATGGAAGGGCTTTGAGAATTCTTCTGTTTTTCTCATTTGTTGTGTATGCTTTTCCAAGTTGTTTCAGCTCATCAATGATTCTGGAAAAACGTGTTTCCATATTAATGATTTTTTTCACCTTCTTCCAGTTTGAAACTCTCATACTCTTGGATTAGAGTATCTTTTCTGGTTTCTTTCATATGATTGGTTCCTTCATAAGTAATAATTAGTTTTTCCCAGATTTCTTTTGCATTCTTGCAATTGCTAACTCTTTTGTATTCTTTTTCAATAAGAGCACTAGTCAGCACTTGTTCAGCTCTGGAAGCTATATTCATAGCCTCTTCATCTTCAGTAGTGAATTCTTTAATATCTTTCTCAATGATCTTTTCACCTTCAATTTTTGTGGGAATTTTGACACCTCGCTCTATTGCCATCCATACTTTGATTCCTTGTGATTTGGCATAGATTTTGAATCTGTTCTTCCAGGTTGCAAAGTTAGTGCCGTCAAATAGTGGAGGTCTGGACATTGATAGTCCTTATCCGCAACTAGTAGCATTGTAGGCCATAGATGGATCTACTTTTAGATATGTCTGTAATCACTTAACAAACAAGTTAAAAAGCACCGCTCTGATACCGTTTGAAAGTCCAATAATAATCTAGAAGGGGGTTGAATAGATTATCACTGTATAAAAAATTATCTTAAGCCTTTTTGAATTTCTTAGCAGATTAATTAGCTTTGTCTGAAATTAATAAACACGATAATATAAATTCAATCACACAATGCAAAAAGATTTATCTGGTTCACAACATACAGCTTGGGTATGTTGCTACGTCCAGTCTCAAGCTCCTCTCCAGGACTTGAGATCCTATTACTCCCAGTAATAAACACTCCTTCAATAGGTGGAGAAACCTTTACAAAGTTTTAAAGACAAACTTACGACTATCCACAACTAACTATTTTTGACAGCAAGCTCCCAGCTCCTTCTTCAAGGTTAGTTGTACCTTTCTTTTGAGTTCAGTTCTATTCTATGATCTGATCTTGAAACAACGGTCTCTTCTTTTCCTCACAAGTTCACTAGAGACCCCACTCCCAGCTGACCTCTCTAAGACTCTGATTTTGGTCAAAGAATTAATTGTTTTTCTCACAAGTACATAAAATAAACTAACTCTACCCTTTTCTTTTACAAATGAGTTTGATGGAAATGTGCTTCTTGAATAAGCAGATATAAGTAAAGATCAAGTAATTATATAAGAGTACAATAACTTTTATATATTTGTGGAATGTGCTTCTATGTAAGCAGATATATAATGTTAATGCTAGTTTATAAAAAACTATTTATTCTTTATAATAAAGAATGTGTTTCTATGGATTTAAACAGATATAACAGTTTAATCAATGCAACAAGTATTATATAAATATGAATATAAGATCAAATACTTGAAATGATAGATATCAAATATAATTAGTTAAGCAATACTTGATATATCAAATAAATTCGTTCTACTCAAAATATATATATGATAATATATTTTATCTATTATGTGAATATTAAATAAAGCCACTTAGAACTTCAAACACCGTTTGAATAATATTCTTTGTTAAAAAAAATATTTTCAAATTTCGGTATCTAAAACTGACTGAATTTAAGTTTTCACAATTGATACTTATATAAATATTTTTGATAGATCACTCGATTTTAAATACTGGTCGGCTAGATTTTTGAATTGTTTCAGTATTTAATTGTTGATCTACTTTACAATATTTATATAAATAAGTAATATCAATAAACGATCACTTAGAACTTCAAACATCATTTGAATGATATTCTTGTTTAAGGAATACCCTCAAATATCGGTATCTAAAACTGATCTTTTAATTGATAAGAATAGATGAAATATATATATATATATATATATATATATATTTAAATGTATATAACAATTTAAATTCGAATATCTATATATATATATAACAAGTATGAGATAAAGCAAATAATGCAGTTCAATAATCTCAAATACTTTGACCAATCTTTTCTTCTTCAGAATGCTAGAACTTTGTTAGAAGAAATAGTGAAAGCTTCTATAGAGAAATGTAGGCAAGAAGAGTGAGAGCTTTTCTTTTTGCTTTGTAAATTGGCAAATTGAAATGAAGAAAAGCTTCCTATTTATAGGATTTTGAAAGTTAGGGCAAAAAGGTAATTTTGATAATCTGATTTGAAATTAATGGTCCGATTTGTTTGATTAAAAAAAGAAAGGCTCGGATGAATTTTAATCACACGGATTTGCCAACTGTTTTAGCCCAAGAAACATCAGTTGCCAACTTTAAATAACAGGTTTCTTCTATTTGACAAAAAGACTAAAGCTCACGGCACAAACATATACATGCCCAAGTTCAAAAAGTTTTGACAAAAACTTAATAAAAGTTTTGTTCAAGCTTTTTGTTTCTTTACCAAATCATGCAGGTGGCACACATACACGGTATCAATTAATATGCCATGCCACACACACACATGTACATATACAATATATATACTCGGGTGGTATATATATAATATATTTAACATACATATATATATATATATATATATACTGTATATTATATATTATATATGTAAAATATATATCCTTTTTGTCCACAAAGAATATTTTGAAAAGAAAGAGGAATCTCCTTCCCTTAGGAAATGTTACTGTGTGAATTAATATTTCTAACACTTGATATTATTTTATCAAGGTCAAGAAATAAATTCAATAAGGATGAAAAATATTTTGGTCAAGATAAAAATATTTTAATATTTTATCCTATGGAGAGGATTCTACTTATTTGACCTTTTTAACTTAATGTGTTATCATCAAAATAAAACTATCAGATTTGGAGACCTATCAAAGTTTGTTAAAACTCTTAAGGCTAAGGAGAAGGGCAGTTGGAATTGTGTCTAACATCTAGATTGGTGAAAAGACAGCACCCATGTACGTGTCGTTGTAGCAGTCTGTACTATGAAAAGACATGTCATAGCCGAAAGCTAACACATCTCCTCTAAAGTCAAAAATCAGAGATCTATAAGTATCTAAGCATTAATGGAGCAACTGTAACTTCCAAATGAGAAGATCTCAAGGAAGGTCTATAAAAGGCAAGCAAATTCAAACAAACAGTACAAGAACGAACAATCAAAAAGTCAAACTGCTGCCATTTCAAAAAGACTTATACTCTACGATTTTGAACATCTTGTTCTGCTGCTAAGTCATACTGTGCCGAACTTCAAATAACTTAAAAGCACCTAAAACTCATTATTATTCCTGAGATTAGTTGGTCATTGTGACTTTTGTAACTAAGTCTTAACGACTTGAAGAAATCTTAGTGATTCAATTATTGTAACAGTTTTTAATGAACAGATCTTAGTGATTACCATATCTTTAGTGGATTATACCTACTCAAGAAGTAGAAGAGTGGAGTAGGAGATATTTGTGCTCTGAACCACTTAAAATACCTTGTCTCATTTACTTTCAGCATTTACATTCATGTCGAATTATTTTAAGTACTGTACGATTTAGCTTGTGACTTAGTTCCACATTTGATTGCTAAATTTAAAGTTGTGATTTCTCTATAATCTTTGAAGGGCTTTTCTAAACTATCATTCCACTGTGCAAAATCATCTAATTAATTTGTTTAATTATAAGTTGCTAATTACTTTTTAAAAGCAAAAGTTTTTAAAGGATCTATTTAACCCCCCCTCCCTTCTAGATCTCTTAGTGTCTTTGGGAAATAACAAGTTTAAAAAGTGTTTTAAAATTAGTAGGTTGAATTAGTGGTGAATAAGGTTTCGTATCAGATATCGTTGGCGTTTGAGGTTAAGATTTTGTGGAGTGTGCAATAAGTAGATTTGGCTATCAGGTACATATTTTGTACTCCTTTAGCGATACTCTTTTAGTTTTAATTATCCATTTTGCTCCTAAACATGGTCAATTTAGCAATTTATAAATATGGTCTGCTAGTGACGGGAACTGATCAGCCTTGTTCAAAAATTCATATAAATTTCATATTATAACAAAATTGCTTGATTCTTAATTCTCTGGAAAGATCTGCTAGTTATCTACATGTTTTGTGAAATAACATTTTGTCAAATTCTTACTCTAAACTTGATTTATATTATGATTTGTAAAACTTGTTCAATTTGTCTAACTTTTTGTCAGGCAGCATAATAGCTTCGATGTAAAATTCACATAGAACTAATTTTCATTCAGATTTGAGTGATTATTGATTTGATGAAAAGATCTTCCAGCTATCCAAAACTTTCTTGCAATATTAGTTCCATCTTTGATATTCACGCATGGTTTATTTCAGCTTTAGTAAAACAACACAAATTTTGTTCATAATCCTTTTATTATTTTCCGTGTGTAATTAGCATTATCGGACTTGGGGTCATTTATTGTGATGTTATATCTTGTTCTTGTGTAAGATCATATATATTTGAATAACCTTTTGTTAAAGGGGGTCTATGAGACTTTTGCTATATTCATTTGTGCACATAGGCTTGTTGAAGCCATTAGGGAGTGATAAGGTGGTTAAATGGAGAACATTATTAGCATATTTGAGTTCGGTTAATCCTTTGAGATTAAATGTGTGATCTTACCATTCTATGTTATATTTGATTCTTTATTGAAACTATCTTGTTGTGGACAACGTTGATATTTTAAGTTCCTATTATTTTCTTGGTTTCCGACATAACGTTGATATATTTATAATTCGTTAGTAGTTTGTATTCGTTTATCCATTATATTGTGGTATATTTGTGTATCTCTATATCCGTATTGGACATTTGGCTCTTGTTATGTTTTTCTTCTTGTCGGTTTGCAGGGGTGATTCAGGGTTGTGTGAGGAAAGCTTGCCTTTGACCATCTAGATTAATTTGATTTTAGGTTTTGACTAATTTTGATTCTTGTGTAAATTTAGGGAAAATTTATTTAATTCAACATGTATGGATTATTAGCTATTAAATGTTTTGGAAGTTATTAGTGCTCTGTTTGTTTATTTGAAGTTTGTTGTGCTTTGCTCGTGACCTCCCTTTCCTACTCGAGAAGCGGGTTGTTATACACTTAGCTAGTAATAAATATATAATAAGACAAAACTTTATTTTTTTTTTTGTCTTTGTCTTTAGTCTATAGTCTTTAGTATATGCCTAGAATTTAATTAAAAGTAAAACACATTTTATACTCTTCTTATACAATACTATGATTAATTTAACTATAACTAAAAAACTTTTTATGGTCCTACAAATTTTAATATTAACTTATTATTCTGCAACAATTTTATTTTTTTATAATAGTCCTTTAATTACTTGGTCATAAAATAAATTTTAACTTAAAAATCATATTTAGAATTTTAATTTAAGTTTCTACTCAACTTTAGTCTCTAAATGACCATATATTAAAAATATTATGAGTACATAGAATAATTAATATCAAAATTGTATTATATATTTACATATATATATTAAAAATATATTAATAATTACTTTAGTTACCAATTCTATTATATATATAGGAGATTTTTAGTTAATTAATGTTACAAAATAAGTCTAAGTTATATATTACTCTCCCTATTTTAAAATTAAAGATACAATTTGACTTTTGAGGTCAAACGACGGCATGTTAAACGTCAAATTGATATGAATTTATTTAATTTTAGTTGATACAATTATTATAATTGTATAGTATATAACAAAAACTATTAATCAGAAAATTAATTTCATTCTAAACTTTTATGAGTTATACTAATTTTGAAGTTTAATATACCGTCGTTTGACCTCAAAAATCATATTATATCTCTAATTTTTGAACGGAATGAGTCGTTATTAAAATTTAGTTAGTTAGCTTTTAAAACTAAAATAATAATGGCAACTCATTATTCTACAATAATTATATTTTTAAATAACTATATATTAAAAATATAAGAAAAATATTATGAGTAAATAATAATTAATATAAAAAATTGTAATGTATATTACGAAATATATTAACGATTAAAATTTGGTAAACAACTTTATTTCGTATAGGAGACCTTAATTAATATTTAAAAAAAACATAACTTATATATTACTAATTAAAATTTAATTACCTTTTAAAACTAAAATCATGATTGTAACTTATTATTTTATAACAATTTTATTTTTTATATAATTTATTTAGTTAATTAATTATACAATAGAGTATGACTTAAATACTACGTTTAGACTTTTAGGTTTCCACTCAACTTTGAACTCTAATTAAAAATGCATATATAAATACGAACGATTGATTATAAAAACTAAATTAAATTTTGAAACTATATAAAAACTTAATATTAAATTAAAAATAACAAAAAAATCATATTGGTAACACTGAATATGTGATCTGTAGTCATTTGTTTTTAAGCAAAATTTATAGTCATTCTAATAATAGTAGTAAGTCAATTTGAAATTCAAAAAATATATTTTATAACCACTATATAAAATAAATTAAAAATAATTTTATTTAAAAATAATTTATACTTCGTACGGGGCATTTAGCTAGTACTACTAAATATAATTAATACAAAATATTATACAATAATGGATAATTAATATTTAAAAGAAAACAAAACGTACGTAGAAATCAAATTTTGGTTACTTGAATAAAATTTAAGTTTACCTATAAGGAAATAAAATTTAAGTTTGACTTGTTATTTAACTAGCCAAGTAGCCATGTACATTATTCCACAAAAGAATAATGCTAGGATGACAAAAAGTAGTTATAAAAAAGTTAATATGAAATGATATGTCAAGTTATAATTAGTTGATATTTCATAAAAATAGTAACATTTGTAATTTTCAATAATATTATGGTGATAAAAGATTGGATATAAGAAGAAGATACAATATGATATGTATTATAGTGATTAGTTATAATTATTGAATCTGGTGGTCATCTTTTGTCATTGTAATATTATTTCGGTGACTTTAGATATTTTTCTTGAATATAATGAAAAGTTTAATTTAATAGTGATGACATTGTAATAAAATTATGATGTTAGAATCGAGGATGTTGTGTTATTTGTAACTATCTAGGAATCCCAAATCCAGAACTATTACCCAGGTAGCTTGGTCTCCTCCCACCGAGGGTTTTGTTAAACTTAATACCTGATGGTAGTGCAGGTGCGGGAGCAGTGATTTGTGATCATGACGCTAAATGGATTGCTGGATCTTCCTGAAAATTAGGTGGGATTTCGGTCCAAATGGCTGAGCTCTGGGCTATCCATGATATTCCCTCCGTCCCAAATTAATTGCATTTTTAGGACTTTTAAAAGTCAAATTGATTATTTTTAAAACTAATCTTTTTACTATTTTTGCTAACATACAGGTGAAGATATTATAACCAAAAGAAAGTACATACAATTTATTACTAATTTCAATTTTTATAATTTTAGAAATATATTTATATATGCTTAATTATTAATTTTAAAAATAGTCAATTTGACTTAAAAAGTCCTAGAAAAGCAATTAATTTGGGACGGAGGGAGTATATGGCTTACTGCTTACAACTTTGTTGGAAAAAAGGGTACAAAAAAGTGATCTTGGAATCGGATGCCCAGGATCTTTTGAAACAATTTTCAAATGAACAATCTTTGCTTGATAATTTAATGGAAAATTGCAGGAACCTTCTGTGCAGGGAGTGAGAAGTCAAGATTCGTCGGGCCGGGAGGAAAATCGGCGCGCTAATTGCTTTGCTAAAGCTGCTGCTCAACATGGAGACCCTTTTGTGTTTTTTTTATGTCCCTCTTCTTTTGTTGATGAATTTATGTCTTTTGATGCTAAAGAGAGAATCACCTCTTGTGTGGTTATAAACTCTTAACTTTATTTGTGTTATGATGTGTTGTGAATATATGTGATGTTTATTTGTTGCAAAAAAATAATAATAATAAAATCGCAAAATAAATTTTTACAAATACGACTCTTTTCTTCTTACTAAAGAAATCCACTTTTCGCCTTCCACTCTTAATCCGCTTTTTTAATAAGAGAATTTTATTTTGTCATTTTAAATTCTTCCTATTCCCTTGCGAGAAATGCCAAAACTAACACTAATTCATTCTAATGCGCCTATCTTAGGTCACGAGCTGCCTTAAGACATGCCTTTAGCCCTACTACTCCGAAGCCCTTATTCCACCATAAATTAGGGAGACCGGCCCCCATCCTCGCCCTTAGGAGATTGAGCAGGTAAAATGCTTGAATTTGCCGGCGGTAGTTGCCCGCCAACTACCCTTTTTCATTGACATCTCTGATAATAGAATAGTTAGATAAAGTAGATTCGGGTAATTAAAAAGCACACCAAAATGAAATATTTTATTTCTTTTCAAATATTCACTGAAAAAGTTTTATAATTATGATTCTTTTATTATTATTTTTTTTTTGTGGTACCTTTAACAATGTTAGCACACATGGGGAGGGGATCGAACCTAATACCACTTACATAGCAAGGGTGCTAGTACACCAACACGTTAACCCAAATTCAAAAAAAGCCTGCCTTCAAAGAAAAAAAAAAGCCTAAAAAATATGCTTCCGAATTCGTATTTAGGCAAAGTGAGGTAGGACACGTTAACCCAAATTCAAAACAAGCCTGCCTTCAAAGAAAAAAAAAAGCCTAAAAAATATGCTCCTGAATTCGTATTTAGGCAAAGTGAGGTAGGAAATGTTAATTGAGATCCTAAGATTTTTATTTCTCCTGTTTGACTCTCATATTTATACAAAAATAAAATGTTTTTGTCACTTAAGATTAATTATTAGAATTATTATAGTTGTAAGAATATCTCAAAAATGAGAGCTTTAAAAACATCTATATTATTAAGAGAAAGTAGAGAAAATAACCACTTTTCTCGAAACTGTGACACTATTTAAAAATTTTATACTATCTTTTCTTCATTTTTTTCTCAAAAAAAAATTCCTAAGTTTTATTTAATATTTTTTAATTGCACACACATGGTGTGTGTCAGGAACACTGGTAAAACATAAAAACAAGCTTTTCTTTATTTTTTTCTCAAAAAAAAATTCCTAAGTTTTATTTAATATTTTTTAATTGCACACACATGGTGTGTGTCAGGAACACTGGTAAAACATAAAAACAAGCGAAGTAGAATTAGATTCATTTTACTTTCTCGGACTGATAAAATATTTGGTAATGTGACATGAGTTAGGTTTAAGAAATAGTAATGTTGCCGGATATAATTCATAATAATTTGAAAAATGTCTCATGAGAAAGTTAAAATAGTATTTTAGTTACATAATTGTAAAGATACTTATAAAAATTAATGACAAGCTTATAACAAAAATGTGTGGAGGAGTTCTTAATTTTTATTCAACAAATGAAGCACAAAATTATAAATTTGGAAATTATTTTGGCTCATTGCAGACTTTACCTTTTTAAAGCACAAGTTTTATGGATTTGGCTCTCCTCCAGTACACATTTTCTTCAATTCTATTCAATACATCAATTATTTGATCTTAATAATATTGTTAGTAATAATCAAAATATTTTAAATTTATGTAAAACTTCTAAATAATAAAGACTTAATTTATTTGAACTTTACTTTTAGAGTAAACTGGATATCTAGGTGGCCCGAATATATCCGATTTACGCAACAAAAATTTCTCTAGTCTAATTTCCTCCCATTTTCTGTTCTCTCATAAGAATTATTGACCTCTCCCTTCCGATCTATTTCCTACATCAACACATGCCGCTATCACCATAGCGCCCACTACCATCACAACTACCGACATTCGCCACTATCCACCATGACCACCACTGTTAGGGCATAATTTATTGGGCCCGAATGATATGATGGGTCGTAGTCCACGTGGAGGAAGTCTTCCCGCGTAAAAGTCTATTTTAGCAGTTGGAGCACTTTAAAGAATCTAAAAATTCCTAACTATATTTAATTTCCAATTCTTGAGGAAAGAGTCAGACTTTTTTTCTTTAAGGATATTCACTTCTATCCCATTATGGTATCTACCATAAAGAGGAATTCTATTCCAATTCAGAATGAGGCGTTTGAAGGAGGTGTGATCACTATTGTTAGGGCATGATTTATTGGGCCCGGATGATATGGTGGGTCGTAGTCCACGTGGAAGAAGTCTCTCCACGTAGGAGTCTATTTTAGCAGTTGGAGCACTTTAAATAATCTAAAGTTTCCTAACTATATTTAATTTCCAATTCTTGAGAAAAGAGTCATACTTTCTTTCTTTAAGGATATTCACTTCTATCCCATTATGGTATCTACCATAAAGAGGAATTTTATTTCAATTCGGAATGGGGCGTTTGAAGAAGGTGTGATCACTATAAATACAAGGCTACACTATAATATTCAGGTATCACTTTATTCTCAGCACTAAAGCGTTAAGCCTCCGTTGTTAAACCTTATTCAGCTTGTACTTATTCTCACACCGAAGCTATCCCCCGACGGCGAAAGCCGTCAACTCTCTGAGTGTGGTTTCGTTTCTGTACAGGATTGGATGCGCAGTTTGGTGATTGGGCACGTGGACGAATCTTGGCGTTAACATTGGCGCTAGAAGAAGGGCTCTTTAGTGCTTGATAGCTTTCAATCACTTAGTATTTTTTGATCAAAAATAATGGTGTCAAGTAAGGCAAAGACGGTGTCGGCGCATGGTGAATCTACGGCTGGTCCTTCCCAACCCAGAGGCTCGGTCAAAGATAGGCTGGGACCGTCAAGGAGTGTCTCAGACAGGCTGGGTCCTCAGAGTCAATCAATGAGCCCTGCCGATCCACGAACGATAATTGTTAGGAGTAGACTGTTTTCGACCACTTAGAAGCCGGCAGGCTATGATGGTCGTACCGAAGACCAAAACTCTAGGCCTAATCAGGATCGGGACAGAAGGGAGACGATCTTAGGCAAAAAGATGCAACAGAACAAAGACGCCATGGGGGCCTTACGCCTTCAACAGATAGAGTTGGATAAGAGATGGCGTCACTGTTAGACGGAGAGGAAGTCTCTTCCAGTCAATACCGATATCGAGGAGTATCGTCAGGGAACTGATCCAATACACCTCGTTCGGACGGCTCTCGGCATGAAAGGAGCAGGCATAGGAGCCGCTCTACGGGGAGGATTAGGCGACAAAGTCGATCTCGTGATAGGAGTAGGCATCAGAGTCATTCTCAAGAAGCAAGCAGTGAAAGTAGAAGAGGATCCGAACAGAGAAGGCGGATGGCCTTTCCGGGTCATGATCGGGATAAGTGAAAGTCATCCCCTCAAAGAGAAGATCCCGAGGCACTTGCCTGGAGGGTTGCAGAGCTGGAGAAGATGCTCGCAACGGTCAATCAGGAGAAGGAGGCTTCGATTGACTCAACTTCACCATTCTCCCCGGAAATTAATCGGGTTCAGTCTGATCCTAATAAGAAAATTCCACGCATGGAGAATTATGATGGAACGGGAGATCCGTATGACCACAGCCAGGCGTACGACCGGCTGATGAATTATTATGACTACTCTAATGCCGCTAAGTGTCAGATGTTCATTACTACATTGAAGGAGGGGGGGCTCAACAATGGATGACGTTGTTGGCGCCGAACTCAATCTCCTCGTGGAAAGAGCTCTGTGATAAATTTCATGGCCGGTTCGGGAGCAATAAAAGGAGGGGGAAGCCAACAGCCTCTTTGATGCAGATAAGGCAATATTCAAACGAAACATTAGGCCAGTACGTGAAACAGTTCTGGAAGGCAGTTGGAGCAGTGATAGATTTGAACGGTCCTCAGGCCCTCGGTTACTTTACTACGGGGTTGGATGTGGTAAAATCAAAAAATTTGGTGAAGGATATGATGTTCAACACCTCGAAGGATCTGGCGAAGGCATATGACCAGGCAGAAGGCTTTATTACAGTTGAAGAGGCCATGGGAAGCCTGAGGCCGAATGCGTCATCGTCAAAAAAGCCAAAAGAACGGGATAGGAATAATCATCCCAGGTCAGATGATAACAATAGGGTAGACAGTCAAACGAAGGGGAACTTCAACAATGGGGGTTCGGGAGGAGGCCGACCACCCTTTTCGAACCGTGGAGTTAACAAAGTATATATTCTTCTCAATACGAATCGGGCAGAAATATTAGAAGAGATGAAGGATAAACCCTATTTTGAGCCTTGTTCGAATAACACTCGTCCAGAGAGAGGAAATCATAACCTATCTATACTGTAATTATCACCAGACATCCGGACACTTTACAGAAGACTATAGGAATTTGAAGGATTTAATTGAGAAGAATGTTTGGAATGGGGAGTTAGTTCAGTATGTTGCAGTGCGGGAAGGTTCGGGTAGCAGACAGAATAATACTAATCAGGGGTAGAATCTTCAGCCATATCCCAAACAAGTGCAAACAGCTCGACGAGTGGTGGACTGATAACAGGTAGCTCGGTCGAAAAGGTGACCAAAAGGCGTCGGTAAAATCGCTGGGGATCTTGACTTAGCAAGGATATGTTATCAAACAGCTTTAATCTCTTCGGGTGTAGAGGATAACAAGCAGAGAAGTCAAGCAAAGGAGGTTCGAGGTTGAAATGTTGAAGCCAAGAATTTACCGGCTTCGAGCGATAGTAGGTATAGAAATCGAAAGCACTTGACATGTTAGGGAATATCACCAAGTTATTTTCTTTTATGACTCTGTAAATTTTTTCAAGTTATTAATGGGAATAAAACATTTTTCATCTATAGTTGATATTTTGTAAGTCGGAGAAATAAGGTCGGATGTCATTATCAGGTCGCATAAACTTTCTTCAGGACGACTAAGTTCCTCCCAAAAAGTTAAACGTCCTTCGGGAAGGATTACCTCCTGAAAGGACACAAAACGTCTTTCGGGAAGGATTACCTCCCGAAAGGATAAATGTCCTTCGGAAAGGATTACCTCCTGAAAGAACACAAAACATCCTTCGGGAAGGATTACCTCCCGAAAGGAATAACGTCCTTCGGGAAGGATTACCTCCCGAAAGGACCAAAGACGTTTTTCGGGAAGGATTACCTCCGAAAGGAATAACGTCCTTCGGGAAGGATTACCTCCCGAAAGGAATAACGTTCTTCGGGAAGGATTACCTCCCAAAAGGACAAACATCATTTGGGAAGGATTACCTCCCGAAAGGAATAAACGTCCTTCGGGAAGGATTACCTCCCGAAAGGACAAATATCCTTCGGGAAGGATAAACCTCCTGAAAGGACCAATGGGAAGGAAAAACCTCCCGAAGAGACCAATGTCCCTCATGACTATTTGATATACTCTCTTATTTTAAGTTCCTTATAACAAGAGAATGAGGGGCAATGTTAGGGCATGATTTATTGGGCCCGGATGATATGGTGGGTCGTAGACGTAGAGGAAGTCATCCCACGTAGGAGTCTATTTTAGCAGTTGAAACACTTTAAGGAATCTAAAGATTCCTAACTATATTTAATTTCTAATTCTTGAGGAAAGAGTCATACTTTCTTTCTTTAAGGATATTCACTTCTATCCCATTATGGTATCTACCATAAAGAGGAATTCTATTCCAATTCGGAATAGGGCATTTGAAGGAGGTGTGATCACTATAAATACAAAGTTACACCCTAATATTCAGGTATCACTTTATTCTCGGCACTAAAGCGTTAAGCCTTCGTTGTTATACCTTATTCAGCATGTACTTATTCTCACACCGGAGCTATCCTCCGGCGGCGAAAGTCGTCAACTCTCTGAGTGTGATTTCGTTTCTGCGTAGAATTGGACGCGCAATTTGGTGATTGGCCGCGTAGACGAATCTTGGCGTTAACAACCACCATCCACCATCACTACCACTACAAATTAGTACCTTATATCTGTCACCACCATACAAATTACAATACCACCAGTATCCACTATAATTGTCACCCTTACAAACACCAAAATGCTCCATAACCACCATTCCTTCCGCCAGCTAGATTTTGAGATAGAATTTGTTGGTTTGAAATTGGATAATCGAAGGATCTCGAAAAGCATGTGTATTTGAGAGATGAAGAGTTGTATGTGTAATTAATTTAAAGTTTGAGGTTGCGACGATGTCATTTCAATGTGCTGCAAAAATAAGATATATTTGGTTTCCCATATACACAATTTTCCCTTACTTTTATGTTATTTTTATATTCTTAAAGGTATAATAAGAGTATAATTTATTAAAAGTATCAAAACGTGACAAAAAGGATATATAAAAATCTGGCCCGAAAAGTCCGAAAACTTGTTCTGTTCCCTTAGGCTCTGCCAGAAGGCCTAAATCAGGCCAACTTTTAGCACAAAAGTCTAGCCTAGTAGCCCAGCTTGCTATGATCAGGCTTCAGACCTAGTATGGTCAAACCAGGTCCAACTCGGTTTACTGCCTAGCTTGGCCCAGGCAAATTAATTATCCGGCCCTGCCCAGGCATTGTGCATACCTAATATTTACCGTTCCAAAGCACAAGTTTTACACTCCGTTACACCTTTCTTTTAATTATATTCAATACACTAATTATTTGATCTTAATAATATTGTTAATAGTGATCAAAGTATTGTAATAGATAGTTAATGATATTAAAATCAATCTTACAAAAAATTAGAATCATAAAAAATATTTTTACCGTTAAAAGTTTAAAAGAATTTTCAATCATTAAAATTTTAATGAAAAATTCACATATTCAGCAAATGATAAAAAAACATCAGTTTACTTTCGTTTTTGAAATAATTATGTTGTTCAATATAATAAATTAGTTTACCGGTGTTGATTTCAATTATACTATTCACAACTATAAAAATATGATGTATTGGATAAAATTGGAGGAAAGATATAATGAAGGGGATCTAAGTTCAAATTTTATTCTTCAAAATTATTTTGGAGCACAAATTTCAACCAATAAAAGTGTTTTCGAAGAACTACAAAACACTAAAAAAATTAATATTAATTTAAAAATAATTTAAGTAATGTTATAGACACAAACTATACATAAAAATTTATGTTCAAACAGTACAAAAAAGAGAGAAAGTATGAAGTAGAATTTACCATTAAATGTTTTACACATTTTTATTAGTGTGTACTACATGGGTCCTACTTTTTATGCGTAATTTTTTGTGTATAATTTGTGCAAATAATATCATTCAAATACTTTTAATCCACGTCGTGCCTATTAGACTCCAAGAACTAGCAGCCTGGAGACATGCATAACAAAAATCTAAAAGATCCACTATTCAAGATATTGACCCCATGCCCATGGTCTCTACATTATTTTCATGAACCTAATCTCTTTGAGACAGTATTGTATCTTCCAAATAGCTTGTGCCGAAAGTGCAGGTACGAAAATTAAGGTTAGGCTACGCCAGTCAAAACATGGTATAGTATCCCAAACACTGTTATCATGATCTCAATCATTTCCCTAATTTCTTGTTTCAGGTTTTATTTTAAAGTCTTTTGACTAGCAAACATAATGAGGATTAGTTGTAAAGTTACGTCTTAATCCATGCCTTTTGGATTAAGGTCAGAAATAAAATGGTTTGTTCCCCTCCACCCCCCAAAAAAAAAAAAATTTAAATATGGAAGAAATTAGAATAACAAGAAAATAAAGTTTTGCCCCAGTAATTTCATTCAAATTGATAGTGAAACAGAATAAACATCATATTTATTATAATAATATCAAAATAAAATAAAAAAGAATTAAAATTTTTTAAATTCTTAATATCTTGATTAAGACTAAAAAACAACTAAAATTTCAATTTGTGATTTGTGAAATAATAAAAATTCAAAATTGCGATTAGAAAATTTATTTAAATTTCAAAATAATAAAATCAAATGGAGAACTGATGGGATATATAATGGAGAAAGAAATGGAGAACCTTTGCTATAGAAACAATATAAAGAAAAGGAATATATTGTGGCAAAAAGGAAAATGAGAGCTACCTCATATTTTGCGCGAGGTAACCTCAAAACAACGTCATTTTATATAATTGAATACATAACTTTAAAATGACGTCATTTTATTATTATAAAAAAATATTTTATATAAAAACGTAAAGTAACCCTCACCTCCTGTGCGCTCGTATATTATTTGGTCAGCAATCAACCAAATGTGTTCACAGCCTGTCCATACTTATCAGTGCATGATCCTAGAATTTTGTACATAATTCATTATCTTGCCCATCTTTCAAATTGACTCAATCCTCCAAACACCACCTGCCAAAAAATAAAAATGTGCATTGAACCATTTGCATGATAGGAAATAACAAAACACCAACATCTCTATTATTTACCACTCATGATAATAATAATAATAATATTAATAATTTTAATTAGTTTCAAGAGTTGTAGGGGACGCCCAATGAGAGCTTCAATGGACGACACGTGGCCGATTAAATATCACAAATTATTTTAACAAAATATGGATTTTGTTATTCTTCAAATATATACCCCTTAACATTTTTACTTGTTTGTGCACATAAGGAGAGAAAAAAGATTTCAAATTTATGTGATAAGGGACTTTTGGAAGATGCTTCCTTGCATGTGCATTAATCTGGAAAATGCGCAGCCGAATCGATCTTTGTAAGTTTAATTGTTTCCATTTTTCTTAATTTCTTTTTTACTTGGGTACAAATTTTATATATTATCAAAAATGATAAAAAGAAAACGTTATATTAGTAAAAATCGTTATATAGATGAACAAAATTACAAGCATATAAAAAAAATTATAAAAAAATTACGGATGTAATTTTTTCTTATATAGTTTACAAAAAAACTGACTAAAAAGAGCAATGCAACTATTTTTCAAATTAATTATATATAATCACCTCTCGTTAAAATAAATTATTGCACTTGATCGCTTTTTCTTTTACTAATACCTTATATATTAAGATTTGTCAAAACATTAAGGATGTGTATGGCCGCAAATCAAAGTTATATGCAAACTCATAGATGATACTAGCTAGCTTAGAGCTACTTGAGGTTTGTTCGGTTATTAATATTTGTGTCAGTAGCGTTACAAATGTTATATTTGTGAGTTACATAGTTAGCTAAATTGTATTTAAAATAAGTTGATTTTAAATGAACGATTTTCAATGCTTTTAAACTTCTATACGCTCCGAACGCATTAAATTAATATTCCAAAGATCACTTAATATAGACATATGAGCTGATTCATAGCATAGAGGCAGTGTGCATGGCAAAGGTTGAGGCTCCAAACATTACATCTGCCAGTTAATTACTAACTTAAAAAATCAATGATTCATGTGAATAACCAAAAAAATCTAGAGGGATATGAAAATATCCAAAAATATTGTAACTTTATAATTATTTCTTCTTCTCTCCTACATATGCATGCATCAAGACATATTGCTAGTGCATGAAATCTTATATGAAGAAAGTTGATATTATTGATCCATTTAGTTCATTCCCCCTCCCCCCCACCAATACTTTTAGTATAGAAACAACAAATATACAGCCATATATGAATATAAATGCAGCTGCTTTGAGAAGTACATATATTGTATTTTCTTTTTTGTTTTTTTCTCTCTGATGTGCCTATTTTTTATCAAGGTTAGGTTTGATTGAGTTTATAGCTAAATTGGAGCACTATTTATTTTTGTAATTTAGTTGCCTCATGTTATCCAAATGTTTGGCCAAAGTAGACCATATGGGTTATCTTGATTTGTTAAGGGATTGATTTAGTTAGCATTTTCTTTTTTGGTATATCTTTGTTGGAGTATTCTTTGTGTGTGACTCAAGAAAAATCATTAATATGATAGTAATTTTTTATTTTATTTTACTTAGAAGGTAATAAGTGTAGTCTAATTTTTTATTTTTTTTGTTGGATTTCAAGGTTAAAAATGAAATTAAATTTATTCTACAATAAAGCTCAAATTGATAAAATTTGGAGTGCTTTAATTTTATCATTTACCTTTTCATTTATTTACTTATTCTCCCCTGCATTTTTTAATAAATCAGTACCTAAAGTAGTTAGGGTTTAAGTCTGTCTCTTCATAAAACATGACTAGTGATTAAACTAACCCAAATTACTAAAAAAAAGTCATTTTTCCTTGCTATTTTTATTTGTTTGCTATTGGTTTTTTTTTCTTTGGTACAAATTTTACGCAAAAGGAGAAAACAAATTTCGTATAAACGAAGAAATAATCGAATACCTAAGTGTCTCCATACGAAACATCATCACGCAAACTTGTCATTTCATCTATTTCATTAACGATATTTTATCATTATACTATTTTATTTATCAAAATTACATTGTTTTGAACTGACAATCACAATTTACATCTATAATATGTATATATAATTTATGTTTTTGTTTTTTTTTTGGACATGAATATAAGTATTGGATATCATATTTATATATGAACGTCTTACTAATAATATTCATTGCAAGAGTTTCATGTTTTTCAAAATGGCTATAAATACTTGAAAATACTTGGGGCATATGATATCCCATGCACCAAATCTCTCTCTCTCTCTCTTTCTCTCTCATAGCTCAACTATCTTCTTATTATTTCCCAGCAAGGACATAGAGACCATCTGAGAAAATATGTTGCCAAATATATTACTCTCTCCCTACCAACATGACAACAATTCAAGGTATTTCTAAAAACTATCATTCATTTTATCTTTACTTTTCTTTTTCTTTTTTCTCTTTTTTGTCCTTTTTTTTTATTTGAACATTTAAAAAAATTTCATCCAGCACCAAGTTGAAGTATATTTTCATGAGTGAACCAACCCTAATCGAGTTTGATGTCCTAGAGTCTTGTGAATGTTGACATGAAATTTTTACAATTTTTTTTCTTAACTCAAAAGTACTATTATATATTGAAATTAAGTTAAATTAGTTTACAAATCAAATGAAAATTTGCTTGATATTCTACACAATCGTAATGAATATACATGCTATAAAAGAATATTATTATTCAAGGATTCTTTAAAAATAGGACTATCGTTTGCATTCTCATCTCCCACCTAAATACTTCCTACGTTCTAAATTATAAGATCGAAATTGGTTTTTGAAAAGTCAATTTCATACATTTTCAAACTCAAAAATAACATGAATTCAGTTAATTTATGTTCATACAATTATAAATATTATAAACTACTTAAAAAGTATTACTAGTTATTATTTTTAAAAACTTAAATGAATCATGTAAATTTTAAATTTAAAAATGTCTTTAAATGACTTTTAAAAAGTCAATAGTGATCTTATAATTTGGAACGGGAGGAGTATTATTTTAGACAAAAAAGATAGAAATTTTTATTAGCTATTTCTGTTTATATTATATATATATATATATATATATATATATATATATATATATATATCCAATCATATTAAATATGATAACTTTATTACAATATTCTTACAGTAGTCCTTTATGGAACCGATCTACAAAGAAATATTATAGTCTTTTTAAAGTCAATTTAATTGCAATATCTTAAAATTTTTAGATTGTTGGATCCGCTGGCCCTTAAAATGTAATCGTGATTATTGTAACTAGTAAATTATTTTGCTAATTAATTTTTTTTTTGTATTTTTAAAAATTACATAAATTAGATCAATCTTAAATTTAAGGATTTCACGAGTAACTGTCTTTATAAAGTTATTAAATTTTTTTTAAAATTTTTTTTTGTGAAATAAAGATTAAAGTATAATATATCATAAACAAAACTGTTGTTAATGAGCTTTGAAATACATAAGTTCAGTTTATTTACTACAGAAAATATGAATTTGAGTTAAAACTCATCTAGTTTAATTTGCATTAAAAAACAAATTTCATAGACGTCTTTTGTCTCATAAAAATAATTTTATTTAATTTTATATTTTCTAGTCAATTTAAATCTTAAAATTTAAAATTAATGTAAATTTATTTGATTTTAATTATTATGATAGTTAATCTTGTGAACGGTTTAAAAAATATTAATAAGTACTATAAAATTGTATTAGAATTTTGTGAATTACTTAAAAAGTATTCCATCCGATCGAGTTAACCTTATACTTTAAAACGACGAGAGTATTATTTAATTTTTGTTTTGAACTGGTATTTTTGCAGGACAACAAAGAAGAAAACAAACCGGATCAACATGGAAGCGCAACGGAACATGCAGCAGCACCACCTCCGATACTCCACTCCCTTCTATGGAGATCCTGTTGTCAAACAACCCCCTATCACCAGGTCGTCCCACCTATTACTAATTCCTTTCATATATATATATAATAAATTAAATTAATATATAGTTTCTTTTCTATTTAAATTTTTTAAATTAACTTCATTTCATATTAAATAATAACAATATTGAGTGCCGCATAATTAATACTAGCTCCATATCTTTGAAAAAACTATAAATTTTTTGTAAATATAGAAATGAAAATGCTAGAACGTCAATGTTACATCTAATTAATAATCAATAATTAATCACTAATAATTGAATAACTTTTCATAATTAATTATATATAGTCACGAAATTATGCTCATTCCATAGGTGACAGTTAACAAGTCTAATATTTAATAATAGATATTTTTAAATTTAAAATTAATATACGTACGTAAATTCATTAAATTTTAAATAATACAATTATAAAAATTATAAATTACTGCAAAAGTATTACTAACTATAAGATTTATTATTTTAAAAGTTAAAAAAAATTGCGTTAATTTCGAATTTAAAAATATCTCAAAATAACTTTAAAAAATAAAATTATTATTATATTTCATACCATAGAGGGTACATTTTAGGTATAAAAAAAATAATATTATTACTTACAAAAGGAAAATTCTAATTATATACTTATATATAGTTTATTTAACCAACTTAATAACCATCAAATCAATGTTAGACACATATTCATATATGATTTTCGTGTTCATTAATTTTGAGTCAAGAACAAGCAAAAGAAATACAGTCTACTATGGTTAAAAATAAATCAAAATTTTATATATTTATATCTTTATATTAAGCACAACATATTTATGTCCTTTTTGTTTTTTTAACACAAACATATCTTTTAGTTCAAAACGATGTTAAACGTGTTTTTTAATGTCTAAACATTATACTAAAGGATTGATTTTTTTATTTTTTTTTTTTGTGGTTCATTAGTTAGGTATGCTTTTGACAGAGCGATGCAATGCGGTCACCTTAAATTTAAATTTTTTGCCAAAAAGATTTTTAAAAAAATAATAATTAAAATAGTGTTTGTAAATAGGAGTATAAAATAGTATAACTAATTACAATATTTATTCTTTTCAAAAGTTAAATAAATTTAATGAATTTTAAAATATCACTTATTAATTTTCAAAAAAAAAAATCAAATTTAAACATAAGAAATAAAATAAAAGAAAGAGTCAAACTTAAACATATAAAATAAATAAATAAATATTTGAAATTCTTAAAACAACAATAATCCTATATTGTATTGATCTTTCCTTTTATTTTTCTTGTTAACAGAGATTATAGTATTTAATGCGTTTAGAGTATTTTAAAATTTTATTTATATAAAATTAATATTTTTAAAATACAATTTATTTAAATTATAAATTTAATTTATTTAAAATTTTAGACGTAAGAAATTATGTTCTCATAAGCCCTTGTGGTGCCCATTCTTATCCTACGTATCGTCTCTCTCTTCAAGAAATAGAATATCAGTAGTTGTAAAATACAGTCCACCATTAATAAACTAACTCTTTTGGCATACTCACTAACACTCACTACTTCCTACTTGACAGAAAAAACACAGGAATCAAGAAAATGGCAATTAACAAAGTCTCCAATTTCTCCGATCTGATCCACCGCGTCACCGCTTCCTGCTTTCTCCACCCTCTCGCCGCCGACCGCCACCAGTCCGACGAAATCTCCGCCAGTGACGACTCCGATTATGACGGCGTACAGAAAACCCAATCGGAAGGTGAAGAGGAAGAGGAGAAGAGAGAAAGGGGGTTTAGGGTTTGGGAGGAATCCGAGGCCCAGGCCGGGGCAATTGAAGATCCGAAGGGGGTCATGGGAATGGAAATGGAGATGTTGATTGGGGAAGTTTTCGAGGCGGTGTCGGCTATGAAGAGGGCGTACGTTAGCCTGCAGGAGGCGCATTGTCCCTGGGATCCGGATAAGATGAGGGTTTGTGACGTGGCCGTGGTGGCGGAGCTGAGGCGACTAGGGGTGTTGCGGGAGAGGTTCCGGCGGAGGAGCAACGTAGACGGTTGGGGGAGGGAGAGGGAGAGGGAGAGGAGGGTGGTGGGGGCGACGCTGAGGGAGGTGGTGGCGCCTTACGAGGCAGCGGTAGAGGAGCTGAAGAGAGGGATGAAGGTGAAGGAAGTAGAGGTGGAGAATTTGAGGGAGAAGCTGAGGACAGCGGCAAGTATTAGTGGCGGCGGCGGGAGTGGTGGTGGAAAGAAAGGGAGGTCTCATTATCAGTCAAAGAGGAGAGTTAGCTGCAGTAGTCAAGCTCCTCCCGGTAAATTCTCTCCTCTCTTTTCATGTCAAATTACAGAAATAGTCATAGTGGAAATGTAGCTGACTTATTGACCACCATTACTGTCCTTTTATAAATTCTCTTTATAATCATGTGAATGAAACATTGTAGAAATATTATTCTTTTTATAAAAATAATAATTTCCTAAAGAAATTATACAATGTAGTAGAATTAGGACGACTAACAAAGCCCGAACCAAGGAAAAAAAAGAAGAAGAAGCTTTTTTAAAGCCTGAATTTGAATATATTCTTCACCGAACAATTTATGTATGAATATGTATGGGCAAACTTTAATATGGGATAAAATAAGTAAAACTAATAAATGGATTCTAAAGGTTATATTTGTAATAGTTTTGATTTCTATCTGTATGTAGATTTAGACAGACACAAATGTACATAATTATTATCAACTTTTTATGAGTTTGTTATCTATGTGTAGTCAGTATAATTTGTGAAGGCATATTAATCTGTTTTTTTACTAGTAATTCAGATACTATTTGTACTTTGTTGTTGTCGATTGAAGTTTACTTTCAAAATTTCACATTAAATATCTTTATATTTAACCAAGTTATTACCTTGAATTTTCTTTTTGAAACTTGAATGTTGTAGTTCCAGTCATAGTTGGTGCCTATTAACCCCCAACCCTAGCTCAATCCCTTTATAACATATGATGCATCAATTAATGCTGGTGGTGAGACTCAAGCCCCCACTCATTTGGAAATAATGTTTTGTTAGAGAGCTCTTCTATACGCAGACATGATAATTGGATATGAGCTTTTTACAATTTCACATATTTAAATGTTGAAAGCTCAAGTCAATCTTTTCTTAAATTTAAAATATATTGGAGAATTTTAAAATACATATAATATCTATACTAAATTAACCATCATCAAACATCAAAAGCCCCTAAATGAAGTATTAGCGCGTCAACATCTGACCACTGATTGCCAATGACAGTTTCGCTGTCGCCAGCGCCGGAGATATTTGAAGCCACAATGAGCATGGTAAGAGAAGCATCCAAGTCATTCACAGCTCTTCTACTATCACTCATGAAATCTGCCCACTGGGACATAGCAGCCGCTGTAAGATCCATCGAAGCTGCTGCAGGGACCACCACCGCAGCCACCATGGACTCCATTGTGGGACCCAACCACGCAAAGTATGCAATGGAATCATACGTGAACCGTAAAGTCTTCCAAGGTTTCGACCACGAGACGTTTTACATGGACGGCAGCCTCTCCTCTCTCCTCCACCCCGATCAGTTCCGTCGCGACTGCTTCACTCAGTATCGTGACATGAAAGCAATGGACCCCATTGAACTCCTCGGCATCCTGCCCACATGCGACTTTGGCAAATTCTGCTCTAAAAAGTATCTCTCCATTATTCATCCCAAAATGGAGGAGTCTTTGTTTGGTGACTTGGAGCAGCGCTGCCAAGTTTTGGCCGGAAACCACCCCAGGAGTCGGTTTTATGGCGAATTTCTGGGGCTCGCCAAGGCAATTTGGCTGCTGCATTTGCTGGCATTCTCGTTGGAGCCACCACCAAGTTATTTTGAGGGTAGTAGCGGAGCAGAGTTTCATTCGCAGTATATGGAGAGTGTGGTGAGGTTTCCTGGCGGAAGGGTGGTGGTGGGTCAGGTCGTGGGTTTTCCGGTGAGCCCTGGCTTTAAGCTTGCGAATGGATCCGTTATCAAGGCTAGAGTTTATCTTGTTCCCAAAAATGGATTCTAGGCAGAAGAAAGTATGACTATATGAGCTACTAGTTCAGAGTTTAATTTTTGAATTTTCTGTGATGTAAACGGTTGGTAGATTGAAGATATGAATGGAATTTGCCAGAAAAAATTCGGAGTTGTTAATAAGTCTGTTTTTAGCTTTATAGTGAAGAGCTCTCAATCTTTCATGTTTGAGTTCTACAAAGTAGTACAAACATATGATCTAGGTTAGATTCCTCATAGTAGAGACCAAAGACAGTAAAACGGTACGCAGCCTACATTAGCTATACCTTAATAATGAAGTGCAAAGAGTTTATTCCAATTCAGTTCAGCAATCCAATCTTAATTCTTGAAAGGAGATTTTTTAGTTTAGAGAAAACAAAAATATAATAGAGAGTCTAACATAATAGGAAGAGATTTAAGTATGTTCTACCCGCAAGTCCGATTACTAAGTTCGAATCAAACTCAACTTGAGTTCAATGAGTCAAGTTCAAAAATTTCTTTACCTATTTTAATTGAACCAAACAATGAGGTGTTCGGCTCGAGTAAATTCGCCTCGTTTACATTTAATTAATTTATTATTCTTATTTTTATAATAAAAGAGTTATGACTCAAGCTTAAATTCGATTAAATTAAACTCACTTAATTCGAGCTTGACTTGTTTATCAAAGGGACCAAGTTAATAATAAACCAAATCTCAAACTCGTTTAAAATTCGATTTGACTAAACTTATTTAACTTTTAAACGAGTTTGAACTCAACAAAGACCAACTTGACTTGTATAGATTGTTCCATTATTATATAATTATAAATAGAACTAACCATACACACTTTTGAACAGTTTTTTTTTCAATCAATCTGAATTATATTCAATAGCAAGCATGTGACAAAAAAGAAAATATCTTCTAAATTGAAACAAAGATTTAAAGAAAAAACTAAAAGAAAAGGCTAAAAGAATTTCTAGGCCTCTCGCCAAACAAGAGGTCCTAGTTTCGATCCCCAAATTAGCCCCCAAAAAAAACAAGGGGATTTCTCACATCTTTTTAATCTAAATAAAGAAAGTTGTGTGCGTGTTAACGTTTCCAGATTACAACTGTGTAACAATGGTAAAGTTTGATTTGAACCGAGATTAGATTGATGCTAAAGCCATGATATTACGTCTCAACTATAAAAGTTAACTTTATATCTGTTCTTATCTTATTGGTTACAAAGTTTTTGCTTTTACATTTTCTTTAATTTCTAATCTAGTGTAATAATAAGATGTACTTGTGAGAATATTAGTCTATATAGGTAAGCTACATATATTAATGGAACTTTTCAGACGCGGAGGAAAAGAAAGGAAAAGGAAAGAGACTAAATGTAAAAAAAGGATAAAATCTATCTCAACGAAACCAATTTAAAACTTCTGATTATTTCCATAAAAAATAATTATAAACAATTTTAAAATAAAGTTACCAAATATTTTTTACTTCTTAAAACTGATTATAAGCAGATTTGATTGCTTATAAACAAATTTGTGTGCTTATAAGCAGTCCAAAACACCCTTGAACACAAATCTAACCATATGTACTTTTTAAAAAAATTAATATTAGGAACAATGCTAAAACACAATGTAAAAGATGAATTAAAGAGCTCCTACGAAATTTTAGATTTTATTTTTTTTCCTTCCTTTTCCCTCGGGTTTTCCAAGTTCCAATCGAAAAGTAATAATCATCTGAGAGTTACTACTGTCATTTATCCGCCAGAGACAAAATTGGGTTAGAAATATTAATTATTAAAGCATCTAACTTTAGTATACTTCCTTTTCCAGGAGAATGAAAAAAGCCTCACCTTTACGTTTCCAAAAGGCTGGAGTACCTTGAAGGGAAAAAGCTTTCCAGACCTGTTCCCGTACACTATCTATTTATCAGAATACTTTTGGAAGCTGCTCCATTCCATACCTGTCCGAGACATGAATATTTTTCTTCTACATATTTCTGAAAGCTACTATAGTGAGAACAGAAAACTTAACCCCCAAAGAATAGAAATTGGAAATAAATGAAAGAAAAAACACGACAGCAAGCACACACGACACGACAATGAAAACAACAAAAAAGGTGTGAATAGCTTACGACACAACGAGAGATGAGTGCATTTATTCACATTCTAAAAACTGAAATAGTAATGAGACAGGAAAACAGGGTTGTCTTCATAATATAATTCTAATTTTATAATCTGCATTTAGAGCTCAACAACAATGTTCAAATATGATATTCAGATCTCACGATAGATGATAATGTTTATATATCAAACATCTCATTACCTATAATGATCGTATATAATCAATATTACATAGATGAATACATGATACGAGTAGATATTGTTATATATCCATGCTACCTAAGAACACCAAACAAATACGATTGAGTTTCTGCACTCATATCTTTATACAACTCATCCAATGTCTTCTGTTTCCAGCCTTTCGTGATATCTATTAAATCTCGCAAAATATTATCATGTGCCTTGTTTAAACTTTAATGTATCCACTGTCCCAATGCTACATTAATTGTAGGATTGGACAGGAGAAAAGGAAGTATGCCATCTCATGTATCTACCTTCCTTCAAAGTAATCAAGTTTGTAAGTTGATTCCATTATATTATCTCAAAGAATAGACTAGCATATAAATTTTATACGGAGAGGATCGAGCTTAGGGGACCTTTCCGATAAAAGAATTCTCGTAACTTGAGGCAAATTCCAAGAAAAAACTAACAGTCTTCCTGTATGCCGATGATAAGAGATAATGTATTCTTCCTCGTGATGTAGTCTACAGTTCCCTGACAAAAAATTTCTTCACCTGTCATGACAATAAATAAAAAAAACTTTTTTAGTGCCGTTGCTAATCTGTTACAAGCCCAAGAACGTTAAAACAAGGCTCTTTCAAGATTCAGACATAATTGTGCCACGTAAACATGCTACTAAATTTCCAGAATCTATTGACACGTGGGGGAAAAGTGGGAAGACATATTATCAAACGTAATAGTGACACAAAACAAATCTACAAAGTTTACCACAATACACTAATGAGAGACAAAAGAGGGGAACTCGTGATCAGAACAAAGTAGACATAAGATTTGGGGAATAGCTTCTAGAACCTCAAAACAAATCATAAGACTCGGCTTAGCGGTATTTGGATTTAGTACATAACAATGAGAGAGAAATTGTATTATTGTGAAACAACGAAATGCACAAGTACATGGATGCAGTCCTGAGAAATGGAAACCCCAAAATGGAAGTAGGAAAGACAGGTGGGAGGGACTAATCTGTGTCATGAAAGTATGAAACAAGCTAAATTTTATAATAGAGGTATGACCAATGGGAAGGAGCATCCAAATGAAGTGTCCTACCCCTTCTATATCAGGATGCGTTGGAAGGCTTTCAGGCAGGATGATAAAAGGTTTAGATGGGCTGTAAACTCTAAGTTTACATTGAACAAAAACATTTTTGGTAACACTGGGTTAAAAGTTAACTATTTGAGTAATTTAGGGTGCAGAGATATCCCAAAGTTCCTATCGAGAAGAAAAATGCGGTAGAAAGAAAACATGTAGGCTTACTTGTTCAAACATCAAAAACATGATAACGTTCCAGGATCCTAGACGACCAAAATTTGGGAGGAATCCTTTATAGAATGCAAAGGGACCCTGCAAAAAGTAATCACAGTAAGTACTTGATAAATTGATGGCTTTTATACCAATTTATCCTCTTTTAATGACAACTTAAAATATAAAATACCTACATCCCTGCACCATCAAAGATCGTAATGCAACCAAAAATAAAGAATGAGAAGACAGCCAGAATGCAGCATTACGTCAAGTAAATATATACAAGAAACGAAACAGCTCAAAAAAATCCGGAACCGTAAAACTAGTAAATAAAAGAAAAAACACAGAATATAAGGAAAAGAATAATAGTGAATGGAAAAGAAGTAAGTCAGAGAAATTATCCTGTTCTTTTTGTTGACTAAATACTATCTCACTTAAAAAAATCTTGGTTTCCCTATTTACTTATTTTGTGCATTTGTAAGCAAATAGACATAATAAATTCAAATTTACCTCACCAGAAATACTCTTCTTAAATAAGCAATGAAAAAGGGGATGAAAGATTTGAATCATTCACTTATACTGAAAAGCCTAATCACTTGGAAATGAATATAAAGTCCAGGAGGATTAAACTCTACCAATAACTAATGAAACTACATCACTTTAACACAACCAGTCATAACTTTAAAAGTTCACCATACTGAAACTGTGCCCTCCAATGCCAAATAGCAAGATAAACAATAACAACAATGAACATTATCAACTGAATACTAAAAACTATATAATTTGAAAATAATTAGACCTCATTTCTCAAAGTTTTTATGAAACAATCTAAGGTGCTTTTGTAGATTGTTTCCCCCATCATTCTAGATTTGACCTGAAACATAATGAGCAGCACATTTACGGGGTTAGTGAAAGCTCTGATCATAATTCTGTAAAATTAGGTATAAATCTTACATGAAACAAATAGAATAAAAAATTCTTTTCTCTTCTTTAACTTTTGATCTTGTAAAGATTCTTTGCTAATAATATGTAATCTATATATATATATATATATATATATATATGAATAATACGTGAAAAATGAAAATAGACTTTATGAGAATTATTCTTTTGAAAGAAAAAAGATAGTTACCAATAAAAAAAAGAGAGTAATGCTATGGGTATTCTGTCAACCAAAAACACATCATTACTACACTGGTTGCTTAATATCTATATCTGTTATGTATGGCCCACCATGAGAGCAAGCAATATAATAATGACACGTGTATTTGAGACACAAACTTCGAGATCACATTTGGGACCCCTTGCATTACTCATAAAAATAGACAAATAATTAAAAACAAGAAATTTTAATACATAACTACTATGTTCATACAGTTCAATAATTTTTTGTACAGATTATTTTATGATTTTATAGTTGCCCCACTATGTCCGAATTATGAAATATATTCACCTTGGCGCCTCAGCTAATTCAGATCCTCCCTACTGTTACACATTTCAGTTTCGTACCATTTCCCAATCATTTTCTCAATAACACTAAATCTGTTTCGTAAAAACACTATGTAACTAATAAAGCTGAAAAGGTATAGTTTAGTACACCTGCTTAATATCAGAGGGCATATCTGGACAAAGCAAATTATTATTGATGCAATAAACTACCTATTGTTGAAAATCATAATCGACAAGTTTGCAGAAAGCAAAGAGGAGTAATATATCTTTGCATCATTCTGACTCATTCCCTTAAAGAGGTTTAAAACTCATCAATGACAATTAGATAGTAGCTTCAGCAGGTACAAATGTTGATACATATATATATATAGCATGTAAAATGATGATGCCTTAAAATGAAGAGGCCACCTAGGCGACTAAAATCAAAGAGTCAATGTTTTATACAGCTCTACTACAGATTAGATTCAGGTGAGGGAACCTTACCACCTTCAATTTAACTGCTCTGGCTTTACAAAGAGACATCTACAGAAGTAGGATCCATCGAGCTGAATTAGATAGTGAGTAATTCCGGAGTTCTAAAGTTGTGCACTTGAGCCGTTGAGCGCACCAAGCTAAGTAAATCTCAAGTTGTTAATAAAAACCTAACATATGTACCGTTTCTGTAGGAGTGAAAAATATATTTCCTCAATTTCTACAAAGCAAAGTATCAGCATTAAGAGAGTACTTGTAGCTTTATTTGCTAATAGATGCGTCCATCAATTTAAATGGCCACTAGGACATGATGCTCACTTCATAAGTTTAGTCCTAAATTTAATTCTCAAAAATGTCCTGGTCTGTTCTGTATGCAGATATCTACTGCATATTTGTTAGTATACTATAGTTGGGGCGTAGTGGTGCTTCATGCATACACTTCTGCTCTCTTCAAATTGCAGTTCTGCTATAAACAATTTTTCAAATCAATCCCAAACCATAGGGAGCAGAGTCCATAAAAGTAGAATTTTTTAACAGGAGTTTTAGAGATGGATGACAAAACAGCTTCACTTTTAAAAAATTCTAAGAAGTGATTCAAGTACAAAGGGTAAAATTTACCACATCAAGAGGAGATCCGATGCAGACTGCAAAGAACCCTGCCCCTAAACCGGCTAGTAGATGAATTAAAATACTGTCTGTGAACCCTAGAATTTGCATAATTGTCTGCATAGCACAAACAAAATTTAGGATCATAGTTGATAAACACAGAACATAAAGCAAGTAAATGACAATTTAACACGAGTATTCCAAGCAATAAACTCATGATCATGATTACCTGTTTCACCTGATCATAACTAGCGAGTTCAGCGGCATTAATAACTGCATTTCGTGCAATATTGGGGCCCAGCCCAGTCCACAAAGCAGCCAGTCCTTCCTGTTTTTATTATTGTAAAGCTCTAAGCAGCAAAACAAAAGATAAAATCATATTAGCCAATCTTACTAAACTCACCTGTTGCACTATGGTGTAGTAAGCACTTAGCGCACTGGAATAACGCTTAGGCACTTCCGCAGGCAATTTGCCTTCAGCTTGAAGGCGAACTTTCACAAGATCAGTTGGATTAGCCACTGCAATCGCTATGGCACCTGCTCAATAAGATAAGCATCCACTCAAAAACATAGAGGTAAACAGATCACAATTTTAGCACATTTATATGAGGAAACAAGAGGCCGGTGCAAATTCTAAACCAAATTCTGAAGACATTTGATTTGACGACATAATAAAGATAATAAGGGCAATAGTTAACAAATTTGCTTACCAGTAATCAGAGCAGCAAGTATTTTTTGGAACAAAGAAACATCTCCAGTAAAATCACTGCCAACAAAAAAGGCCTTGACCTGTATCATAGGTAGTTTATATAGAGAACATGCATATAGTGTAACACTAAAATCAAGTAGGCGTGGACTTTAACACTTACAGGCTCATACAAGCCAATCCTTAGACCCCCATATATAAACTGGCGATGTAATCCCGGTATAATGCCTTTCCATAGAGCTGATAAACCTTCTTCTCTAGCAATAGTAGCAACTGTACCCAACATACCCCTGTACTTAGGTGCACCAGTTCCTTCTCCTAAGACTGTTCGTTTTTGGAGCTGAAGCCTGACTTTAGCAGTGTCTAGGGGAATGGTACACAGCTAGACAGATCCAGAGCATGAAAGGTTATAATACCACCATGATAATTTGTTATCTTTTAAGTTTTAAACTGCAGTAGCTAAAGATAGAAATATTCTTTCACAATGATAAAAGGAAAAGGGCACATATAAAAGCTTATGTAGCTCTACGAATGTCAAAAACCCTCAACTCTTAAAAATTAATCTATTACGCCAGGTTACACGTAACCGTAATAATAGGTAGTAGATCAAATGCAGTTATTGTTGGGGGTTTATCTGAAATTAGCCATTTGAATTTGGATTCAAACTACAAATTCTAAATAATTAAGTTATGTAAAGCTGAGGAATCCACCGACATAATGTGTTGAACTCAGCTGTAAGAGGAATCTTTCGTAACATTAATAATGCATGGATACTTTTCAGTTCAGTTGTACCACAAAACAAAGAAAAGGTAAAAATTAATAAAGAAAGAGCATCAATATTTTCGAATAACATGCACTCAAATAGATATCTGCCAACTAGAAATTTGGAGTATTAGTAAGCAGCTCACATATCAATTCCTCAGGGTTTAATCTATTTTAATGAATTGACTGGTTCAAAGCAGATGAAATCGATCTAAAACCCCCTAGCAAACTCACTTTTGATTAAAAGATAGAATATCGCAATTCCTCATTGCTGAAGCCTGAATGTTATTCCGGATCCCAGAGTGAACAAAAACAGAAAAAGTATAGCTCTTTTCTCACATAGTACGATACCAAAATTCAGCTTGGTTCTGGTGATAACAATATCAACCATCATTATTTACTTGAAGGAACTTTTGATTTCATGATCACACACTATAATGTATTGGGTCAGAGTTTATCCAATCAATATGCATTAGTCGTAAATAAAAAATTAAACTAAACCCTGAAAATCTAAGTACTACTAAAATGATCTCAATTAATGAGGTTAACCGTAAGCAAATTAAAGGAACTTGAGAGGACTGTAAATCGAAATTGAAGAAGTAATTATGAAATTGATTGTGCATTGATGTAGTAATTGATGATGAAGAACATTAACAATACCTCGGCAAAACAAGCGGCGAAGGCGCTGCTGAAGAAGGTTCCGGCGAAAGAGATCACTGTCCTACGACTGAGATCCGCCATTGGCGGTGGCAGATATCGATAAATTAACTGATAAAGTTCCGATTTATACCGAAATTGAAGGTTACGGGTATTACTCTTTCAGTACTATTATATAGAGATTTGGAGATGAAGAAGAGTGATGATGAAGTATAGAAGGCACAATTAGAAGGTAATTTTCACTTACTGTATTTCTATAGTTTAAAAATGGATTTGATCGTTAAAATAGTTTTGGCTTCGATTTTGTTATTTTGTTTTTTAATTGTTGTGTAATTTTCGTTATACTTATTTATTTATTTTGAGACTTTATTTTTTCTATTGTGAAGTTTTTATTTTTACTCATAGAAGTTTTTATTTCCATTCATATAGAAAAGGTTTATTTACACTATGTTACTAGATTTTAAAATGGATGGAGAAAAAAAATGGACGAAAAATTTAAGTTATTTGTTCGATTCTTTGTTACTGAGTTTTTTAATGAACGAAAATAAAAAAAAATAGATGAAAAACGTAGCCTCTTTCATGTCAAATTTTTTCATAAAAATGAACGAATTTGAACGAAAAATTAAATAACATAAGATCATCTTTTATAATCTCTATTATACCATTTAGATTATAATCATAATAAAATTAATATAAAAATTTAGTAACTTAAATGTGAAACTAAAATTTTCTTTCTTTTTCTCTATAAACTTATTAACAACGTGAAAGAAAATATACAAGTTTCCTATTGTATATTTTTCTATTTTTTTTCTTTTCCTTTATAACTTAATGAAGTTTTTCATTTCTTTTTCTTTTTTTGTCCCATGCTCAGAAACAGAAACGAGTGTTAATACTGTACATGAGATTGTTAAAATTTCTCTCCAAGGGGGGACAATCAAAATATTGACTTGATTCCAAATTACATCCTAAACTTTAATCATAAAATCGATTTATACCCTAAATTTTATTTTAAATTAAATGCACCCTAAATTTTGAGTTTCAATCAAGATTTTCAGATCCGGACCAGTCATCGAACCAAAAAAAATACCGGATAGATGGATCACTAGTTCAACCAGTGGTCGAACCGTTATTAACTCAATGACGCCATTAATATATAATGAATAATAAATATATTAATTATTATTATATATTATATATAAATTTTATTAATTTAATAAATATGTAAAATTAATCAATTTATCTACAAAGATATTAAATCATGCTCATAAGTCATAATTCAAAAGTGATAAAATCAAATACAAATGAACATAAACACCTCTAGGATACATTCAAATTCGAAAATTCAACCACAACACCTTAGGTTAGTTGCCAATCTCTCCGATATTAAGAGAACTAAGAATGAACTTTTGTTCAATATAAGTTTGATAGCCCGTGCTTAGTGTGAAAATACTATATATACATACACACACACACACACATATATATATATATATATATATATATATAATTTTACTAATTCATAAATATTTTTTTTGTGATAATGTGTGATTGATATTTTTTTTTTGATTAAAATCATAATAACAATAAAGCATATGCATATGACCATGTGGTATTATCATTCAATACAGTAGCAAAAAAATAGGGGGCCAATAAAGAAGGAAAAAAAAAGTTAGGAACATGCAAAACTTAACACCATTTCTTTAGACACGTGGTCACTATTAACACCATTCATTTACCCTCCTTGAGATCCCCAGGACAAAAAAAATTGATTTCACCTTATCACCTCTTTATGGTCTATCTCCAAATAACTATCATATGCAAAATTTCATTATCTCCAAATAACTATCTTTTCTTTTTTCCCTCTCTCTCCTCATCTTTGATCTTTCGCATTTTTTTTTGTAGGCAAGGGGCAACAGGGAGGGTTAGGGCATGGCTGGGGCCGCGAGCAACTGGGCTGCATGAGAGAGAGATGATGGCGATTGGTATTTTGGTGGTGACTGGTGAGCCGTGCGAGAGAGATGATGGCGATGGGCGATGAGAGAGATTTGATTTTGTACCCAACAGAGAAGAAGCAGAAGTGCAGAGCTGATGGCTGAAGGCAGAAGGGTTGAAGCCCTAATTTTTTTTATCTATGTAAGTAAATAAGGAATCGGTCCAACTCGCGAACCAGTCACTGGGTTAGGCGGTTCAACCGCCGGTTCTCCGGGTTTGAACGATTTTTGGCTTAAAATGGGTTATCGGTTCGACCGTCGGTCCGGTCTGGGTCTAAAAACCATAGTTTCAATACAATTTGCACTTTTCGCACTAAAATTTAAGGTACAAATTATTTTGATGTAGAGAGTGCGGAGGGTGCAAATTGTTTTGAAACTCAAAATTTTAGGATGCATTTAATTCAAAATAAAATTTATGGTGCAAATCAATTTTAGAGTTAAAGTTTAGGGTGCAAATTGGAGATTAGTCCAAAATATTCAGTAGAAAAAAGAGAGTTAAAGTTTAGGCCAAATTGGCTTTTAGTTTAAAAAACTTTTACATTATATTTGTGAGTTTTGGGTAGAATATAAACAGATATAAATTATTTTTAATTAGGATGCATAGAGAAGGAAAAAACCTTAATTTTTAAATATTAATTATCACTTTACTTTTATATTAAATCTTCTTGTATTTGTAAAAATGGGTAATGTAAGGAAATAATTGCATACTTTCAAAAGTTCAGGTGGCTTATCTGATCAAATTGTCAGCTGTGTAGATACGAAGACGATTGATATTATCTTACAATGGACAGAGAACTGCAGGTGGAGACACGAAGGTCACTGGTGTTAACATACAATGACTAGTGAGACCTAGGCTATGTGGCTATGTTCGACTTGACGAGGACATCATGACTTTAACTGAGAAATTTATAACACCTCAGTCGCACATCAAAACATATAGAAGATATTAATATGTGTATAATGATCCAAGATACCATTCATAATAGCTTTAGTCATAACATATTGAATGAACCTATAATGTTTTAAGATGACATAAAAAGATACTAATAAAATAGTAGATTAGGTCCTAACACTTTATGATTTAATTTGTCCTGGATTGTTATATAATGTTTAGTTATTCTTTAATTTTACAGTAGAAACCCCTCCCAGGTTATTGTAAAATATTGTCAAGTTAATTGTAATTTTTACAATAGAAAACCCACTCATGTTATTTTAAAAAATCTTGCAAGTTGATTGCATAAAAATAAAGTGGTAAACAGTTTTTAAAATTCTTTGGTAAAATATTATCAAGTTAATTATAATTACTTTATTAATTAAAGTAATTTTAAAGTAGAACTCTCTGAAATTATTTTTAAAAAGAGTAATTTTATTTGTATAAACTGTACACAAACATTTATGCACAAAAACTATTATAAGTAGGGTTGAACAAAAAACGAATAAAACTGAATAATCGAACAGAATCGTATTGTTTTAACCGAATTATTTCGGTTATTCGGGTATATTCAGTTATAACCGTTTTATATTTCAGTATTCGGTTTCGATTTCGGATATAGAAATTAGACTGTTTGCGTAACCAATTAACCGAATTAGAAACTTTAAAAAAAACAAACAAACTATTTTTAATTAGAATTTGATAGACTTTGTCATATTGATTATGTACTTATGTATTGTTAATTTGAAATTATTAAACTAGTTTATGAATTATTATGATTGTGAATTGTGGTTAAATATTGTTTGAAAACTTTAGTGTGAAATCTGAAATGAAATTTTTTGTTTTGTAAAATTAAGTTCATATTTCAGTTATTAATCGAGTTTCGGTTAGTACTAATTTCGGATATTTGCTTGAATAGTGAAATTGTATAAAATTCAGTATTCGATTATAACCAAATAAACTATTCGGTTTGGTTATAACCGAATACTCACCCCTAATTATAGGGGTGCATAAAGATCAAGCTGGTCCTGATTAATCCCGGTTAATCCTTGTCAAACCAAACCAGTCCAGGGGGAATTTGTGCCCCAAAAATTGGACTAAAAGAGGCCCCCAAGCTAAGCACACAGGCGAAGGCTTTGTAGGCCTACCCCCTTTTCTCCCTCCAAATTTTTATTGCTTTAAAGAAAGTTATACTCCTATTTTACTTCAAAAAATATATAAATAACATAATATTATTTCAAATTAAAAAAACTACATTACATAAATTGATAAATTGATGAAAATCTAAGAATTGTAATATAAACAAATGTATAAATTAATTAAATTACAAAGAAATGTGTAAATTGTAGTACAAAGAAAAATATTAAAAAGTAATTACATGAAAAAGTCCATGTGTAATTCAAATAAATTAAATAAAGTAATTATGAATAAATATGTAAATTTATTTACAAATAAACATGTTATTGAATTATTTATATTGTCTTGTAGTCGATGTAATATCTAATAACTTTGAAATTCTTCTAGTGAATCTTCTATATTGAGATCGCTCGAACCATATTCATTTAGCACTTTATCTTGTACTCAATGTTGAAAAAATAGCAATATTAACAAGAGAATGTAAACTATAAAATTGGAACAACTTATCTGAAAAACGAATGAGATCGAAGCGTAGCAAAGCTACTGTCCTAAAAAGTGATTTCGCCCCCACTGGTAATAACTTTAGATACAAATGGGCTCCCGGCGTTCACCCTCCAGGATTCAACAGTGAAACCTCCGATTGTGTGTACTCACAGAAAGAGACTTTGGACTTGCCTTTGTGGATTGCCCGACTCAAAGAAAAGTAGAAGAATGTTTTAATGAAGAAATAATTTGTTCATGTATGAAATTGTAATTCTTAACATCAAGATTTGCTCAAGTATTTATAGGAGAATGGGGATGAGATTTAAAGCATAAAACATGTTTTTTTGTGACTTAATCAACAAAAAACATGTAAGTTAACTTAACTTAGTAAAGCAAGGAAGAAGTTTAAGGAACAAAAAATGTGTTTGAGACTTAATCAACCAAAAACATGGAATTCAAAGATATATTAGTGTACCAAAGAAAAGTTCTCAAACTAAAACAATGTGGGACTTTGCCAAAACTAAGGCTTTTGAAGCACAACCAATAAATGAAAAATTCACAACTAATCAATGTGGGACTTTAGTAAAACAACCGCTTTTGAAGCACAACCAACAAATGAAAAGTTCTCAACTAACCAATGTGGGACTTTGGCAAAACTAAGGCTTTTGAAGCACAACCAACAAATGAAAAGTTCACAACTAATTAATGTGGAACTTTGCCAAAACTAAGGATTTTGAAGCATAACCAACAATCCCCCACATGATTCAAAATTATTAAGAAGAATTTAGAAGAAATGAGAAAGGCAATGGATTTTAGATACATCATATCGATACCTTGTTGGTTTGAACCGACACTTAGTGGAACAAGCTCATGATTGTAGATTATAGGTGAATAAAAATCTTGAACCCATTATCTATGATACAAACAGTTGAACTTGCACATATACCAAAAAATCTCGAATCCACACAAGTCCGCGGTTGGGCGCGTTCTAGGCTATGCGCCATATCCCAGATTTTCATAAAGGCTCTAGAGAGTTTGTCATAGGCTCTCATAGGAAGCGGCCTACACTTCCACCTTTATATAGGTGAACTCATCAAGTGTAAATTGACATACACCACCCTTTAGTGCTATGAGTTTCATTAAGAATCTAAACAATTCATCCTTTCACAATTTGTCAGTAAGCACATGCACACAACAAGGGATATAAATAATTGCAGTGCTATAATTAAGTAATTCCGTGACTTGTTGTTACCCATTGAACCCAATTCATGGGATCTCCAATCACATGGGTTGGGTTTCCATCACATATTACTTACTCAAGATGTGCAATAGTCCCATCCCTCTAGATGCTTCTTGGACACTCTTTTTAATCAATCCCTTTGTTAGCGGATCTGCTAGGTCCTTTTCAGACCTCTCAAATTTCATGAAAATAACACCGTTACTGATCAGTCCTCGTACAATATTATGTCTCAAGCGAATATGTCTCTGTTTTCCATTATACACACGGTTCATTGCTCACCCAATAGCAGCTTGAGAATCACAATGTAGAGATATAGAATGATTTGGTTTTAGACCACAACTGAATGTTAGCCAATAAATTCTCCAACCACTCTGCTTCTGTACCTGCCAATTCTAATGCAATAAATTCAGATTCCATAGTAGATCTAGCAGTGCAAGTTTGTTTAGCAGATCTTCGAGAGATAGCTCTTCCACTTAAAGTAAACACATATTTACTAGTGGAGTTTGATTCATCATTATCAGATATCCAATTAGCATCACAATATCCTTCTAAAACATTAGGATGACCAGTAAAATGTACACATACATTAACTGTTCCTTTTAAAATATCTCATTAGACGTGACAATGCATTCCAATGATCTTGTGAAGGATTATGTGTTTATGTGCTAAGTCTACTAATGGCATATGCAATATCGGGTCGAGTACAATTTATTAAGTATATTACACCATCAATGATTCTGGCATCTTCAGTTTGTGCAATATCAATCCCCTTTATTTTTCTTTAAATTACACTAGAGTCACAAGGTGTTTCGAATGACTCTTCATTAAAGAAATTAAATTTCTTAATAATTCCACATAATGAGACTGAGTTAAAAACAAACCATGTGCATTTCTATTAGTTCTCATGCCAAGAATCAAGTTCGTTTTTCATGTCAAATTTAGAGAATAAAAATATTTTAATAGTTTTCACAACTTTCTCATCAGTACCAAATATCAGCAAGTCATCCACATACGAATAAATAATCACATCACAATTTCCATGTTTTGTATCTCATGCATATATCACATTTCTCATGTTTCACATCTTATGTATAATATCACATTTCTCATGCTTCACATCTTATGTATAAGTCACATTTTATACATGCTTCATCTTTCTCATATTGTACATTTATACATGTTTGACATATGATACATGTTCCATAATACTCATGTTTCGCGTTTCTTAAATTATATAGTTCATATAGAACAATTAACTTTAATCATCAACTGACTATTAACAGTTATTATCTCATCGTTGCACGGAGTGCACATTAAAATAATTCATAAGAATTTCACATAATGCTAAACATTAGCACATAACACATAACAACAAGTGCTGAAAAACTTGTTTTAAAATTATCAATAAACTCATCAGATTTTAACTTCGTTTAAACACCCAATAAATTTACATCTTTTAGGCAAAATAATTAGCTCTCATGTATGATTAGTCATAATGGATTCTAGTTGACTATTAATGACATCTTTCCAAAAGATTGCATCAATTGATTTCATTTCTTCTTTTTAGGCCCATCTTTAGTTACCAAAATTTTATATGCAACATTGTTTGAAACATATCCAATAAAAATACAAAGCATTGTTTTATGTCCAATTTTATTCCCTTTTAAATCTGTTATAGCTATTTTAGCTAGACACCCTCACATTTTAAGATTACCCCAAGTTAGGGCATGTTCATTCCATAATTGATATGGTGAAGAGTCTTTATCATTTTATATGGAACTCTATTAAAAGTTATTTTTTTTCTAGAAAAACAAGCTTTTTTTCCACATATTAGAGGATAAGATAAAGCTAATAAACATGATATTCATCATATTTTTAAGTGTTCTATTTTTCCTTTCTAACTAATTTTCACCCTTAGCTTTATTTAATAAATATTTCTTCCGCTTCATCTTTTAAAGGCAATGAGATAGATTTGAGTATATCTAGAATTATCATCATTGTTCACCATCTTTGCCACATGAACCAAAGATTCAACAATATAAATACAAGAAGCATTCTTGTTATTCAATTCGGCAGAAACATTAAGTACAAATAAACCTCCATTACAAAAGCATGTTTCCACAAAATCTCCATTACGAGTAAGTACAAGTTTATAAGACTCAAACATAAGTTTAATGTCAGCTTTGTTCAACAAAGATCCAGACACAAAATTTTTACGAATATTAGGTACATGAAGCACATTATGCAAAACAATAGTTTTGCCCGAAGTTAATTTAAGCAACTTTGGTGGTTCGAGAATCCTCCATAAAATATTCTCTCCATTTGTCGTATTTTTGTAATTAAGGATTACAATTCTATTTGCACAAATGTGTCTAGTGGCACCGATATTTATTATCCATTCTGTAAAATTGTCAACTAGGTTTACAACAACAATATCATAGGTTTCGGACATATTCATTCCTTTCCCAATAACCTCCCACACAATAGTCTGGTATTTATAAGTTTGCTCTATTACAGGTAGAGTTACACAAATGGCCTACGGTCTGGACCGACCTTAGGTCTAGACCGACCAACCAGTTATATAAAGGACTTGGCTAAATTAACAACTTACTCAACCCACAAGAATTAGGCCCTTACAAAATTTTTACTTAGTAGTCATTTTATAAGGAAAACTTCCTTAGGTTTTTAGCATTTAACCAATGTCGGACTTAGAGACAAGCAGACAACCAAAGAACAAGTGGATGTCTATCCCACATCGGATATAAATGGCTATTACTCCAAGTTCACTAAGTATTTATATGATAGTCACTTTGTTTCTTTACATATTACTTCAACTTTTGAAGTCCCTCATTGTCTAATAATAATGTAATCTTGTCCTACATTTATTTTATAAATGGAGAAAAAGTATATTCAGATAGTGAACAAGGTATTAGATCATGTAGTGTCCCTCACATGTATGATTATCTTTAACATAATTCCCTTTTGCAGAATTATCTCCATTCGATTTTTCAAAAATTTCAGTAGCAGTATAATCAAAAATAATAATCTTATCAAAAACAACATTAACAGTAGTAGCAGGGACTTCCATAATAGGATCCACATACACATTCCAGATTCATAGTTTCTAAATAAAACATGTATTCTTGTTAATAGATAAAATCACTTTTTAGATTGTTGGAAAAATAGCAATATTAACAAGAGAATGTAAACTATAAAATTGGAACAACTTATCTGAAAAACGAATGAACTCCCGGTAATAACCTTAGGTACAAATGGACTCCCGGTGTTCACTCTCTAAGATTCAACGGTGAAACCTTCGATTGTGTGTACTTACAAAAATAGACTTTGGACTTGTGTTTGTGGATTGTCCGACTCAAAGAATAGTAGAAGAATATTTTAATGAAGAAAGAGTTTGTTCATGTATGAAGTTGTAATTCTTAACATCAAGATTTGCTCAAGTATTTATAGGAGAATGAGGATGAGATTTAAAGCATAAAACATGTTTTCTGTGACTTAATCAACAAAAAACATGTAAGTTAACTTAACTTGGTAAAACAAGAAAGAAGTTTAAGAAACAAAAAATGTCTTTGAGACTTAATCAACCAAAAACATGAAATTCAAAGATATACTAGTGTACCAAAGAAAAGTTCTCAAACTAAAACAATGTGGGACTTTGTCAAAACTAAGGCATTTGAAACACAACCAACAAATAAAAAATTCACAACTAATCAATGTGTGACTTCGGCAAAACAAATGCTTTTGAAGCACAACCAACAAATGAAAAGTTCTCAACTAACCAATGTGGACTTTCGCAAAACTAAGGCTTTTGAAGCACAACCAACAAATCAAAAGTTCACAACTAATCAATGTGGAACTTTGCCAAAACTAAGGATTTTGAAGCATAACCAACACTCAAGTCATTGCATTCATATAATCCTTGTAGCAAATGCAAATTTATATAGACATACTTGATTAAGTCTATTCCTTTTACCAACTATTAGTTGTGTAGTGATAAAATGGTCGTTTATCAATGTTTGAGTTCAATTTTCACCCACAATCGGTGATTTATAACAATTTTACGTCTTGCACGTTATTCATAGAGAATTCTAAAGTTTTGATCTTGATATAAGTGCACTAGGGGTTGCTTAATATATGTGTGATTGTTTTAGGTGTAATATGTCCCGTTGTCAAGAGCTTAGGACATGTTACCTGCCTCTCATTTTTGCATTAAAAAAATCCACTCCTTTTCTCGTCTAATATCCTAAATAGAAGAGGAAAACAAGATTTTGAAATTATTGTGCGAGCTCGGACAATTAATGGATCATGGGCCACATCTACCATTATTTTTGCACCAACTTAGTAAAATTAAGATCTTATATATCTTTCTCGGCCATTAAACATGCAAATTATTTTGAGTATATGAACCAAGTTCATTTAAATAAGTAGATGTTGTTGTTTTTTTTATTTCTTGAATAAAAATAAAGGCTTTTTAGAAGATAAAAAAGCGCTAACAGTGTTCCTTTACGAGTTTACCATAAATTAAATCATAATATGTATAAAAATCTTGAAAAACATTATTTTAAGTTTGAATGGAGTTAGAAGAATCATAAATTTCTAACGATATAAATATATTATAAAATTTATAATAGGGGTTTTATGTTTTAAAGTATACTTTAACATTAAATATGTAGAGTTCCACCTAAATTGTACATCAAATTCAGGTTTTATAAATTTTGCAATTTGCCTATGACAAAATATTTAAAATCTTGTCTTCTTCTGACTATAAATAAAGTACACATATTTTTAATTTTAACTATTATTATATAACTAAAATACATAACATGGCAAACACATCTACTACGAAAAATTGTATCATTTAAAATTAAGTTTAAATTTCTTTAAAAAATGATATATATTGCGACTTTACATGTAAACTTTTTTATTGTGAGTTACGTGGATAAATCTAATTGATAATATTTTTACGATGTATTTGATATAGTAGGCTAATTTTATAATCCTATCTCATCTCATGTATTGATATACGTCGCAATCGTATTTCGGCTAAAAAATTTCGCAATATATAACATGACTCAATTTCTTTTTCTTTACGTAACAATTGCCACCGTATTATTTGTTTTATTATAAAAAAATAATAATCATTATTTTATCTTTAAGTTTGACTTCACAAATAATTTTTATAAGAGTTATAGAAACCGGTATGTGATACTTGAAATAATTCAAACAATAATTATTTTTCTCATTATTCTAGTTTGTGAATCAACTCAATGAGCAGTAAGAAAATATAAGAAATACTATTTTAATCAGCAGACCAAACATCACACCTTAAACGAACTCTTACCGTCAAATTAGAAAAACATGCAATCATTTTTTTAACACTTAAATATAATTTCAGAGTATCATGTTTGATAGTAATTTTACTTGTTTATATTTCGATTGCACGCGGTGGTTGATATAAGTTGTAACGATAGTCTCACTATTATAATATCAAGAACTAATCAAATTTGATTAAGGAAGGATGAAATAAACTCACAAATAAACCTCACATAAAGAGGAAAAATAAACTCACAAATAAACTTTCCATAATAGAAGAAATAAATTCATTTAAATAAAAATCGAATCTGAGACCTAAAGGTCACTGTACCTCAGTTTTAACTATTAGACTAAGACATCATCAACACAATAGATGCACTTAAACTTTCTAATACCATCCACCAAAATTTCATCAATTAATTCTTCTCAAATTTTAGCTCTACGATTTGATGGTCTAAAAGACAAAGGAGTTGATGAAATAATTAAATTGGGGGTTGAGAATCTTGAAGATGCCATAATTTAAAGAAAGGTAAGAAATGAAATTGAAAATACGTAAGATTGCAAATAGGTTAGAAAAAAATTAAAAAGATAACACTTTTGAATTTTGGTTAGTAAGAGGGAGTTAATATTGATAGTAGGAAAGCGTGAAAATGAATTGGGAAAAAATTATAATGAATCATTAAGTATTTATAGGTGTACAAATACAACTGTTAGCCTGTTAAATTATATTGGACTAAAATACCTTTAAAACATGTGAAATTAATTGTAATTATTAGTTATCATATTAAATATAATAATAATTGTCCTAGTTAACTCAACAATTAGAATGAGTTAACTCATTTTAGTTGATGAGTTAATTCGGATGGTCATTCAATTGATCTTCTTCCCTGCTTTTATATATAAGGTATTAAATGTAATAATAATTGTCCTAGTTAACTCAACAATTAAAATGAGTTAGCTCATTTTAGTTGATGAGTTAACTCGGATGGTCATTCAATTGATCTTCTTCCCTGCTTTTATATATAAGGTATTGATAGGTGTACAAATATAGTTGTTAAATTATATTAGACTAAAATACCCTCAAAACAAGGCGTTTTATAATTGGTGGGGAGAGTAAAATGGTCCAAAGCACAAAAAAGTGGGGTTATAACGGCATGCCCGAAAAACTTGATTTTTTGGTCCAAAATCTTGTACTTTCAAGCCCAAAAGGCTGATTTCCAAGCCCAAAAAGACCTGATTGGGTCGGTCTAGGCTTTAGTTCAAGTAGGTCTTTAGGTTGGTTTAAGTCTCGCCTTCTCCCTCTAATTTCAAAAAGTGGTGATATATACACACCTTAAACTACTAGTTGCATTCTTAAGTATAAGTGAATGACTAATTTGTCCTTGATAAATGATACCACAATTCACTTATTTACCAATTTTTAAATTTACCTTTTATCTTATTATACAAATAACTATAAAACAAAAAAACAAAATAAACAAGTATAGCCAAAAATGGTTAAATACTATATAATGCCTACCAAAAGATATAAAGACAAACTTAACATCATAATTGTCTACTAAATAAACTATTATTATCGAAAAATTGAATGCCTTTTTTTGTTGCTAAATTTCTTTTAGGATATGAATAATTTAATTTTCCGAAAGATACACTTATGATGTTAAGTTTGTCTTTATCTTTTGGTAGGCATTATATATGTAGTATTTAACCATTTTACACAATTGCTATACTTGTTTAAGTTATTTTTTGTTTTATATTTATTATGTGTAATAGGATAAAAGGCAAAATTAGAAGATAATAAATAGGTGAATTAATGTCTAACTTATAAAAGATAAATTAGTCACACTATATTTGGGTATAGTGTGCATATATCATCATCATTTCAAAACCTCTTTTGAGCCCCTAAATATAGGCCGATCCAAGTCAGTCTCAAACCGGGTCTGTCTTTTTCAAATCTTTTTTAGGTTGGATCGTTTTGATCATTTCGACCCAATGTGCACCCCACTATTATTATATGAGTCATGCTATTTTCAGTCGAATTATGATTGCGAAGTATGCGCATATATGAGATATATAAGAATTAAGAAGGGTCACACTTTAATTTATTTTATCTTATCACAAACACTTGTACGTTGGTCGCAATCCAATTTCGTTAAATATTTGTCAACACGTATATCATTTTTCTTATTATATCAATACAACAATATAAAAAGATAAGTACTACCGAGTCATTTTGGTTGGTCCCGAGTCGACTCACCAAAATGACTCAGTAGCTTAAGGATATATTTACCTTAAAAATATATTTTGGTGACTCAGGAATCTAAGATTTTAAAAATTTTCTATTTTAATGTGTCATATATTTATTTATAGTCACTTCTCAAATTTAAATACAAATACATTATATCTTTTTTATTTATTCTTTTTTCAATGTATCTAATTGGGAGTTGTTATATAAGGTATCATATATAGCATACATATCACAAAAATAGCTGGATACAGTAATTTTAAGACATAAAAAGTCTATTACTCTTTCCTAATATGTGAAAAAAAATTAAAAGTTCTATAGCAATCTACAATATTCGTTTTTGTTTGAGTCTGTATATTAGATTTGATGATGAATGCGATTAATGTATATGTGTACTAGTAAGTTTTGTAAAATCCTTAAGAATGGTATGATGTACAAGGATTAGAATAGAGAGATCAAATTTGTTAAGTTGATCTGTGTATAGATAATAGGTCTAAATCGATCGTATAGTTACTCTGCCAACTCATAGTGTTAGCATGGATCGCAGAATAAACTTCACTTTCGTAGTATATCAAGTGTTCGATTACCGAGCTCTCTCATTCATCGTAGATTTCACTCTAAATCGTGAAATAAAGATCAGCTCGTAGAGTGAACAGAGGATCGCAGAGCTAAGTAAAGATCGTATAGTAAAGATAGAATATAGAGCCCACTCTGAAGTTGTACAGTGAAGTGTAAATCATAAAGTGACCTAAGGATTGTTCAGTGAAGACAAGATCGCAGAGTCAGCTCCAGAATCGTAGAGTTCAAATTCGTAGAGCCACTACTACAAAACAGTAAAAAGATGACATTTAAACAACAAGGTTTTTATAAAAAAACGTTGTGGTGTTTTTCTGCACAACGTTTTTTGACAAAATGTTGTAGCTAGATATGCAAAAACATTGTGGTTTTATAAGGGGCAATTTTTGGTTTTAAAGTTATAACATTTTCTTAAAGAAAATGTTATGTAAGGTTAAAAAACACGGAGGGAAGCCTGCTTGAAAAACATCAAGCGTGCATAAGCTTTTCAGCTTGAAAACTTGAAAACACGGAGTAGAAGTTCTCTTTAATGAACCTGATTATTAAATGAAAAAATTTCATAACAAAGGAAAAGTTCCACCCGATACCCATCCAAAAGAAATCCCTCACTGAAGCAGCTCTCTCTTGTCCCCGAACTCATCTACCTCACTCATCCTTAACTTAGCTCTCTCCCCTTCTCGCTCAATCTAGACTGGAAATCACGAAACTATAGGCAAGGGAATGTTAGTTGTTGCCTCTACCCCAGATTTTTCGCTCAGGTATGGAAATAAAAGTTAGGGTTTTAATTTTTCCATGACCCATTTCAATCATCTTATAATCTTTCTTTTGCTGTAGATGAAGATGAGTACGAAACACTCGTCGCAAAACGCCGCCAAGAGGTCCAAGAGTTCGTAGTCGACGATGATGGGCTCGGATATCGCGACGAAGGCCAGGAAGAGGATTGGTCCAAAGCCTGTGGGCCGCCATCGTCGGACGAATCCGAGGGAGAGTCAGAGAAGCTGAAGAAGAAGAAACCGGAGAAAAAGGAACCCCCGCCGAAAAAGCCATCTCCCCTTTCAGCCGTCGTGGCTTTAATGGGTAAGCAACGACTCTCTAATATGTACACTTCTTCGGTTTTTAAGAAAATTAGGGATGAAAAGGCGAAAAATGTGTTGTCTGATAGTATTGTTGATGATGTTATTGCTGAATTTGCACCGGATGAGGCTAACAGGGAGAGGAGACCGAAAGGGCATTTGAATTTGTCAAAAAGTTTGACCCCAAGTAGCTCAATTCCATCAGTTAAGAGTGAGAATTTATCTGTTAATGGTATTGATTTGAAGGTTAGGCATGAGACCAGTAGTGATTTTAGTAAAAATTACGAATCCTTGTCAATTAATTTGCCAGAAAGTGATATAGCTGGGGAGAATAATTTAGAGAAGGTATTTAACTACACGGAGGACTTGAATTCTTAAATGAGCAACAATTCAGCTGTGGAATTATGTGATTCTTCAATAAAGAAAAGTGTGGCCGAGCAGTGTCTGTTGAATACAGTGAAATGAAGGTAGAGCTAGAGGTTAAGATAAATTATGTTCTTAATGCAAAATTAAATAAAGAGGAGAAGGATCCGGCATTTAGTGCAACTGCTCGATGGCAGGCAGTAAGGTCTGGAGGAAATGGGAATGCAACAGAGGCAAACCCTAGTTCAAGCTCTGATGAAAAACCAGAATTTGAAGTGGACGATGATGGGTCATTGCCTTTTTACATACTTGATGCCCATGAGGAGTATTATGGTGCTAATGCAGGCAATCTCTATCTTTTTGGGAAGGTATATTGGCATTGGTAATGTTGTGTGGCCTCTTTGATATGTCCTTGAAAAGTTAAATCATCAACTAATTTGGAACATAGTCTATATCAATTACTTATTTGTAACAAGATATGTTGCAATTATATATCATACACCTTTTTTTTTGGTCAGCTGCAATTTATTTTGGTAGTCAGTTCATATTTTGTAGCTTTAGCTATGTGTGTAAGGATACTAGTTTTAAAATTGTCTTAGCAAGGTGCAGGCGATATTCTTTATCAAGAGTTTACATGAAAATTTTGACTTTTATTTGGGTTAAAATTTGGTTTACATATGCATCATCGGCTAAAATATACGGAGTTTGAGTGCATAATCCTGATATTCTTGTTTGTGTTCACTAAGAGCATGTTTATCACATCTATTGTACTAAAAAGATGAATTTCCTTATTTAATTAATCGAGGATTTCAAATCCTTATCTCTTGGCTTCATGATTCTGTTATATATTTTTGACTGGTGTTTCACGCATTTTCCCCGGTACAATAATGTCAGGCCATGTGCACTACTCAGTTCCCATGACTCATATCTAAAGCTTTTGTTTTTGTTCTTTTATCCTGGTTTCCATCTACTGCCTGAAACTCTAGTCATTATCTTTTGAACAAGGCATTTTTGAGCTTATACTGAAGTTTAAATCTTGCAAAACATCTGTGGCGTTTTACTATGAGACGATTGCTTTTACTATTTTAGCTTCAAACATGTATCTGGGTGTGTCCTTTGCATTCCTTAATATTCGAAAATAAAGTCAACAAGAAAAGAAAGTTTTTCATTTCAAGATGGTGGGAGGACTTCTAATTTTTCAGATGTAAAGAGTTATATTGACATTTGACTTATTTCATTGCAATTCAGGTTAAAGTGGGAAATACTTATCAGAGTTGTTGTGTGGTTGTAAAGAATATGCAGATATATATATATATATATATGCAATCCCAAATGGTTCTATGTTTCAGAATGACACAGTTACAAAGCTTGAGAGAGATGTTGAAGAGTTTAAAATTTCTCCTACAACTTTATGCACTAAGCTGCATGTAATTTTCCTAATTCTGTCTGTATATCGATATTAATTTTAATGTAGTTCAATTGGAAAGTTTTACAATAAAATTTCTTCTATGAAATCGTGTCTCTAGTTTTATGTGCATGATGTTATATGTGTCACCATCTTGCTCATGAAGTGCCATTAAAGCTTACAATGGGCAAACCAGTAAGCAAATATAAAAATCACCACAATGGAGAATCTTGGTGGTATGCTAGCTTATATGTATATATATATATATGTAATTAGCATAAGATGTTTAATTATGGACATTTGTTATTTTTGTTGATTTATCATGACATAATTACTAATTGTGTTTAGGGAACTCCTGTACAACCAACATACAAGGAGTGCGGGTATTTTGTGATGCACTTTATGAAGGAGATAGTTGAGGATGGTAGTTTGGACTTTGTAGCCAAGGTTAGTTATTTTTTTAAGCTTTATTTTTTGCATAATTTATTTTCAAATCTGAACTAATAGACTTGGCCAATTAGTCTACAGTGGGAGACTAAACTTTTTATTATTTTATTTCAGCGGGATAAGGAAAATGGATTAACGTACACACAAGAACAAATTGACGAAGTACGGGGTGAGTAGGCAACTTATGTGAGCAGGTACATGTAGAGCCTCGAGTTAACGGTGGATGTACAAGGTTACACTTGTATTTTGGGAGAAGGCTGTTTTGCACATGATTAGGTAGTGCACCACAACTTAATTTTATGGATAGTTTGGTATATTTTGTGGATGTAGTCAAATTCACAATTCAATATAGTAGTAATTATATTGAAAAGTGAATTTAAAACTGTAAACGTATGGTATTATTGGGATGTATTTTGAAACAGAGAATGCTTGATACATTTTGGCTTTAAACGAGAATTTAGAGCATTTTTAGCTATATCATGGCATTAGCAGTCCTTGTAGCACCTACACAACATTGTAGGTGCTTCTAAACCACGGTGTATGTATTTTCAAATATAGGAAGAATTTATAAACGTTGTCAACATTTACTAAAGCCAAAACTTTTTTATCTAAAAAACGTTGTATATGCATCACAGCTACAACATTTTTGACAAAATAAACGTTGTTGCTCGTTAAGGTAGAGATCCAAAAACATTATATATATGCATGTATTACAATGTTTTTAAGTCAGAAACGTTGTGGAATTATACTATCTACAACGTTTTCACGCATCCAACACCTTATGGAAAATAAATCTACAACGTTTTTTAGAAAAAAAATGTTGTGTGATGTGTCAAACTACAACGTTTTAAAAACGTTGTGTAAATGTGTTTACTAGATGACACAACTAATCAAGACGTTTCTGGGGCCCAATTACAACGTTTTTTAGGCGTTATATATTTACTTTTTTCTACTAGTGAGTTGATCATAGAAGAACATAATCATAGAGTGATTCTCTGATCGTATAATAGTTGTTTGTAGAGCAAAACATAAAGTAAACATAAGCTCTACGTTCTTTCCATCAAGTCTACGATTGACCAACTTCGTAGAGCAAGTCAGGACTGACAAGAAGGCTGACAAGGGAGCGTTGCAGATTAAAGGTCCCGATGCATTCACCAAACATCCTTGGTGAAATCAAAGATAAGAGGATATTGTGTCTAACAGCTAGTTAGCGATAACGACATCACCCATGTGTTAGGTGAAGTTACAGACTGATGTGACAGGTCCAAGCCTCAAAGAAAGCTGACACAACAACTTAAAATGTCAACATCAAGGATCCTAGTGTATCTGAGCATTTAATGTTCAACGGGAACCTTGCAACGGGAAGCTTTCCGGCAGACTATAAAAGGATTCAAATCCAAGTAACGAACAACAACCTTACAAGTTGAAATTCTACTAAAGTTAAAAGAGCTCTACTCTACGAACCTGAACAACTTGTTCAAACTGCTAAGTACCTGAGAAGAAAAGCTTATTGCCATCTCAGTAGCTCCTCAACAATATTATTCAACATCAGTTGATCATTGCTTAAGTGACAATCTTCCAAGTCTAAGTGACTTGAAGAGATCTGTGTGATCTGGACTTAGTGTCTCTATTCCGAGACTTAGTGACTCGAAGGAACCTAAGTGGTTCAGTTGTAATAGATCTTTGTGATCTCTATCCTTAGTAGATTTCCTACTCGATGAGTAGAAGAGTGGACTATGAGTTATTCTGTCTCCAAATCACTTAAATTTTGCACGTGTTCTTTTAAATTTCTACACTTACTTTTTGTCAAGTATTTATTTTATTTGTCTTTGACTTAAAATCACGTAACTAAATTTAGAACTGAGAATTTTCCTTAATCTTCAAGGGGGCTTTTCAAAGTATATTCCGTTGTACTTAATCAATCCTGATTAACTAACCATCTGGTAATAAATGTTGGTTTGCAGAAACAAGAACATACATATAATCATATTGTAAAATAGCGGAAACATGGCATAAATCATATTTAATTTTTTTTTACAGTCCCAAGAATCACCTTATGCAATATTATTAATTGAGGAAGGATAAAAGATATACCTTGTGAAAATGATCAACTCTTTGATGTGATCTTCAAGCTCCAATCCTTTTCTCCTTCGCTCTTCTCTAATTCTTCAGATCAAACGTTCACTACTCAAGTGTGCAACGCCTAAGAGGTGATCCACTAAGAGAATATTGATTGAAGAAGTGAATTTAGGTTCTACAAGACCTTGGGTGGCTAGCCCTAATTTTATCTCTCCTAATTCTTTAGGGTTTTGAAAATACTTGCAAGAGTTGCATAAGCATTAATCTATCCTACAATAAAACTCCTCTTATTTATAGACTAACCCTCTCTCCTAAACCTTTTAGGAGTTAGGGTTTTGATTTAATTCTCAATCTACTTAGGAACTAAATTAATAATAATAATAAGACTCCTCTTATTTATTTATAATTTAGTATTTCTTCAAATACTTAATTATAAATATTAGTATTTCTCCAAATACTAAATTATTATTATTTAACCAATTTAATAATAATAATAATAATACTACTATTATTAATTTATAATTTAGTATTTCTCTAAATACTTAATTACAAATATTAAGCTATTTAATTTATTCTACTAATAAATTAAATACACTTAATTTATTATTATTATTATGCCAATCACTTCTTTAATTATATTTCTCTTTTTATGGTGTGACCCTCTAGGTTCAATATTAAACCGGTAAGTAGAATAAATAAATTAGAACCATTCTAATATTATTTATAATGAATTAAACTCCTTTACTTCAAATATAAATAAATAATATTTATTCTACATCAAGAATGACACCTTACGATAGTGTATCATGACTATCCGAATAATATGAATTCAACGTTTAATCACAAAGAACACAAAGAACCTATTCCGTGAATAGTTACCGTACAATTCAATTCCTCTACCATACAATGTTCCAATTAAACATAAGACATGGAATTACTGACAAGTCTTATTTATTTAATCATATGCATTTCGATTCACAAAATGCACAACTTTGATTAATGTAAATTAGAAACTCGTTTCTAATTTCCATTCACTTTGGCCAATGATTTCTGAGTTGTCACTTATTAAATCGCATAGGACATTTTCTCTCTTTACTAGAAATGGTAGATCCTTTGTTGATCATTCACCTACCTCCATGTGCATTTTATTATACCCAAACATACCCTATAACATACTCTTAAGTATTAAGGAACATGACAAAGTATAATTTAGAATACACAAGGTACTATGATGATCTCAAGTCCAAGGATCACTTGTACAACTATTACTATAGGAACTCCTATTATTAGGCAAGTAAAACTCCATTAGGTGTTCCTTAAAGCGAGTCACGTTCAGTGAATTTATTCTCCAATAAGCATCTACATACTTGATTTAGTGTCTCCATACAAATGATTATGAGATCAATCATCCTCTTCAACAGAGCAAGCATAATATGTACTAATCTATTCGGAATCATTAACCTCACATTAGTGATCCAATAATTGAGAATATTTTAGTTTTAGCTATCTAGAATTTAGATCTCAGTAGTATGATCATCATCATGATTCTAAAAGCACTGCTACAAAATTATGGGTTTATCACATTTATTTAATTCAACCAATTAAACATGGATAAAATATGCCTTTAATAAATAAATTATTTTATTACTAAATGAATAAGATTACAAAGCAAATGCTTATCACATCTGATGTGATTAGCTTGAGGGAATACTACTTTCAATAAATTCTTAAATCAATCAAAATTTTAAAAAGATTTAGTCAGCTCCCCTTCTAGATCTCTATAGTGCCTTTGGGATATAACAAGTGGTATCAGAACAGGTTCTCACGAACATAAAGCTTACACTTTGAGTTGATCTATGACACTAAACAAAACCAGTTCTGAGGTTGGTGGTAGAAATAAGACACCCCTTCTAAATAGAGAAAAGTTTGCTAATTGAAAAGTGTGTATACAGGCTTATATGGATGCGATTGATGATGAATTGTTTGATGTTGTCCTGAATGGTCCCTACGTCCCAACAAAGTTAGCCCCAACAACCGATGATCCCAATAAAGTAGTTGTCAAGCAGCGAGCTGAGTGGACAGAGAATGAGAAGAAGCTAGTACAGCTAGACAAGAGGGCCACGAATATTCTATTCATGGCTCTAGAAGATGAGCTCTTTGAGAATGTCTTAAACTTCACCACTGCAAAGGAAGTCTGGGAGGCCCTGTTGGTGATGCATGAGGGCACTAAAGAAGTCAAGGATAATAAGCAGTCTCTCTTGACGCAGCAATATGAGATGTTCTCTCATGTCCCTAGAGAGAACATCACAACAACCTATGAGAGATTTAACGTGATCTTCAACTCTCTAAGATCCTACGGAAATGTCTATCCTAATAAAGACCTTGATATCAAGTTTATGAGGGCTACCAAGCAAATGGGATGCCAAGACCACCGTCATCCGCGAGGCAAAGAATTTACACTAAATGACAGTGCAGAAGCTTTATGGTAATCTCCTTACCTATGAGCTTGAGCTTAATCAGAGAGCAGAGACCACTTCTGAGTGCAAAAGGAAAGATAAAGGAGTTACTCTAAAGGCGTCTGAAGCTACCTCGAAAGTTTTTGCTGAAGCTATAATAGATGATGATGATGATGATGATGATGATGAAGATATAACCTTGCTTGCTCAAAGGCTAAAGAAGTTCATGAGAAAGAGCTAAAAGTAATATGCCCTCAAGCCAATCACATAAGATATGATAAACATTTACTTTGTAATCTTGTTCATTTATTAATAAAAGAATTTATTTAATTAAAGGCATTCTTTATCCATGTTTAATTGGTTGAATTAAATAAATGTGATAAAACCATAGTTTTGGAGCAATGTTTTTAGAATCATGATGATGATCATGCTAATGAGATCTAAATTCAAGATAGCTCAAAACTAAAATATTTCCAATCGTTAGGTCACTAATGTGGGCTTACTGGTTCTGGATAGATTAGTACATACTATGCTTGCTCTGTTGAAGAGGATGATTGATCTCATAATCATTTGTATGGAGACACTAAAACAAGTATGTAGGTGCTTATTGGAGAATAAATTCATTGAACGTGACTCGGTTAAGGAACACCTAATGGAGTTTTACTTGCTTGACAATAGGAGTTCCTATAGTGATAGTCATACAAGTGATCCTTGGACTTGAGATCATCATAGTACCTTGTGTATTCTAAATTATACTTTGTCATATTCCTTAATACTTTAGAGGATGTTATAGGGTATGTTTGGGTATAATAAAGTGTACATAAAGGTATTTGAATGATTAACAAAGGATCTACCACTTCTAGTAAAGGGAGATAATGTCCTATACGATTTGATGAATGACAACTTAAAAATCCTTGGCCAAGGTGAATGAAAATTAGAAAGGAGTTTCTAATTTATATTAATCAGAGTTGTGCATTTACAATCGAAATGCATATAATTAAATAAATAAGACTTGTCAGTAATTTCATGTCTTATGTTTAATTGGGACATTGTATGGTAGAGGGATTGAATTATACGGTAACTATTCATGGAATAGGTTCTTTGTGTTCTAAGGATTTCTCCCTCCAGTTAGAAAGCATTTGCTAGTCTAACCAGAGAACGACATAAGTATTACTCTTTTCGGGGGCAGTATTCAAACCTGCAGTTTTCAGATTGGGTTGAGCAGCCAAAGCTATCAGGCAAGCAATGGTCCCAAGTAGTTCAGTTCAATCAGACCCGCAAGAGAAGAAGCGGGTGGTAAATAAACTTCAGCAAGAGTGAAATAAACAGTTAAATTCATATTATCCGGATAGTCATGATACATTATTTATAAGGTGTCACTCATGATGTAGAATAAATATTATTTATTTATATTTGAATTAAAGGAGTTTAATTCATTATAAATAATATCATAATGATTCTAATTTATTTATTCTATTTACTAACTTAATATTGAACCTAGAGGGTCACACCATAAAAAGATAAATATAATTAAAGAAGTGATTAACTTAATAATAATAAATTAAGTATATTTAATTTATTAGTGGAATAAATTAACTAGCTTAATATTTATAATTAAGTATTTGGAGAAATACTAAATTATAAATTAATAAGAGTAGTCTTATTATTAATATTATTATTAATTAGCTTGATAATAATAAATATTCTCTTAGTGGATCACCTCTTGGGCGTTGCACACTTAGGTAGCGAATGTTTGATACGAGGAATTGGAGAAGCACGAAGGAGAAAAGGATTAGAGCTTGAAGATCACAGCAATGAGTTGATCATCTTTATAAGGTATATTTTTTTATCCTTCCTCAATTAATAATATCGCATATGGTGATTCTTGAGATTGCAGAAAAATTTTAAATTCGATTTATGTCATGCTTTCGCTGTTTTACAATATGATTGCATGTATGTTCTTGTTTATACAAACTTACAAGAGCAGAGTTGGAGATCGAGAAAGAGCTACAACAAAGGCAGTAGTAGCAGAGATCAAAAAAGGATCTATGCTATAATTACAAGAAACTTGACCATTATATTGTAGAGTGCACCAAACCTCTGTGAGATGAGCTCAAGAGACAAGAAAAAGTCTCACTCGAAGAAAGAGCATAAAGGCTACAAGAAGCATCATAAGAAAGAGAAAGGCTTCATAGCTGAGGGATCATGGAGTGATTCAGAAAACGACTCCAATTCAGATTCTAGTGATGATGAAGAACCTCAAGTAGCCAACCTCTGTCTGATGGCAATAGAGGAAGATTCCAGCAGAACCACTGATCGTCGAGAGATCGACATCAGTGAGGTACCGAGCTCCATAGAATCCATATGGTATCTTGATAGTGGATGCTCAAAGCACATGACTGGTAATAAAGCTCTCCTGTCAGATTTCAATGCTAAGGATAGTCCAGTAGTTGTCTTTGGAGATAACAACTCTGGAAAAACCAGAGGCTATGGCTCGGTTGGCAGTGAAGCTATGTCTTTCAGTAAGGTAGCTTACGTTGAAGGATTAAAGCATAATCTACTGAGCATGCATAAGTCAGCTGGGCGACAAATGTCACCAACTCATTGAAGCTAGTGTCAAGTTCGAGACCTAGAATCTAACTCATTGAAGTTAACTGGATCAAGAGAAGGCAACGTATATATGGTCAATCTTGCTAAGCTAAGTTCTTCAGAATCAGCTTACTTCTTTGCCAAAGCTTCAGAAGATTTGAGCTGGTTATGGCATAGGAGGTTATCCCACCTAAATTTCAAGAGCATGTCAAAGCTCATTTGAAAGGATCTAGTCAGAGGTCTACCCAAGCTGAGCTTCGTCAATGAGAGACCGTTCAAGGCCTGTCAGCTGGGAAAGCTGACCAAAAGCTCATTCAAAAGTAAAGCAGTTAACTCGAATGAAAGGCCCTTGTAGTTACTTCACATTGATCTTTTTGGGCCAATTCCAACTGCCAGTCTTGGAGGCAAAAGATACTCACTAGTTGTAATGGATGACTACACCAGGTTCGCATGGGTATTCTTTCTGAGCTCTAAGGACGAGACCAACACTCAACTGATCAGATTCTTCAAGCTGGTCATGAATAAAAAGGGTGAGCAAATCAAAGCAATAAGGAGTGCTCATGGGAGGGAGTTTGATTTCTCTAAGATAGATCAGTTCTGTCCAGATAATGGAATTCAACATAATTTCTCAGCTCCAAGAACTCCACAACAGAATAGAGTAGCTGAGAGGAAGAAAAGAACATTGATTGAAGCAGGGAGGATACTTCTTGTAGCTCATCTCCCCGAGTATTTTTGGACTGAAGCAGTCAACACTGCATGCTACACTCAAAATCGATCCCTAATTCACTCTACGCTCAAGAGAACACCCTACGAGTTGTGGGAAGGAAGAAAGCCAAATATCAACTACTTTCATGCTTTTGGCTGTGCGTGCTATATTCTTAACAACAAGAGATACCTGACAAAGTTCTAGCCTGAGTCTGATGAAGGAATTTTTCTTGGATACTCTATAGAAAGCAAAGCCTATTGGGTGTTCAACAAAAATACTCTAATCGTTGAAGTCTCAATTCATGTTACCTTCGATGAGATGGATCAAGGCGAATCTAGCAAAGAAGCTCAACTTGAGAAAATCGTAGAGCTGGACCCCCCGATTGCAGAGCGGGAGAATCCTACGATTGCAAAAATTGAAGTCGTAGAGCCAGACCCGACGATCGTAGTGCCAAACAAGGAGGTCGTAGAGTCCTTAGTTCCAAGCATGAGAACTCTACGAATAAATGAAACTACTAATTCAGAACTCAATCTTGAAGATCTCAAACAACAAGACATGAGGACAGACATTCCATCAGGAAGCAAATGGATAAGAGATTATACTCAGAACTTGATCATTGGAAATCCCAATGCTAGTGTCAGGACAAGGTTGGCCACTCAAAACGAATGCTTTTACCTTAGCTTTCTCTCTCAGATGGAACCTAAGAAGATCGAAGAAGCTTTGGAAGATTCAAGCTGGATTGAAACTATGCAAGAGGAGCTGAATCAGTTTGAAAGAAATAAGGTTTGGAGGTTGGTCCCAAGACCAATAAATCATCCAATCATCGACACCAAGTGGATCTTCAGGAACAAGATGGATGAAGTTGGTGTGATCACAAGGAAAAAGCAAGGCTGGTGGCTAAAGGTTATTCACAAGAAGAAGGAATCTATTATGACAAAACCTTTGCACCGTTGCAAGATTGGAAGTTATCAGGATGTTCCTAGCTTATGCAGCTCACATGAAGTTCAAAGTTTTCCAAATGGATGTCAAGAGTGCATTTCTGAATAGTGAACTTCAAGAAGATGTTTATGTTGAGCAACCTCCAGGTTTCATCGATCCTACTTATTCTAATCATGTTTATAAATTAGATAAAGCTCTTTATAGTTTAAAGCAAGCACCTAGGGCATAGTATGAAACACTCACTAATTTTCTTATTGAAAATGAATTCATTAGAGGTAGGGTGGACACAACTCTATTTCTTAAGAAGCACAAAGATAAAATATTATTAGTACAAATCTATGTAGATGATATTATTTTTGGTACTACTGACGAGAAATTATGTGAGAGATTTGCCAAGTTAATGTAGAGTAAATTTGAGATGAGCATGATGGGTGAGCTGAATTTCTTCCTTGGACTTCAAGTGAAGCAGACTGATGAGGGAATCTTCATAAATCAAGCTAAGTACATTAAAGATCTACTTAAGAAGTATGACATGAAATTAGTTACTCCTATGAAGACTCCAATTGCCTCTGCAACCAAACTTGACAAAGATGAGAATGGTAAGAGTATTGACATTACTCAATACTGAGGTATGATTAGATCTCTCCTATATTTGACTGCTAGTAGGCCAGACATTATGTTTTCTACTTGTATTTGTGATAGATTTCAGGGTAACCCTAAGGAATCCTATCTTGTAGCTGTTAAAAAAATTTCAAATATCTTAAGGGTACTCTATATTTGGGACTGTGGTATCCCAAGGAGTCTCCCTTTGATCTAATATAGTATTCAGATGCAGATTTTGCGGAATGCAAGATTGGCAGGAAAAACACTAGTGGAACTTGTCAGATGCTTGGAAATAGACTTGTCTCATGGTTCAGCAAGAAACAGAACTCAGTGTCAACTTTAACTGCAGAAGCTGAGTACATTGCTGCTGGCAGCTGTTATGCTCAAATCTTGTGGATGAAGAATCAGCTAGCTAACTATGGGTTTGATTTTAAGTCTATTCCTATCTTTTGTGATAATACAAGTGTTATCTCAATTACTCAGAATCCTATTATGCATTCTAGGACTAAGCATATAGACATCACATATAACTTTATTAAAAATCATGTGCAAAGTGGAAATATATCTTTACATTTTATATCATCTGAGAATTAGCTAGCAGATGTGTTTACTAAGCCTTTAGACGAATCTAGGCTCAATAAGCTAATAAGTGAGTTAGGTATACTTAATTTGCATCCTTAGTACTATGCTTTGGGAATTACTAACAATGTAGGTAAGGATCGTAGAACTGTCCAAGAGGAGACACGTTCGTAGAGCTATCCAAAGATCGTAGAATAAAAAGTGTTCGTAGAACGAAAAAAGTTTGTAGACTAAAGGATGATCGTAGAGTGGAAGTTGTTCACAAAGTGGGTCGTTAAGCAAAAAAATCATCGTAAAGTTAAAAGCCTCTCACAAGTTACTCTACTTCTCAGAAAATAAGGCGGTTACTTTATGTCGCGTAGTCTTCACATTCAAAAAGGGCGCATGAAATGAAGAAGTTACTGCAATACAGCTGTAAAAATGCAGAACTGACGCGACGTGAAACTAATTATCTTACGCCTCATGCCCCGCTCAGCAAATTTAAAGGGAAGTATTATAAAATTATTTCAAATTTTTTATCTGACGTTTACCTTTCTATTTTGCAATCTGAGGTCTATGCTTTCAATCTCTCTTGAGCTCTAACCTTCAAACTCAGAAAACTTAAACACTAGTGTGATCCTTTCAGTTTAAAAAGTTGACCAGTTACCAAATTATCACCGGTAACCAGCTGTGCTTTGACAAGTTCGAGAGCACTGAAGAAAAGTTTAGAAAGATTATAGTGCTAATTCAAAAGGCCGGTTTCAGAAAAATCCTAGACGCCAACACAAGAGTCTATTCTAAACTGATAGAGGAATTATACCTTAAGGTTGTCTGTACTGATGGTGTTCTCACCTCAAAGATTAATGAATTTACTCTTCAGCTAGATGTAACAGAGTTAAATCTTCATCTAGAATTTGTCAACCATCATTTCCTTCGAGGAAGTTGATATGAAAGAAGGAATGAAGTTGATGGGGTACAACAAGAACCCACAACTTAAGGGGATCAAAACGAAGGAGTTTTCCCAAGAGTACGAATTCCTTATCGATATGTTAGCAAGTGTATCCTATGCAAGGACTCTACTCACGATTCTATTAGTGAGCTTCAACTGAAGATCATGACTGCCATAGTCATGAAGATAGAGATCAACTTTGGGGCTATCTTTATGAGCTGGATAGCCAAATGGGTTGAAGACGCTCAAAAGAAGAAGGCTTCAGGGAAACCAGTGTCCAAGATGTTTTATGGGCGAGTCATCAGCTTTCTTCTGAAGAAGAAAATGAAGAAACTGATTGGAGATGCAGAGGGTGAGCTGTTGAATGTTAACAAAAAAGATTATCCCAAGCTGTTTGAAAACTGGAAAAAGAATCCAGTCGAAATCATAAGGTCAAAGCAATCTGAAAGCGGTAGTGAGCACACAATTAGTGAAGTTTAGAAGCCAACCAAAGCTAAGGTAAAAGCCAAAAGAAAGGTAGCAGCAATTCAAGAGGAAGCATTTCAAGCATTTGCTGCTCCTCAAAGCTCTAAGCCGCTAGCCTCAATTGCAGAACAACCACTACAGAAGAAAAAGAAGACAGAAGTGGTTCCCAAGGACTCTCAGAAAGAAACTTTTAATTCTGAGATGAGGGATAATGAATCAGACACTCCTCTTTCCAAGCTGGTAAAGAAGAAGGGCATAAGGGGAAAGCGCCAGAAGAAAGTCTCTGCCAAGCCTTTTCAGTTTGAAGAACAAGCTGGAGAATCCATGGTTGCTTCGATCGTAGAACCCCATCAGGGGGCTGCTGAAATATTGGCATAAATGGCTTCTATGCCTAAGCCAAATAAATCCAATGAATTAATGACTGAAAAGGCATTTACGTCAGAGACTCAAGAAGAAGAAGAGACGACTGTGATGGCTGATGTATCGAAGCCTCAAGGAGAAAAAGAAGAGATGACTGACTTGGCTGATTTGCTAGAGGCATAGGGTGCTGAAGAAAAAATAGTTGTAATGGTTCCAAATCCTGAGCCAAAGACGAAGAAGAAACTAAGAACGATGGAAGAGAAGTTAAAAAAGAAGAAGAAAGAAGAAGAGAAATACAGATATTAGAAGTAAAAGAAGGCAAGAGCTAGCCCAGCGATCATCGAGCTCAATTGATGATTCTCTCCAACTCACTAAAGTCATTGACAATATAGTAGAGGACATCGACAGGGGCTTCGACCCCACCGTCATGAAGCCTGAAAACCCAGACCCTGAGGGGGAGCAGCCCAAGCCTTCTGAAAGGTTCATTCCTCCTCTTAGGCCGTATTGACCTGGTTTAAAGTGGGCGGTGATAACAGGAAGGGAGATATCAGAAACCTCTCATCGTCTTCCTGATCAATTTGTAAGAACAGGGGAAGGACGATTGAGAGTGGTGAATACGCGAGCAGGCCTCTACGATCTCTATGAAGATTTGGAGATAGACAAGAGGACCACCATTTTTTATTCAGAAGGTGACCAACTGTTCTACTTCCTGCCCTTGATGCCATTAGTGAGATCAATAATTTATAGATATCGAAACTTCATAAGGTGGAATTACTCCAGATATCCCAACCTAAATCTGGTGGCCCAAAACTTTTCACGAGTTCTCAAGTATGCCACCAAAACAATATGCTCTGAGCCTTTCTATGATTCATATAAGTCCATCAAGGTAATCTCTGTACCAAACTCATTCTTTGATTTTCACTCTCTTTGTTTCTATTCATTCTTTAATTACGATGACGATATCGTAGAGTCTATTTCTACGATTTTTGAGCAACCCTCAACCCCTGATCTTTTTGTTGAATCCTTCATTCCTTCTTCACTCATAGAGTCCCAATACTCTACGAATGTTGTAAATATCGATAACTCTCTGATCGTAAAGTCTCAAAACCCTACGATTGATATACATAATCCTATCTCTCTTACACATACTCCTATACAGATCCATTCCAACTTTCTATCCCCCATACAGATTTCTAACATACTTTCCACACCCATAGCCTCACATGTTCATTCTGACTTATCATCACCTATGTCTTCTCCCATCATAGAGTCTCAAAATCCTACAATTGATGTAAATAAAACTATAACTTTTATACTTGTTCCATCTGTACCTATACCCTCTACAGATTCTCCTGTATATTCTTCATCTCCTATACAACAAATTAAGTTAGAAACAAAGCCAATCACTCATGCAAATGTCCCTTCCTCTTCACGACATGAATACTTTAATCTTTCTCTTGTTGTCTCAAATCTAAATCGGAGCGATAAGGCTAGATCTGATACTCAGCTATCTCAAATCTTGGATCGTCTCTATATGATACCTACCAAGGATCAAATCTCTGATCTATCAGCTCAAATGGTTATTGACATCGATCAGAAGATTGAGGAGAATTCCATAGAACTTCATGAGAAAATGAATAAAATTACTAAAGCGACAAGTCAACTTCTTGGAGAGATGGGCCGAGAATTTAACAAGCAAATGAAAAGTATGTTCAAAGATATAGCCCAAAGTTGAACTTAGCGTGATAAAGTATTCCTTGAGGAGATAGTTGCTCATAAAGCTGAGGTAATCTCTCTTCAAAACACAAATGCTGAGCAGGTTAAACTTTTTTCTGACAAGGTATTTGAACTTAGCTCCTCCCTCTCAGAGTTTAAACGTATAATGATTGAACGCACTGATAAAGCCATGATACTGGTTCATCATCAACAAGATATAACTAAGGTAAGGCAGCGTGAGATTCGTGATGACATTGCCATGTCCACCACTCAACTACAGGAACTTGTTGAAGTTGTCCAACAACTCTCCAATGATCTTAATTATGACAAAAAGAGGGAGAGTAATGCGAGAAAGGGGGAGAGTGCAAGACGGGGAGAAAAGGAAAAGATAACTGCAAACATCTATCTATCCTCCTTTTCAGATCACCTCAAGCTCCTCAAGCCTAAGCAGTCCCACTAAACCGTGATCATTTTTCCTCACGACATGGATTGTTGAGTGCGGTAACTCCAACTGGCTTAAAAATTCCATCTGGTGATCTTGCGTATCTCAACAGAAATCTTCAAGGGACTCATGTTGTGGAAGAAGAAAGATCCATCATGCATGATCTAGTCTAAGGGACTTAATAGAGGAGATAAGAAGAAAGGAAGCTAAAGACAAAGCCATATATGATAGAAAAAGTTGAATTTGAGAAGAAATGGTTTCAGAAGGAAAAGAGAGGAAGGAGATAAATAGGTAAATTCAAAGGTATACTTGTAAATGTAGAATGTTGTTTAAATTTCTTATTTCTTGTACAAATTATTACATATAAATAAATTCATTCTTTTGCTTTAGCAATATAGTTGCTCATTGTATCTTAAGTCATGTTTAAAATTTCAAGTAATTGCATTATTGAATTGGTGAATGTTATGAAACTGTTGGTTTTGTCATCATCAAATAGGGGGAGATTGTTAGAGTCTGCATATTAGATTTGATGATGAATGCGATTAATGTATATTTGTACCGGTAAGTTTTGTAAAGTCCTTAATGATGATATGATGTACAATTAAGGACTTAGAATAGAGAGATCTAATTTAGTAGGTTGATCTTATTAAGTTGATATGTGTATAGATAATAGGTCTAAATCGATCGTATAGTTACTCTGCTAGCTCGTAGTGTCAGCATGGATCGTAGAGTAAACTTTACTTTCGTAGTGGATCAAGTGTTCGATCGCCGAGCTTTCTCATTCTTCGTAGAGTTCACTCTAAATCGTAAAGTAAAGATCAGCTCGTAGAGTGAACAGAGGATCGCAGAGCTAAATAAAGATCGTATAATAAAGACAGAACATAGAGTCTGCTTTGAAGTCGTATAGTGAAGTGTAAATCATAAAGTGACTCAAGGATCGTTCAGTAAAGACAAGATCGCAGAGTCAGCTCCAAAATTGTAGATTTCAAATCCGTAGAGCTGATCATAGAAGAACACAATCGTAGAGTGATTCTCTGATCGTAGATAAGTTGTTCGTAGAGCAAAACGTAGAGTAAGCTTAAGCTCTACGTTCTCTCCATCAAGTTGTTGGTCGATTTTGCAGCCGAAAAATACGCGCAAGTATATGCGGTCAACAAGTAATACAATGATAAGAGAGAGTTGTCGAACCCACAGGGAATTAACTCTAATGTATCCTCAAGTACTAATTCAATATCGGCTCGATCTAAATTAAACTCTTTGATTCAAGAGATAAATAAAGGTTATATCTAAATTGCATGACATATATAACATAAATAGATAAATAAGGGTCTAAGATTACAATTTCCCCCATACAAGTATTTTGTCAAACACTTGGCGTGCAATGCTTTGTTCACATCTCTTAACTCCCCTTTTAGATCAATTAACCACATAGAACTGACATCCGAGAAATCAAAGTTACTTATAAGCCTCTGTCGATGGTCAAATTCGAATCTTCCTAACGCGACATGTAAGTATATGTCTATCTTACACACTATCAAGAGACTAATATCAAGAATAACTAACAAGACACGTGTCACTAAATCTCATTAACCATCCTATCAATTACCAACTTTCACATAGGAAGTCATTAAGAGTAGATTCTCCAATGGTTGCACACGGTATCTAGGTATATGTCTATCCTAAATACTATCAAGTTACCTATCATTGAGGATAATCAACAAGACACACGTCACTAAATCTTTATTAATCACCCACAATAATCTTTAACTTTCGCATGATATCATAACTAGGTCTTAACACTATAATCTGTTTGTCAAGTGAATATAGGTTCCCAAGATAATTACGAGCCAAACAATTAATCCATAAGCATAGGTTATGATAACCAATTCATATGAGCAACAATAATCAAATGGAAGAGAAATCAATTCAAATTAAGCAATAGGTTCAATTACAATCTTAGATCAAAAACTAATTATATAGAGGAAAAAAAGAAAGATAAAGGATGGCTTCCCCATTGTTTGTTGGATGAAACTTCATTGAAGCACCTCCATTGAAGCTTCTATTTAAGCACCTTGAAGAGCCATGGCCATTGGCCATGGCCTCCCTTGTGTTTAGCCCAGCTGCCCCCTCTCTCTTCCTCCCTCAAAATCTGATTTTACAAGTCTAGGATCCCTTAAAAATGGAGGCTACATGTTGTATTTATAGTGTCTTATGCAAAACCCTAGCTTAGCCCACGAAAATAACTAAAAAGGAGTTGAAATCGCGAAAAACCCGACCCAGTCGCGTAATCTGCCACAGTTGGCGAGGCCTTGCTGATTCTGGCGAGGCCCCGTTGAACTCCCTGTATGCCCTGGCGCAGCCCCGCTGGTTTGTGGCGAGGCCCCGCTGCCCTGCTGGAAAATTCATCATTGACGTCAGTTGGGAAAAAAGGCCATAACTTCTTCGTCCGAACTTGGAACGAGGCGATTCAAAAGTCTACGGAAAGCTAAGAGATAGCTCTACAACTTTCGTTCTTTGAGTTCTGAGAGATAATGGCTAAATCATGGGCAAAATTAGACGTCAAGCAGCTGCTATGTCAATGGAAAGCTCAAAAATTGCAAACAAGGCACCCAAGCGTTGATGTTCAAATAACATTTGCTGCATTTCCTACAAAACAAAGTAAATACACATAAAAACAATACAAAAGCAATACAAAACTACATTACACAACAATAAGATAAAAACACATAAAACCAAACGAAATAACTTAGAATTTACAATTTATCAAGCTCAAATGTACCTAATTTGTGTATATAAAACACACTCATTAAATACCCGTATACTTAAATCTTTGCTTGTCCTCAAACAAAGCAAACAAACTATCAAAATTAAATATTTCTAATAAAACCTAACTTGAGCAATGAATTAATAAGTTCAAACAATGGTCTCAAAGGCATCAACATATAGAACTTAAGAAAACAAACAAAACGTTGCAAGTCTAAAATTTCAATTAACTAGTCATAACTTGCTTAAGGCCACTTCCGTGTGTGTGTGTGAGTACCCAATTGCACTAAATCAACTATAGCTTGGATGAACTTATGCAACCACATTACCTTATGAAAGAAATCAAAATAAACTTCAAAAACTACATGTTTAACACATCACTCACCGCAAATGTAAACAAATCACCAATTTCCAAAAATATGAGATCAAAAGACTCTAGGTAAGTGCATTTTATGCTCCATCTTACCCTAAGCCCGCTTATATGGGCGAGTGCGTTTTACGCTCCGTCTCAACCCACCACAAGATTTGCAATATGGCTATCTTTCTTTTTCTTCAATAAATAGGAGAGTGCGTCTTACGCTCTATCTCCCTAAGCATGTGTTTATGAGTGAGTGTGTTTTACGTTCCATCTCAACTCACCACATGACCAACTAATCAAACCTATCAAAGTTACACACCTTGCTTCGAGTGATGTTTAAACGAGTTTTAGAGCTTATAGATATCTCCCCTAAGCATTCGGTTATAGAAGCCTTCTCTAAGCATACAACTAGCTTAATACTCATGGGTAAGTGCATAAAAATGAAAGGACGCATAAGTAAAATAATAACCAATAAACGATAAGCACAAAGACTAAGCAACAATTGTCTACTTCTCATGAGTTAGATCCTTTTCACACAAGTTATTATCATTGACCATGAATTATAGTTCAAATCAAATTAAAACAATGCTCAAGAGACACATCCTAAAAAAAATTTAATTTTTTTTAATACGAAAAACACACTTAAAACACACAAATACTAAATTAAAAACACACAAACACTAAGTACCAAAAACTTGTTGGTCGATTTTGCAACCGAAAAATACGCACAAGTATACGCGGTCAACAACTAATACAATGATAAGAGAAAGTTGTCGAACCCACAGGGAATTAACTCTAATGTATGCCCAATGACTAACTCAATATCGACTCGATCTAAATCAAACTCTTTGATTCAAGAGATAGATAAAGGTTATATCTAAATTGCATGACATATATAACATAAATAGATAAATAAGGGTCTAAGATTACAATTTCCCCCATACAAGTATTTTGTCAAACACTTGGCGTGCAATGCTTTATTCACATCTCTTAACTCCCCTTTTAGATCAATTAACCACATAGAATTGACATCCGAGAAATCAAAGTTACTTATAAGCCTCTGTCGATGGTCAAATTCGAATCTTCCTAACACGGCATGTATGTATATGTCTATCCTACACAGTATCAAGAGACTAATATCAAGAATAACTAACAAGACATGTGTCACTAAATCTCATTAACCATCCTATCAATTACCAACTTTCACAAAAGGAAGTCATTAAGAGTAGATTCTACAATGGTTGCACACGGTATCTAGGTATATGTCTATCCTAAATACTACCAAGTTACCTATCATTGAGGATAATCAACAAGACACACGTCACTAAATCTTTGTTAATCACCCACAACAATATTTAACTTTCGCATGATATCATAACTAGGTCTTAACACTATAATCCGTTTGTCAAGTTCATATAGGTTCCCAAGATAATTACGAGCCAAGCAATTAATTCATAAGCATAGGTTATGATAACCAATTCATATGAGCAACAATAATCAAATGGAAGAGAAATCAATTCAAATTAAGCAATGGGTTCAATTACAATCTTAGATCAAAAACTAATTACGTAGAGGAAAAAAGGAAAGATAAAGGATGACTTCCCCATTGTTTGTTAGATGAAACTTCATTGAAGCACCTCCATTGAAGCTTCTCTTCAAGCAACTTGAAGAGCCATGGCCATTGGCCATGGCCTCCCTTGTGTTTAGCCCAGTTGCCCCCTCTCTCTTCCTCCCTCAAAATCTGATTTTACAAGTCTAAGATCCCTTAAAAATGGAGGCTACATGTTGTATTTATAGTGTCTTATGCAAAACCCTAGCTTAGCCCACGAAAAATAACCAAAAGGGAGCTGAAATCGCGAAAAACCCGACCCAGTCGCGTAATCTGCCACAATTGACGAGGCCCCGCTGAACTCCCAGTATGCCCTGACGCAGCCCCGCTGGTTTGTGGCGAGGCCCCGCTGCCCTGCTGGAAAATTCAACATTAACGTCAATTGGGAAAAAAGGCCATAACTTCTTCGTCCGAACTCGGAACGAGGCGATTCAAAAGGCTACGGAAAGCTAAGAGATAACTTTACAACTTTTGTTCTTTGAGTTCTGAGAGATAATGGCTGGATCATGGGCAAAATTGGATGTCAAGCAGCTGTTATGTCAATGGGAAGCTCAAAAATTGCAAACAAGGCACCCAAGCGTTGTTGTTCAAATAACACTTGTTCCATTTCCTACAAAACAAAGTAAATACACATAAAAATAATATAAAAGCAATACAAAATTACATTACACAACAATAAGATAAAAACACATAAAACCAAACGAAATAACTTAGGATTTATAAATTATTAAGCTCAAATGTACCTAATTTGTGTATATAAAACACACTCATCATAAGTCTACGATCAACTAACTTCGTAGAGCAAGTCAGGACCAACAAGAAGACTAACAAGGGAGCATTACAGATTGAAGGTCTCGATGCATTTACCAAACATCCTTGGTGAAATCGAAGATCAGAGAATGTTGTGTCTAACAACTAGCTAGTTTAGCGAAAACGACAGCACCCAGGTGTTAGGTGAAGTTGTAGACTGACGTGACATGCCAAAGTCTCAAAGCAAGTTGACACAACAACTTAAAATGTCAACATCAAGGATCCTAGTGTATCTGAGCATTTAATGCTTAACGGGAACCTTGCAACGGAAAAATTTTTGGGAGACTATAAAAGGATTCAAGGATTCAAATCCACGTAACGAACAACAACCTTACAAGATGAAATTCTGCCAAAGTTAAAAGAGTTTCACTCTACGAACCTGAACAACTTGTTCAAGCTGCTAAGTATCTGAGGAGAAAAGCTTATTGCCATCTTAGTACCTCCTCAACAACATTATTCAACATCAGTTGATCATTGTCTGAGTGACAATCTGCCAAGTCTAAGTGACTTGAAGAGATCTGTGTGATCTGGACTTAGTGTCCCTATTCCAATAATTAGTGACTCAAAGGAACCTACGTGGTTCAGTTATAATAGATCTTTGTGATCTCTATCCTTAATGGATTTCCTACTCGCTGAGTAGAAGAGTAAACTAGGAGTTATTCTGTCTCCGAACCACTTAAAATTTGCATGTATTCCTTTAAATTTTTGCACTTACTTTCTGTCAAGTATTTATTTTATTTGTCTGTGACTTAAAACCATGTAACTAAATTTGGAACTGAGAATTTTTCTTAATCTTTAAGGGGATTTTTCAAAGTATATTCCGCTGTACTTAATCAATCCTGATTAACTAACTATCTAGTAATAAATTCTTAAATCAAGCAAAATTTTAAAATGATCTATTCAACCCCCTTCTAGATCTCTATAGTGCCTTTGGGATACAACAGTTTTCATTCATATGAATTAGAAACACTTATTAATTACTTACTACATAACCAAAATTCAATTAAGTAAATTATACTATACACAATAATTATAATTTTTATTATATGTAGGTCATGTTCGATTATGTTAAGAATTAATAAAATAAATTATATTATGCATGATTTGATAAAAAAAATACCAAGTAGTTTTTAAATTTATCCGTGCTTTGCACGAGTTATCAAGCTTGTGTATTAAATAGTTAAAATTGATGTAAAAAGTTAAAAAATCTTATCAAGAATTCAAATAGTAGGACCGTATATACCTTTCTCTTTATTTGTACACTACAAGCTTAATAACCCGTGCAAAGCACTGGTAAGCTTAAAAATAACTTATTAAATAAATTTTAACTATGACATATTTGAGCGATAATATTTATCTTGTACTTTGTGTATACATAAATGTATATAATATATATATAATATTATATACATTTATGTATACACAAAGTACAATCTACAAAACAGGACTACTGATAATTTTTAAGTTCCGAACACTGAGCAGCCTTACTTGCATCCAAGAATTTTAAAAAAGAAATTGGTGGACTATCTATATACAGTATTTCCTTGTTCTAAACACAATAATGTAGTTTTTGAATGTTTAGCAAAAGAAACAAAATGTGAGAAATTATAGTTTTTGCACTATCATGAAATAAAAATTATTAAGGTTCTTTTAACAATTAAGTTTCCTTATAAAAATCTTTGAAGGAACCTCAAACAATCTTTCAAGGTCTAAATCTCTATTAGCATTAATACCAAAAATAAATCAAAGAAAAAGGAAAGAACTGCTTTTAGTAATCTTTTTTTTTCAAGTAAGTAACTATTATTAGTTGTAGTTGAGTTTTTGATGTAGGATGTAAAAGCCATTGCTAAATCCAGTCGTCACAACCTATGAGAGTCTAAATTAAAATGAATGCATACATATTAATATTAAATTTAAAAATATCTCAAAATGATTTCTTAAAAAATATTAAAATTAATCTCATGTTTTAGTTGGTAATGTAGGAAGTATTTCTGTTTCAATATTCCTAATTGCAAAAGGGGCCTTGAATCTTGAATCTTGATAATTGCAAAATTCAAATGATTTCAGATATTATGTTCCTAGGATTCGAAGGATTCTTAAAGTTAGACGTGCTATATAATATACCATGTACAATAATAATATTATTATCCACATGCATATATTACATATATATACATACTACTTTTTGAATGATGTGTGATAAAAGCGATCAATTATTCTAGAGGGACCGGATATGGGGACCGAATTTAGTGACCGGCTGATATGGATTGTCCACATATATATATATATATAATGTACGCATATTGATAATATATATGTATATATTTATGCCCTAAAAACTGATTTCATGAATTTGAAACCCATTTTTTATATCAATTATTGGGTACTAATTGAAGCTTTGAGCTCTTTTCATATTTATATAGAGTAGTAGACTTTTTTTATGTGTTCCTGTTAGTGGTTTTTTTGTGTTCCTATTAGTGGTTTAGAATTGGCCATTTTTAGGCATAGTGAGTGTGTAAATATATATAGATTGAGGCATTATGTTTTTTAATTTCTGAATAAGATTTTTCTTTTAGCTAAATGAATCCATTATAAGCTCCAAAAAGGTAGGGAACCAAGTACATGTGGTGTATATAAAGCTTGGGAAAAATAAAAGGCACATCTATGCCCAAAAAAAGAACTATAAAAAAGACATACATTAGATTTCCTAGTTTCTGCCAAGGGATAATTGTTTTTCTGTTCTTGTTTCTGTTTGGTTTATATGTATGGTATGAATGTACCAATTGATTGAATTAGTAGAAGTTGGTTTTTAATGTCATACACTTTTTTATATATCTATGGCATGTAGTTAATATATTTTTATAAATTTGCAGAAATGACATGTAGTGATGAGTTTGATTCAAGTATAAGGATGAATGATATTGAGGAATGTGTTGTGGCAGAGGATTTAGTAGAAAGTGAAGAAGTTGATGAAGTGATTAGAGATCCGGAAGTAGGAATAGAGTTTAGTTCCGTTGATGAGTACATGGAATATTACACTAATTATGGTAACCAAAAGGGATTTCCGGTGAAAATAAGATCAACGAAAAAAGGAAAAAATGAAGAGACTAAATTTGTGGTTCTTGCATGTGCTCAGTCAGGATGTTCAATAAGCAAGTCAAAGAATGCCTTCAACTTACGCCCTGTTAACAAAATTGGTTGCAATGCTAAGATTATGGCTGCATTAGTTGAAAACGAAAAAGTGCGAGTAAAGACTCTATCATTTGATCATAATCATCAGTTGAGCCCGGAAAAATCTAGATTTTATAAGAAAAATCGGATTATGAGCAAGTATGTGAAAATGAGACTTGAACTTAACGATAGAGCTGGTATTAAACTAAATAAAAATTTTAGTTCTTTCTTGGTTGAACTGGTGGACATGAAAATGTGTCATTTTCACAAAAAGATTGTTACAATTATCTTGACAAAGTTAAGCGGTTGAGGCTTGGTGATGGAGATGCTATGACACTTCAAAAAAATGCAAGCTAATAATACAAATTTTTATTATTTGATAGATTTGGATGATGATGGGAGACTACGAAATGTCTTTTAGGTAGATGCAAGGAGTAAGGCAGCTTATGAGGAGTTTGGGGATGCTATTACCTTTGACACAACATACTTAACTAATAAGTATGACATGCTATTTGCCCCATTTATTAGAGTTAATCATCACGGTCAATCAATAATCTTAAGTTGTGGATTAGTATCTCATGAGGATATTGAGTCATTTAGTTGGCTTTTTAAAACTTGGCTTGCGTGTATGAATGGTCGTGCTCCTACCACAATAATCACTCACCAAAATAAAGCAATGAAGAAGGCTATTAAAATTGTGTTCCCCAATGCGCGGCATAGGTGGTGTTTGTGGCATATTATGAAGAAGTTGCCTGAGAAATTAAGTGGTTGCAATCAATATGAATCTATTAAGTATTCAATACAAAAGGCAATTTATGATTCATTGATTTGTAAAGAATTTAAAGAGCGATGAGGTAGTTTCATTGAGAAATTTAACTTGAAAGAGAATAATTGGTTGAATGGGTTATAAGATGAGAGAAGTCGTTAGGTGCCGACATTTTTAAAGAATACTTTTTGGGTTGGAATGTCCTCAACTCAAAGAAGTGAAAGTATGAATGCTTTTTTTGATAGTTGTGTGAATTCAAGGACAACCTTAAAACAATTTGTTGAGTAGTATGAGAATGCATTAAGAAGTAAGATGTAAAAAGAGAATGAGGCGGATTTCAATTCCTTCGACCATTGGATTCCATGCCTTATTGATTATCCATTTGAGAAACAATTTCAAGATGCTTATACCACGACAAAATTCAAGGAATTTCAAGAAGAGGTAAAAAGGAAGCTTTATTGTGCCATTGATTCAGTTAAAGTAGAATGTGGTTTTGAGGTGTACGATATTACACAAGATATGTTTGGAGGGACTCGCGAAGCCACTTTTAGAGTTTATTTTAAAGAAGATAAATGTACCATTAAGTGCAACTGTCAATTATTTTAGTTTAGGGGAATATTATGTAGACATGCCCTTACAGTGTTGCTGAAAAAACGAGTTCGAACCTTACCGGATAAATTCATTCTTCGAAGGTGGAGGAAAGATGTGAAGAGGTGTTATAAGAAGGTTAAGATCATATACTCCGACTGGACGTTGAATTCAAAATGAACGTTTTGATAGGATGTGCAACTCTTTTTATGAAGCGGCATACTTGGCGACCTATAATGAAGATAAGACAAAAATTGTTATGCATCGGATTAAAAGGCTTGTTAATGTACTAAAAAAAGATGATGGAACGTGTGAAAGTAATCAGTCAACTAAAGAAAGCAATAATATTCGTAGTCCTTTGTCGGTTCATCGTAAAGGTCAGCCCCGCTTTAAAAGGTTTCAGTCTAAGATTGAGAAAGTTATTAGAAGTATAAGAGTGAGAAAAGGGAAAAAGAAAGAGAAAGAGAAAGAGAAAGGGAAAGGGAAAGGGAAAGGGAAAGACAAGGCCATTGAACATAACATGAATTTCACTAATTTGGTAAACCTTTTTCTTTAATTTTTTCAAATGTAAAAACTTATTTATTTAGATGAAACGTCTTATTTTACTGCTTTTTCTTTTGTGTAGAGTTCTCAAGGTGACTATTTTGTAAGCGTACTCAATAACAATTCTCAAGTTGAACATGGTGCAGAAGACTACATGCGACATGGTGCAATAGATCTTAATTTACAGGTTTATCACTAATTTATATGAATAAGTCACATTCTTAGAGGTTTTAATGATCATTATTTTAAACATTTCAGGTTTGAGACTTCTCCACCAACGTAAATCTACAATCATCACATGTTGATGACTTTCTATTTGCCACAAATCATGATGTCTATTATGGAAAGGGTTTCCACTTTTATTTTTAGGTATAATGTCTTATTTTACTGCTTTATCTTTCATTTTTTGGTGTCTTCTTCGGTGTTATTTGTTACTGAAAATCACCATTTTATTTTTCTTGTTGCAGGATTACTATAACCCATATTGGAGGAGTGGTGAAGGATGTGATCCGAACAATAGGAGCGGATAATTTTGTTGTAATTTGACTGCAGGTTTCACTCTCGAATAGCTATTGATCGTGAAGTAATATGACTGTAATTTGTGTGTGGACTGCAACTGAATGTGCTACTGATAGCCAAAATGTGTTGCTGATTATCTTCAATGTTAATGTTGGTAGTTCAGGATCTTCTATTTTTCAATTGTACAATGATTTGTCTGATAATAGAATGGACAGATAGAGGTATTTCTGAAATCATGATCTGTTAATTTAGTCTGATTTAACAACTATTCTATTCTCGGTTCATTATCCGACAGTGATATCTGCATATGAATGCATTTCTGCCCGTAATCCGTTGAATAAACTGATGTTCCCACTGTTCCTGCAGTAGTAATGGCATCCGCCTTGTTGTTTCCAGAAACATAAATGCCTTTCATCTTCTCAGATGTGCAAGCTTGTATATCTTTTAGCCGCCAACATGCATCTTTATAGCATCTACTTGGGAACTAAATAAAGAATCTACAATTTCAAATGAAGAAAATAAATGTTAAAGTTGCTGATCAATTTAATAAATCAATCAGATACCCATCAATAGCAATTCAACACCACCTTTTAGTCATCAATATATGTGCTCATTTCAGCCCACAGCTATTTCAATATACTTTCCCAACCAATCTGCAGTAATATTATGTTCAATTATAGCATAAACAAAATTTACACAGTTTTTCAGGCAATCCAGTCAATTTACTGTCAATAAAAAATAGGACACTTCCATTACAACTTCTACAACAAAACCCAATTCATTATAAATTCCATTACACTTCGTTCATTACAATTTCTTTCACAACTTCACCTCTATTTCAACTTCCAACAAAAGACAACTAGTTTTTCATAATAACAAACAAACAGAGAATAAGTATTACAACAACTAATTTCGTCAATAATTTAATTTCATGTCTCATTTCAATTATAGTAGGATCATGCATAATGGAATTATTTGGCAGTTGCATCCCAAAAGTTGGTGATGATTTTTCTTCATTTATAGCCTTACACCATCCTAAGAAATCTCATTTTCCATTCGGGCACGCATAGTAGATTCGACCTTCATTTCCATTCTTATCGGAGCGGGTAATTTTACAAATCGCAAATTGTCCACAATGACATTGTTTGCTTTGATTCCTTAAATCGAATTCGTTGCTCACTACCATGCTTCCTGATGTCATGTTGTCTTTCTACAAAAATGACAAATAAAAAGTTTACCTTGTAATCCCTGAAATTTTATAAGAAAAATGCATTGAATGCCATAATTGTTAAACCAAGGGAAAGTAGTCTGAACTATAATAACTGTTTTAACAGAGTAGATAATAGGCTACAATAACATTCTCTACAGGTGTTTGGGCTGACAAAATTGTGATTATTTAATTATTGGCTCGACATGTTTAAATCATCAAGGCTGAACAATCACTACATTTATGTACCTGAGGCCTTTTCCAATATTCCCAGAACACACTTTCAGTTTTCGCCAGTAGTTTTTTGTTAGGAAACAATTTCTAATTCTTGTTGCCTACATTTTTGTTCTCAGTATTTTATGGTTATAGTTTCTTTTAACATTGGATTTATGACTCATTACACTAAGTGAAGTTATCTCATTATGGCTTGTAGTACATAATGCTTGCCTTTTCCATATTTGCAGAAGTATCTGTGGAAACTAAAGACTGGCTAGAAGGTGAATTCACCTGTGGAAGTAAATTTAAATGTAAGGTACAAATGGCTAAAATGAACTTCCTTGTATCATAACAAGGCCTCTAATATATTCAGCATAGGTGTGCCTTTTATTTTCTCCAAGCTTTATACACACCACATGTACTTGATTCCCTACCTTTTTGGAGCTTATAGTGGATTTATTTAGTTAAAAGAAAAATCTTATTCAGAAATTAAAAAACATAATGCCTCAATCTATATATATTTACACACTCACTATGCCCAAAAATGGCCAATTCCAAACCACTAACAGGAACACACAAAAAAAACCACTAATAGGAACACACAAAAAAAGTCTACTACTCCATATAAATATGAAAAGAGCTCAAAGCTTCAATTAGTACCCAATAATTGATGCAAAAAATGGGTTTCAAAATCATGAAATCAGTTTTTAGGGCATAAATATATACATATATATTATCAATATGCGTACATTATATATTTATATATATGTATGCATAAGGTGAAAGCTGCTGATTTTGGACCGAATTTTGTTCCAGGAGGAAGTTTGTAGAGGGGGGAAACTGTGTCTTTCCAGATGCAAGCGGCAGGGAGAGAGTTTGCTGAGAGAGAGAGAGAGAATTATTGGTAAAGTGATTTGAAAGTGGGGAGTTGTTTGGGATTATGGGTATTTAAAAGTGAGATGTATTGATTTACAAAGCGATTTTTCTTTCTCTGCTGATGTGGACAATCCACATCAGCTGGTCCCCATATCCGGTCCCCCCAGAATAATTGTAAAAGCGATACATATACACTGTACTATATATAGAGGTACCTTATTCAAAGAGAAATAATGAAAGTGCGTGCAGATGAAGTAGCTGGTAGCTGTACAAATGCCCAGAAAGAGGGTGGATATATATATAGGGAAGCTTTCTCCAACGAACTAGTTCGTTAGCGAACCAGCTATGGCGACGGTTTTTTGGTCTATGCCGACGGTTCAAACCGTCGCCATAGCTATACATATCTATGGCGACGGTTTAATCCGTCGCTATAGACCAAAAAATCGTCGCCATAGCCGGTTCGTTGACGAAACAGTTCGTTGGAGAAAATTCTCCTATATATATATATATTATATGTACATATATATTATTTCAGTTGTGAGTTATAAATGATTAATTTCAATTAATTGTCAAAGCTCAACTATTTTCTTAGATTTATGGAAGTGTAAGATGTATTGAAATACGAAAATCAGAAATGCATGAATCAGGAAGTCAAGTACTGAGTTGTTAAATTTTTTTAGAAATATCAAAATTTATGACCAGTAAGAATTAGCCAAAAAATATACCTTTTGAACTTTCGAGTCATCAAAATTAGATTGCTGAATTGACCTATGACTAACTATTAATATATTGGTATGGATTGATAAGATAAGATATGAATATGGTACTATTTTTTATAGGCTCGATCTGTGAGGTCAGTGTAATACAGGAAAGAGTTGTTGAATTTTTCTTTTAATGGAGTGGAAGTCAGGTAACCAGGTTTGAGATGTTACATGTTTGGTCAGCTAAATAGGAGTACCCAGAAAACTTTTTGGGAATCTCAAACAAGAATATAGAAAATTTTAATTTTTTTTTGGAGCTTTTCAGCAAAATAAGAAAGTTAAAAAAAAAAATTTGTGGGTTGCCGAGTCATTAAAGTTGGACTACCGAGTTGACTCGCGACGAATCAAAACGACTCAGTATTTGTTTTGTTATATTTTGGTATCGATTATTATGACTATAAAACTACTAGTAAAAAAATAATGTAAAAGTTAATAAATTTTATCAATAATTTAATTTGTAAGACCATAAATTGCATATTAGCTGTATTTATATATAATTATTTGTGAATAATTTGTGTATATAAAACTTGAAGCTCATTGTAAGGGACTATTGTACTTTTCATCCGCTTAGGGAGTTAAGTTTATTTTTTTTAATCCCCTATTTTATTTTTGGAGAAATACAATATAATTTCATAATCACATACATCATTATCATCATTATTATTATAAATTTACAACTGATCAATCAAATCATAAATATAAGAAAAAAAAATACATTTTACATAAATTTTGAAACACACATTTTATATAAAAATAAATAAACTCGTAAGAGTTAAAATCGAACTGGAAGACCTAAAGACCGCTCTGAGTTCCTTAGATCTAGAGCTGACAATATAATTGAAAAACTATATTACAACTCGAACTTAACTAGAACCATTGAGTTAGATATCTATATTTTATAATCCTGGTTGGACATAGTTTTGAACTATATTTGGTTCTCAGTATACTTCCAAACCAGTTAACTACTATTCGAACCAAAATTTATTAAAATCATCTCTTACTTTATTTTACTCTCCGTGAACTCTTCTCTCCCAAATCTGAAATAGTTTGGCGGCATTAGAAAATTGAAGCAGAGATATTATGAGAAAAGAGTATATCAATTTACCAAATTTTAAAATTTAAAATTAATATAAATTTATTTAATTTTAGTACAAATAAATATAACAATTGTAAATACTAATAGTTATTTTTGTTATTTTCAAAACTTGAATAAAATTATATTAATTTTGAATTTTAAAATTTCGTAAATTGACTCTAAAAAGTTAAAATGTAGCTCTAATTTTAGAACGAAGGTTGTATATACTCTCTCCGTTTCAAAATTAGAGATACAATTTAATTTTGGAGGTCAAACGACGACATATTAAACTTCAAAATTAGTATGACTCATAAAAATTTAGAATGAAATAAATTTTGTAATTAATAAATTTTGTTACATACTATACCACATAATAATTGTATCAATTAAAACTAAATAAATTAACATTAATTTAAAATTTAAATTTAATATATTATCGTTTGACTTCAAAAATCAAATTATATCTCTAATTTTAAAAGTAAAAAAGTATGCGGGTACTTAAATTTCTCTCCTTTTTGTTTGATACCCCACTCTCTCTGTATGTATTTCAATATATGTATGTGTATATGCATGGTACTTAAATTTCTCTGCTTTATATATATATATATATATATATATATATATATCCACACGGTGAGAGGGAGAGAGAGACAGTGGGGAGAAAAGCAAACAAACAGGAAATTAATTGTAAAAAATATTTTCTGAGTAAAACTTGTAGAGAGATAAAGTATAAGAAAATTGAGTGTATAAATTTTTTTAAAGAAAAAAAGAATGTATAAAAAAATAAGAGAGAAGTTAAAAAAAGATAAGAACAAATGTATCCAAAAGAAAAGGAAGATAAAAAATCAAAATCAATATATTAAATAATTTATTTTATTAGATCATAATAATAATAAAATTAAAATTTAAAATATAAATTAACCTATTTAATTTTAACTTATATTAAAAATAAATAATATAATTTTAATTCTTAATAAAATTATTTATAATCATATTTTATAAACCATATAAACAAACTAAATTCATTTTTTTGCCGGGTCTACTTAGACCTCATTGACCATGGCGTGCTAGCTAGGATAATCGGAGATGGCAAAACGTTGAAAAGTCCCAAATTTATTGGCGGGAATAAGAATTATTTCCACTGTTTAACTCATCCCGCCAAGTAAACCCCCCCGCTAGCTTTTCCCAATTCTCTCCTCTCAAAGTTTAATATATAAAACCTTCACCCCCAATCTCTCTCCTCTGTTCTCCCACTCTTTTTCCCTTCAAACCCTTCAAACCCTAACCCTAATTTCCCCAAAAACCAGTCCAATTCTCGCAAACATGTTGGAGCTGAGGCTAGTCCAAGGGAGTCTTCTCAAGAAGGTGATGGATTCCATCAAAGACCTCGTCAATGACGCCAATTTCGACTGCTCGGCCACCGGATTTTCCCTCCAAGCCATGGATTCGAGCCACGTGGCGCTGGTGTCGCTGCTTCTTAGATCGGAGGGTTTTGAGCATTATCGGTGTGACAGGAACATTTCCATGGGGATGAATCTGGGTAATATGACTAAGATGCTAAAGTGCGCTGGTAATGATGATATAATTACCATTAAGGCCGATGATGGAAGTGACACTGTCACCTTCATGTTTGAAAGCCCCAGTAAGCTCCAATTTCTCTTAATTCTCCACTAGAATGTATTTTTCTGGTTTAAATCTTGTTGGGTTTGTAATTTTTCTGCTTGTTAATTGGGTCAGTATATACTTCATAGTTGTAATTTCTTGATGTTAATTGGGGATATGTTTTTGTCTTCTTCATTTTCATTTTTGGTTGGTTGCTAATTGGGTCAGCATATTTCATACTTGTAATTTCTTGAGCATAAGTGGTTTTGATTTAGTTCATTTTCTATTTTGTTGGGTTTTTATTTTTTTGCTAGTCAATTAACTTAGTACTATTAATTTTTTGAATTTGATTGATTTTTTGGTCAGTTCATTTTTTAAATTGGTTTTAATCTGGTTGATTTTGCTCTGATTCATGTCTGAAACATTAATGGAGAGAATTAGAGAAAAATGATCAGTTTGTTTTCTGAGAAAGTTTGTAGGAAAAAAGAGCTTATTAGTTTGAAGTCATTATTTAACAATTTCATTTACAAGGAGAGAATGATGAGATTAAAAGGTTGGGGAATATTTGGTTTGAGGATTTGTCGAGGGAACAGAAAGGAAAATTTTGTGTGTGTGTGTGTCTTGGGGGGGGGGGGGGATAATATTCCTTATTTATTTTTATATATTATGGTTTATTTTTTGTTGGGTTTGTAAAATTCTACTTATTAATTGGGTTAGTGCTGGTAGCTCCTTGCCACCTTGGGAGTAGTTGAAGAAATGCTTGTTTTTTCTGTTTGGGGTTAGCTTTTTTAAAACTTTCTTTTGATCAGTTGATTTGTTATTCCATTGTATAATGATTTATATTTTGTTGATTTTGTAATTTTTCTGCTGTTAATTGGGTTAGTTCTTGTAAAATCTTGGCTTTAATTGGGGAAGTTTAGAGAAATATTTTGTTTGCTTTGCTGGGAACTGTAGGAAAATAGGAGATTTTAAACTCATTATTTAACAATTTCATTTAGTATGAAGAAAAAACGATGAGATTTAAAGTTGGGGAGTTTGGTTTGAGGGTCTGTTGAGGGAACAGAAATGAAAATGCAGACGGATCATGGTCCTTGTTTGTTTATTGTGGAAGTTAGGGTTGAAGCACCTTGAAGGCTGGGAGGGATAGAAAGTGAGAAGTACTTAATTTTACATGCCAATTTTCTTTTCTTTTTATTGTACTGTACATTAGCTTGAAGGTTTGAAGTGGAGAAAGTTGTAAATAGAAAATACCTTTTTTCGCTTGCTCCTTCTCTAGGCTCATTGAAACTCAAAAGTGTGATGTTATAAATATTCTACTATGCTAGGAATTTGATTAAAATTTTGTATATGTTTGGAAGAATCTAAACTTGAGTATAAATGAACGTTTGATCAAGCTCTTACATAATTTCATAATTTATTTTCCTTTTCTTTTGCTATGACTTTACTGCTTCTTTTAAGTCCCAAACAAAGAATACTAATTCACAATCCAAAAGTTCTCTAGATCCTGAATTTCACGATCCAAAAGTTCTCTTGATCCTGAATGGGTGAATATGTTCCTGATTACTGATTTGTTAGGGCTTTTGGAGTTCCATTTTACATATGTTGGTTTAGTCCAGAGGTACATGCTGGCAAGATTTTTCACTCTGGGTTACTGATGTGGATTATTTATGTTTTGGTTGCCCCCTTCTTTTGGCTTTATTGTAATGAACTACAGCACAAGATAAGATTGCTGACTTTGAGATGAAACTCATGGACATCGATAGTGAGCATCTTGGTATACCAGAAGCAGAGTACCATGCTATTGTTCGGATGCCTTCAACTGAGTTTGCGAGGATCTGTAAAGATCTCAGTAGTATTGGTGACACAGGTACTCCCATTTTGGTATTGGATTAAATTTGTTTGCACTTATTTTTTTTTAGTTAGTTTGTGAAGTTTATGGTGTTTATCGGTGCTTGCAGTTGTTATCTCTGTGACCAAGGAAGGTGTAAAGTTCTCTACAAGAGGTGATATTGGAACTGCAAATATTGTCTGCCGGCAAAATACCACAGTAGATAAGGTAGATACTGCATCTTATATATTCTACTAGATCTTTGTCATGAATTTTCAGTTAAAAAACCATAGTTAGGCACCAAAGCTCATGATAAAATTTAATTTAATAGGCATGTGATGTATTTATTTTTTATTTTGCAGCCAGAGGAGGCTACAATTATAGAGATGAATGAACCAGTCTCATTGACATTTGCACTGAGGTACATGAATTCTTTCACGAAGGCAAGTCCCTTGTCAAGCACAGTCACAATAAGTTTATCTTCTGAGCTTCCTGTTGTGGTCGAGTACAAGATTGCTGAAATGGGTTATATAAGGTTCTACTTGGCGCCCAAGATAGAAGAAGATGATGATGAAAACAAGCCGTAAAGTTGATGTTTGCTGGTGATAACAGTTATCCAATTTTAGGTGTGTATGCTACAATGTGCGCTTTCTCATACATTCTTTGAAGATTTCACTGATGCAGGATAGCTTCTCACTGTCTAGAAATGGGTAGCTCTCAAGTTTTTCATTCTTAATGTTTGGGAAGTGAAACCGTGTTGAATTTCTCTATCTTTTTCTTTTTCTTTTTAAATCCTTAACCTTTTCTTTATGATGTATGCCAATCATTTTCTATATGATCAGGCCTTTAGCAACAATCTTTTCTGGTTTAATATGCCTTTTTTCCCCTAGTCAATGTTATCTTTATCCTTGTCAAATATTATGTAGATGTATTTGGAGAGATTGGAAAATGAGAAGTTGAAAACCGAGATATGATCAATTGTGTTTTGATTTAGCACTTTCACTGTGAAGCTCACAATTGAGTTCAATCATTTGTTTGAATGGCTATGCGTTATTGAGGTTTACAATGTGCATGTTCGGTTAGTTTAATTATAGCGTGTTTCCGGCGTTTACGCTGCCAATGTGGCTTTCATCTTGTCCGGTGTTTACGCTGCCAACCTGGCTTTCATTTTGTCTGGTAGCCCAAATGGGAGCGGCCCAAATGCAGGAGCCGGCGTTGGCAGCTGCGTTTGATGAGCAACTCTTGTCCGGTAGCCCAAATGCGAGCGGCCCAAATGTAGGGGCCGTGTATGGGCGGGCGTTGGCAGTTGCGTTTGATGCATCAAACAAAATGCAGGAGCCGGGGTTGGCAGCTGCGTTTGATGAGCAAAACGCAACACAACAAAATTCTGCTTTCATCTTGTCCGGTAGCCCAAACGGGAGGCCCAAATGCAGGAGCTGGCGTTGGCAGCTGCGTTTGATGAGCAACTCTTGTCCGGTAGCCCAAATGCGAGCGGCCCAAATGCAGGGGCCATGTAGGGGCGGGCGTTGGGAGCTGCTGCGTTTGATGCATCAAACAAAAAAAATGCAGGAGTCGGCGTTGGCAGCTGCGTTTAATGAGCAAAACGCGACACAACAAAATTCCGTAGTTGCGTTTGGCAATGAAAACATCAAACAAAGCGTTTGATGAGTAAAATGCGATGCAACAAAATTCTGTAGTTGTGTTTGTCAATGAAAACATCAAACAAAACGCGAGGCAACAAAATTCCGTAGTTGCGTTTGGCAATGAAAATGCTGCTTATCAACGCAATTTCAAAAAGACAATAATATTATAATTTTTTTAAAAAGACATTTCGTTCGGTTCAACCAAGTCAAAAATAAAATTAACAATATAATTTACAAGGAAACAACTATAAGATTATCTTAGTTAATTTGTTACTATTATCAGATAAAATTTTATTACAACTTAGATAATATAGTTTGAGAAGAAAATAATTTTCACATAAATCGTTTTATTTAACTTAAGTTTATTACTCTTGAATAAATATAATTATATTATATTCAAGTATAAGTAATATAATTTTAAAAAGAAAGTATTTAGTTATTAGAACTATTTTACCTAATAAATCTAATATATATATATATATATATTAATTGTAATATCATAACTTTATAGTAAAACTCCGTGCTTTGCACGGGGTGTATATGCTAGTATTATAACTAAATAGACAATTTGATTTGTTTTTCTTATTATTATTATTTTTTGGTTCGACCTTTGACCTTTTCTACATTAAGTCAACTTTTATTATTTATCAATCCAAATCAGAAACTATTTATAAGGAAACAAGAATTAATAATATAATTTTATAAGGAAACAATCAAAATAAGATCATCTTACCTAATATTAAATTATTATTTTATTTAAATATATATACAATAATGCAAGCTTAAGTAAAATTATAGGATACTGATATTTGTACACCTTACATTAATAGTTGCACCCCCAAAAATAATAAAAGGCATTAGATACCCTTCATTAATAGTAGACCTATTAATGCCTTATCCATTTACTAATTTTTGCCCAACTGCGAACAAGTCCATCAATGATTCTATGATTTATAAGAATCGAAGGAACCATCTAATTTATCAATACCATTTTTATGCCACAGTGTAGCATCTAAAAAGATCAATTGATTGAATCAGTTTTTAAACTAATGCGGTCAAAATGATTGATTTCCTATAACCGTTCAATTTTACTTAAAATATCAAAAATAATAAGATTTTTTGTAATGTTAAATCCTTAATTACTTATATTTACAAAAAAAATTACAAACGAACAACACTGGAAAGTCGGAAGATAAAAATTAATATAAAATAATTAACTCAAAATATTAGTATGCCTACGAATATAAAATTTAATAGAAAGATATTTAGTTTTAAAATGGCTAAACAACTATTTTGGTCCTTATACTCTATAGTTGATTTTAATTTCATTCATGTATAATTTTTTTTTCCATAATAGTCCTTGTATTCTAAGATAGATAAACAATTTAGTCATTTTTCTTAAAAAAAATGATGATGTGACTTTTAAAAAAATATGAATAAATGTCAACGTGGATAAACTTTTTTTAGCAAGGAAAGTTTTTCTATCACTTTTTTTTAATTAAGTGATGTTTTAAACTTCTATTTATTTTTTTAAAAATAATATATTTATAAATTCATAGTCATTCTTCTCCACAATTTAGTCATGTCTTTGTTCCTCATTGTTTAGATTCTTATATGACGTTGATACTCTCTAAGATATATGAAGCTATTTTTTTTTACATTACCACGCCATTTTAGATTCCTCAAGAATTTGTATTTGTACAAAATAATAAATATAAAACTTCAATTTATTTTATTTCTAATGGTTAAGTGAACATAACACCCAATAACAAGGCTGATGAGTGGGTATTTTACCCACTAATTAGGTATTTTTAGACTTAATATTTTGTGTGTTTTAAAGTATTTTAGGACATTTTATTTGTTTAAGTTGGATTTTGTAAGAAAATGCGGCTGACTAGGCGAATTGGGCAATTTTGGGTAAAGAGTGGCAGTTTCGTAAATAAGCTGAAGTTGAAAGCTGGGGCTTTCAGTTTGTGAAGGATTTGAAAGCTGGGGCTTTGGGACGCATAAAGTTATGAAGATTCTTTCCAACTGGATGAAGGATTGAGGAGTTCTAATTGTTTTTGGAGGCTCTAAACCTAATTTTGAGAAGAGAACTTCAAGTATAAAAGGGAGAGGAGCTTCTAACAAAAAGGGGGCTTTTGCTTTTCAAAGATTGAAGAGAGATTGAAACTTGGAGATCGAGGATTCAAGGGAAGCTCACAAGGAATTCAGACTGGAGACGTGAAGGCGGAAGAAGACTTTTACAGAGTTTTCCTTACTTCTTATTTTTCAGTTTGTAATTAATTGTGATGACTTATTTTGGATATTTGGTTTTTAATTTTAGCATGAACTAAATTTATAGTTAAGGCTACAATTGAACCATTATTGATTATGGATTAATTATTTATTTGATTCCAATTATTATTTCATTATTGAGTTGTCTATCATATCTGTTTTAATTAATTAATTGCCTGATCAACAGTTAATGGGATACTTTAGGTGAATTCGGGAGATGAAATCTAGGGTTAGATCTTGATATGATAGCATGTATTCTTGATTATTTGCATGGGATAAATAATTGGGGTTGTGAAGTGAATAGAGATATCTCTTTGCTGCATGTAACTTATGGGAATTGGTTCTTAATAAATTTAACTCTATTGTTTTGCATAGGAATATCGCATAATTAATTGAGTTAGATAAATTTATTTGATCACTTGGAAAAGAGCTTATAAATAAAGTGGAATTCCTGTTAACAACTCGGATGAATTTAATAAATGGATGGATTTGTTACATTGATTCATATGACATAATTGGGGATATTGTAGTCTTAGGTCTTAATCATCTGAAAATCAACCTTTGTGTTAGATAATTTTCTTAGTTAATGTCATTAGTCAAATCATTATCAAAATTTGTGATCGTTTAAATAGAAATTGAATTGGTATAAAACTAGTAGTTGGAGTTTATTTAACTGGATTCCTTGTGGGTTCGACACTTGATACTTAATCTATATTACTTGTTGATCGTGTGCACTTGCGCGTAATTGATTGTATCTAAAATCGACAACAAGTTTTTGGTGCCGTTGCCGGGGAATCGTTGTTTAAATATTAATTCCATATTAGTTTCAATCAATTCGGTTTTAATTTAAACACTTTCTATTTATTTTAATTCTTCTTATTTTGTTTCTTCTTTCCGCAGGTAGCTCATTTGTGTATGCACACTAGATCTAAGGGTAAAAAGGAGCTTTTGCTATACACCGAGGATATTGAGAAGAAGTTCCGGAAATTAAGATTGACTAGTGAAGAAAAACTGGCAGAGGGAGAAGAAATTCCTGTAAACATGGCTGGGGAAGAGCAAAGGTCAATTAGGGATTATGCAATGCCTACAGTTACAGATATTCAGTCTAGCATTCGGAGACCTGCGATCAATGCGAACAGTTATGAGATAAAGCCGGGTACGATTCAAATGTTACAGAATTTGGAACAGTTTGGGGGTAGTCCGAATGATGACCCGAGTGAACACATCAGAAGTTTCTTAGAAATCTGCGACACCTTCAAGTGTAACAACGTTACAGAAGAAGCTATAAGGTTAAGACTTTTCCCATTCACACTGAGAGATAAAGCAAAGAGTTGGTTACATTCTTTGCCACCAGGTTCAATCACGGCTTGGGACGACTTAGCTCAAAAATTTCTAGCTAAGTTCTTTCCACCAGCAAAGACGGCAAGACTAAGGAATGAAATTCACACTTTCACCCAGTTTGACTCAGAAACATTGAATGAGGCATGGGAACGGTTTAAGGATTTGCTTCGGAAGTGTCCGCACCATGGAATCCAGAAATGGTTGTAGGTACAAACGTTCTGCGATGGATTGGATGGTCCTACGAGGGCTAGTGTTGATGCAGCTGCTGGAGGTGCCATCATGGGTAAGAATATTGATGAAGCTTTCCAATTGTTAGAAACTATGGCAACCAATAACTATCAGTGGCCTATGGCACGGTTAAATCAGTCAAAAACAGTAGGGAAGATAGAAGTTGATGCAGTTACAACCTTAGCATCCCAGATGTCCGCTCTAACGAGGAAGATAGATTCATGGGGACCGCGACCAGTTGCACAGGTGGCGATAATTTGTGAACAGTGTGCAGGAGAGCACTCCACAGATCAGTGTCCTATAAATGCAGAGTCAGCTCAGTTTGTAGGAAGCTATAATAGACCGCTGACACCGTATCAGAATGCTTATAATCCGGGTTGGAGGAATCATCCGGGTTTCTCTTGGAGTAATAATCAAGCTCAAACTCAGGCTCCACGACCACAGAACCCACCCGGTTTTCAGAATCAAGGTCCACAGCAGGCAGAAAGGAAGCCGAATTTAGAAGATGCGTTGGCAAAGTTCATTGTAGCTACCGATAAGAGGATGACAGAGCAAGATAAGTTGTTGAATCAGGTAGATTTAAATGTGAAGAGCCAAGCGGTATCAATTATAAATTTGGAGAATCAGATGGGCCAGATAGCTCAAGCATTGAACACTCGTCTTCACGGAGCACTACCGAGTAATACTGAAGTTAACCCGAGTGGGAAAGAGCATTGCAAAGCCGTAACTTTGAGAAGCGGAAAAGAGCTAACTGAGGTGGTGAAGGGAAGTGAGAAGCAAAAATCTGCTGAAAATAACGGGGTAGTCACTGAGGAAAATGTGAGCGATTATACCGAGTCAGAAAAGAGTCTAGAAGAGGAGGTAAAACTTAATGAAAGCAAGCAGAGAAGCGTAGTGCCTCCACTTCCATTCCCTCAGAGATTTTAGAAATCCAAATTAGACAAACAATTCTCGAAATTTTTGGAGGTCTTTAAGAAGCTTCATATCAACATTCCTTTTGCAGAAGCTTTGGAACAAATGCCCAGTTATGCCAAATTCATGAAGGAAGTCTTGTCAAAGAAAAGGAAGTTGGGTGAATTTGAGACAGTGGCACTAACCGAAGAGTGCAGTGCAATCTTGCAAAATAAATTACCGCCGAAGTTAAAGGATCCGGGTAGTTTCACTATTCCGTGCGTGATAGGTAATCAGTTTTCTGGGAGGGCATTGTGCGATTTGGGAGCGAGTATCAACTTAATGCCATTATCAGTTTACACTCAGCTTGGGTTGAAAGCACCAAAACCGACAAATATCAGCTTGCAGTTAGCAGATCGGTCAGTAACCTATCCGAGGGGAATTGTGGAAGACATTCTGGTAAAGGTTGACAAGTTCATTTTCCCGGCTGATTTCATCATTCTTGATTACGAGGAGGACAAAGAAATCCCAATTATATTGGGTCAGCCATTCTTAGCAACAGGAAAAACCTTGATAGATGTGCAGAAGGGTGAATTGACAATGAGAGTTAACGATCAGGAAGTTACTTTCAATGTGTTCAAATCAATGAAATTCCCTGAAGAAGCCGAGGTGTGCTCGCGGATTGACATAGTGGAAGAGGCAGTGATCGAGATATTCAACAAAACTTACTTAGTAGATCCACTAAAGGCGGCATTAACTAGTTCTGATGAAATTGATGACGTGGATCAGATGGATTATGTGAAAATACTTAATGCGGTACCAATATCTCGAAAATTCAACAAGCAATTTGATAGTCTAGATCGTACCAAAGGAGTAGAGAAGCATTCTAAAACGTCAATGGAGGAAGCACCGGTCCTAGAACTCAAACCCCTTCCCACTCATCTAAAGTATGCTTACTTAGGCAATTCCAACACTTTACCGATAATAGTGCCTGCTCATTTAAATGAAATTCAAGAAGAAAAACTATTGAGGGTGTTGCGCGAGTTTAAGACAGCAATTGGGTGGACGATAGCTGATATAAAGGGCATTAGCCCATCATTTTGCATGCATAAAATCTTGCTCAAGGAAGGGGCAAAACCAGTAATTGAGCAACAAAGAAGATTAAATCCAATCATGAAGGATGTGGTGAAAAAGGAAATCATCAAGTGGTTGGATGCGGGAATAATATATCCGATTTCAGATAGCTCTTGGGTCAATCCTGTGCATTGTGTACCAAAGAAAGGCGGAATGACTGTGGTAGCAAACGAATATAACGAGCTCATCCCAACAAGGGCTGTGACTGGGTGGAGAGTGTGTATTGATTACCGCAAATTGAACAAGGCGACTTGTAAGGATCACTTTCCCTTGCCGTTCATTGACCAGATGTTGGATAGGTTAGCGGGTCATCAATTTTATTGTCTTTTGGATGGATATTCAGGATATAACCAGATTGTAATTGCTCCGGAAGACCAAGAAAAGACCACGTTTACTTGTCCGTATGGAACCTTCGCTTTCCGAAGGATGTCATTTGGTTTTTGCAACGCACCGGCCACATTCCAGAGATGTATGATGGCTATCTTCTCGGATATGGTAGAACAGAATTTGGAAGTCTTCATGGATGATTTCTCGGTCTTTGGGGACAGTTTTGATCGGTGTCTGACTAATCTGATTTTAGTATTAAAAAGGTGTGTGGAGACGAATCTGATACTCAACTGGGAAAAATGTCACTTCATGGTAAGTGAAGGCATAATATTGGGTCATAAGGTCTCCGCAGGAGGAATTGAGGTGGATCAAGCCAAGATAGAAGCAATTGATAAATTACCTCCACCTACTTCAGTGAAGGGAATTCGGAGTTTTCTCGGTCAAGCAGGCTTTTATCGGCGTTTCATAAAAGACTTCTCCAAAATTTCCAAACCGTTATGCACACTCCTTGAGAAAGATGCTCCGTTCAAAATTGATCAATCGTGCATCGATGCATTTGAAGTATTGAAGAAGAAATTAGTGTCAGCTCCGATCATAGTTGCTCCTGATTGGTTCATTCCATTTGAACTTATGTGCGATGCAAGTGATTTCGCAGTTGGAGCGGTTTTGGGGCAACGTAGAGATAAGCTCTTTCACACAATTTACTACGCAAGCAAGACTCTTACGGGTGCTCAGCTCAATTATACAACAACTGAGAAAGAATTACTTGCAGTAGTATTTGCTTTTGACAAGTTTCGGGCATATCTAGTCGGGACTAAGGTGATAGTTTTTACGGATCATTCGGCGATCAAGTACCTGATTGAGAAGAAAGATGCAAAGTCAAGGTTGATTCGATGGGTTCTTCTCTTGCAAGAATTTGACTTAGAGATCCGAGATAGGAAAATCACATAAAATCAGGTTGCTGATCATCTTTCAAGATTAGAAAACTCCGAGGTGAGACCAGATGAATTAGTGATCAACGAGTCGTTTCCGGATGAGCAACTGTTTCGGATCACGACGAAAGTGCCTTGGTATGCGGATTTTGTCAATTATCTGGTAAGCAACGTCCTTCCTCCGGATTTGAGTTTTCAACAACGAAAGAAATTTCTTCATGATGTCAAGCAATATTTCTGGGAGGAGCCGTTCTTGTTCAAAACTTGTGCGGACCACATGATTAGGCGATGTGTGCCCGGTGAAGAGATGGATAGCATCCTAACTCATTGTCATTCTTCAGAGTATGGTGGGCACTATGGAGGAGAACGGACAGCGGCAAAAGTGCTCCAATCAGGGTTTTTCTGGCCCTCGTTGTTCAAAGACGCTCATTTTTTTGTACTAAAGTGCGACCGATACCAACGGGTTGGAAATATCTCAAAGCGAAACGAAATTCCTCTCAACAATATACTTGAAGTTGAACTTTTTGATGTATGGGGTATCGACTTTATGGGGCCATTTCCTTCATCATTCAACAATCATTACATATTATTGGCAGTGGACTATGTGTCCAAATGGGTTGAAGCAGCTGCTTTACCCACCAACGATGCCAAGGTTGTTTTGCGGTTCTTACGAAAGAACATTTTCACCAGATTCGGAACACCACGAGCCATAATCAGTGATGAAGGTACCCATTTCTACAACAAACACTTCACAAAGCTGCTTGTTTCGTATGGGGTTAAACACAAAATAGCTACGGCCTACCATCCCCAAACAAATGGTCAAGCCGAAGTGTCGAATCGCGAGATCAAGAGCATCTTGGAAAAAGTTGTGAATCCGTCACGTAAGGATTGGGCGATGAAGTTAGATGATGCTTTATGGGCATATCGAACAGCATATAAGAACCCCATCGGAATGTCACCGTATAGAATGGTTTATGGAAAAGCGTGTCATTTACCAGTGGAGCTGGAACATAAGGCGTATTGAACCATCCGTAAGTTAAACTTTGATCTCCAAGCCTCAGGCGAGAAGAGGCTTCTTCAATTGAACGAGATGGATGAATTCCGACATCACGCATATGAAAATGCCAAGCTCTATAAGGAAAAAGTCAAGAAATGGCATGACAAACGTATCCTTGATCGGAAGTTCGAACCGGGACAGACAGTATTGCTATTCAATTCTAGGTTGCGTCTTTTTCCCGGCAAACTAAAATCCAGATGGTCGGGACCATTTGTGGTTACTTCAGTCGCTCCACATGGAGCTATTGAGGTTGAAGAACCCAACTCAAAGCGGACGTTCAAAGTTAACGGTCAGAGATTGAAACACTACTGGGGGGTGATATCGATCGCCAATCATCATCAATATATCTTATTTCGGCCGATCAGACGGGCACCTGATATCATCGAGCAAGTCGGGCTGACGACGTTAAACCAAGCGCTTTTTGGGAGGCAACCCAAAAATTTTCGTTTCATTGTTTTTAGTTTAATTTAGTTTATTGATTATAGTTAGGTTCTTCGTATTTTAGTTAGTAATTCTTCTTGATCTCCATTCTAATCCATGCTTCAATTTAGTTTCAGGGTTAAATTGCGGTTCTGAGTGATGCTGGTGTTTAAAGATTAATGAGCAAACTAGAGACCCAAGCCCCGGCGTCCAATCAAGGGCAAATTTCAAAGCCCCGGCATCGACCCTTCAATTTTGTTTCTGCATAGCAACGCCTCGGCGTCCAACCATGAGTAATTGCAAAGCCCCGGCTTTGACGTTGTACTCAAATTCCCGCATTGCAACGCCCCGACGTCTGGCTAAGGGAAAATTCAAAGTTCCGGCGTCCACATTCGGCAAGGTTAACACTGCATACCAAAGCCCCGGCGTCCAAATGCTTAATAAATCCAACGCCCCGGCTTTGGTCCAAGAATTCGAATTTTTTTTAAGGGGCATATCAGGTGAGATTGTTCTAACTTTTCATCTCCTACTTAACTTAGAACTCTCTTCCTTCTCTTTCTATTCTATTTTAAACTCTTTTCTTCTTCTCTTCCCCTTCTTCCTAACACAAAACCCTAGCCCCTTCTCATTCAATCTCGTTTTTTTCACCATTCAAGCAACAGCCCCTTTCTCGGATTGAACAAGGTACAACCAAACTTCTCTTTCTTCCTAATTACTCTCTCTCTCTCCACTCACGGTATGTTTAATTTTAATTGGCATCTTCATACAAGGTATTTTGGGATACATTCTTGCTAGAGTATGTATGTTTTCTTATATTGGATTGCTTGGGATTGGATTTCATATCTATTGGGATTAGCTTGCTAGGAACATGCCATAGCTTAACATATTTTAACTCTTGCCCACCATGTGTTTGCTTAAATGCCTATGAGAAGAAATATTGTAGGATTCATGTGTTTTGTGGTTATTGTTACTTTGCATTATTATTGAATTCATCCTAAGCACCAAGTAAGATCACATTATGGAATTTTTCACATTTAAAAATTGTTTACACACCAAGTTTGGGGGTGTTAGTCATTGGTTCATATCCCATGGTTATTGTGTGTCTCCTAGCATTGTAAAGGCTATTGTGATTGATTTTGGGCTACGGTAACCACGCTGCGATTCTTATATTGTGTGTAGGTGAACATTATGTCTTCGAAACGTCGTCGCGGTGAGGGATCATCCTCTGCCCCGTCCAAACCATATGATAAAAAGAAATTCATTAGTGCAGAGGCTTCCGACCGTTTCACCGCCTTAGTCAACAAACCAATTGTTCCAGAGCGGGGATTTCGCCCCGATGAAACTCAGGATGGTGACGTTGCTGTAATGATTGCTGAGCGGGATTGGTTCACCTTCACTGAGCAGCCCGAACCGGCGGTGATCCCAATTGTGAAAGAGTTTTATGCTAACGCCAAAGATCACAATTTCTATCGGGTGCAAGTGCGGGGAAAAACCGTATCGTTCCATAGTGATGTCATAAATCGTTACTACAACCTCTTGCCGATAAAGGATGATGATTATGTGAAATATATGGAAAAGGGCCCGGATTATGAGTTGATTGTTCAACAAATGTGTCAACCCGGTACTACTTGGAAAGTGATGGATAAGGCCGCCATGCATGTTCCGCTGTCTTCACTGAATCGCTATGCAAAGGCATGGTATGCTTTTCTTTGTGCCAAGCTCATGCCAACCACTCATGTTAGCGATGTCACGAAGGAGAGGGCTGTTCTTCTCTACTGTTTGGTGCGAGGCATGTCCATTGATGTGGGCGAAGTGATTGAGAGCTCCATCCTCTGAGCCATTAAGCAAGGAACTAGGGGGGTTTACCACATCCCTCCCTAATTTGTGGATTGTGTCAGAAGGCGGGCATTAAATGGGCTAATGATGAACCACTCGTACATCCGATGCCGCCGATCGATCATTCCTTGATCGCCCGATATAAAGTATGGCCTGGAGGAGAGTCTGATGTGCGTGGATTGGGGTTCATTGTGCACCACACTGAGCAACAGCCTGTTGAGGACCCCACTGCTCCAGATTCTACCGTTGCAAGTACTTCTTCCCATGGTTTTGATGCCCGGGTAGAGAGATGGATGCAAAAGATGGATACGCAACATGCTGATTTGGTTCGACAGAACCAGCGCATTGCCAAACGCCAAGGCGTCATGTACTCTTATGCTGTTAATTTTAACACCGCCTTGGCCAAGATGTTTGCTCAGATGAACCCGACTGGGGAGCCCGTGCAGTTTCCACAGCCACCTAATTTGCCAGCTTACCCCCCTTCTGACTCAGACGCGAGCGAGGCTGCTGATGAGGATGATGAGGATGATGAGGATGATGCGGATGACAGTGAGGAGGTTGATCGCGACGATTGACCTAGTCAGGGAAGTCCTCAGTTTCATTTTTCTTTATTTTTCGCATGAGGACATTGTGACATTTAAGTTTGGGGGTAGTTTCGTTGTTGTTTTGCATTGTGCATAGTAGGATGTTTTTCATATAGTTTATTTATTCATTTAGGATCTGTTGCATGTGCATCTAGTTTTAGTTTATTTATTCATTTAGGATATGTTGCATGTGCATCTAGTTTTATTGAGTCGTGCTAGTTTTATTGTGATCGTGCATATATGTCATGTAGTTTACATCGAGGATAATTTGAGTATGATGATATATGGAATCTTGTGAGGACCAATGATAGGAAATTGTGAATTACGTGATACATTGAATGATTGTGATCATGATAACTAAGTTATTTCTTGAACATTTGTTGGTTTTGTCTTATGGGAAACCCTTGAATTAAATTGCATAAAGTTCAATGTGTTGGTTGGATAATGACTTGGTCTGATTGAAAGAATGTGAAGGTTTGAGAAAAATAAAAATCACTCTTTTGGTTTAGTAAATATTAAAAAAAAACAAAAAAAAAAACAAAAAAAAGAGAAAAGAAAAAAAATATAGAAATCGATTGAATAAGCTTGACTAGTTGTCTTTGTGGCCTCTGTTACTCGGATAAGTAAGCCCTAGGGGTGTCTCTACACCTAGCGCCCTAAAACCAATTGGTTTGGGAGTCGTTGGTCGAAAGTTCGTTACATGGGTAACTTTGAAAAGCCTAATGAAGATTAGCATTGCACATGTCAAGATGAAAAAAAAACGAGATGGAGCGTAAAACGCACTCGTTGCAAATAAAAAAAAATGGAGGGGAAATGCATTGATTATATCTGTGATAATCTTTCGTTGAGCCGTAAAATTCTGGAGGTCGACTGAGTTATAATTCGATTGACATGTTGACACACGCACATATATATGATGGGTTGAAAATAAGATGGGTTGATAGTGTTTCAAGTTTAATTTGTGTGGGAATTTGATCGATCATTCATATTTTGGTTAAGGAAATTTGAGGTCGTCTATGGATATTTGTATTGATTCGTGCTTGAGTTAGTAGGATCATGCTAGTTAGTTACATTCATTCATGTTTTAGTTAGTTGCATTGCTTGAGGACAAGCAAATGTTCAAGTTTGGGGGTATTTGATGAGTGGGTATTTTACCCACTAATTAGGTATTTTTAGACTTAATATTTTGTGTGTTTTAAAGTATTTTAGGACATTTTATTTGTTTAAGTTGGATTTTGTAGGAAAATGCGGCTGACTAGGCGAATCGGGTAATTTTGGGTAAAGAGTGGCAGTTTCGTAAATAAGCTGAAGTTGAAAGCTGGGGCTTTCAGTTTGTGAAGGATTTGAAAGCTGGGGCTTTGGGACGCAGAAAGTTATGAAGATTCTTTCCAACTGGATGAAGGATTGAGGAGTTCTAATTGTTTTTGGAGGCTCTAAACCTAATTTTGAGAAGGGAACTTCAAGTATAAAAGGGAGAGGAGCTTCTAACAAAAAGGGGGCTTTTGCTTTTCAAAGATTGAAGAGAGATTGGAACTTGGAGATCGAGGATTCAAGGGAAGCTCACAAGGAATTCAGACTGGAGACGTGAAGGCGGAAGAAGACTTTTACAGAGTTTTCCTTACTCCTTATTTTTCAGTTTGTAATTAATTGTGATGACTTATTTTGGATATTTGGTTTTTAATTTTAGCATGAACTAAATTTATAGTTAAGGCTACAATTGAACCATTATTGATTATGAATTAATTATTTATTTGATTCCAATTATTATTTCATTATTGAGTTGTCTATCATATCTGTTTTAATTAATTAATTGCCTGATCAACAGTTAATGGGATATTCTAGGTGAATTCAGGAGATGAAATCTAGGGTTAGATCTTGATATGATAGCATGTATTCTTGATTATTTGCATGGGATAAATAATTGGGGTTGTGAAGTGAATAGGGATATCTCTTTGCTGCATGTAACTTATGGGAATTGGTTCTTAATAAATTTAACTCTATTGTTTTGCATAGGAATATCGCATAATTAATTGAGTTAGATACATTTATTTGATCACTTGGAAAAGGGCTTATAAATAAAGTGGAATTCCTGTTAACAACTCGGATGAATTTAATAAATGGATGGATTTGTTACATTGATTCATATGACATAATTGGGGATATTGTAGTCTTAGGTCTTAATCATCTGAAAATCAACCTTTGTGTTAGATAATTTTCTTAGTTAATGTCATTAGTCAAATCATTATCAAAATTTGTGATCGTTTAAATAGAAATTGAATTGGTATAAAACTAGTAGTTGGAGTTTATTTAACTGGATTCCTTGTGGGTTCGACACTTGATACTTAATCTATATTACTTGTTGATCGTGTGCACTTGCGCGTAATTGATTGTATCTAAAATCGACAACAAAGGCAGAATAACAACGTTATAAACGATGAACACCCAGAAAAAGTGATATAATAAACAATAAACATGCATGTCCAAAAAATAAAACAATAAACATGAGATTACATGCACAAAAATAAATTAAGAAACATAATTTCTTTGATAAAGAGCAATATAAATGTAAGTCTAAATTAAAAAAATTGATTAAATAAGAATTACTAGTCAATTTTATATTTATTACATTATATATCCCAATAAATAAATTCGAAGTCTTAGTACTAAATATCCCAAAAATATCACTTATTAAGTTTAGAACTTGAGATTTAGCAAGAATTACTATACTATGTGCACTATTAGTTTGACTTGTCATAAGTCTTGATGATCTTCTCAGAACAAAATCTTTTTTTTTCTTTTTAAAATAAATTGTACGCAGAAAGAATTCTGCACAATTTGTGAAATTACTAATTTCTCCCTTACTAATGTCCACTTAGATTATAAAAATTAATGTTGGCATATTTTTTTCTAAAAAAGAGAAGCCGCATCATTATTTTCGTTAAAAAGGACTAAATTATTCCTCTAATTTAGAGTACAAGGATTATTATGAAATTTGTTTTTGTACATGAATGAAATTGAAATCAACCGTAGAGTACAAGGACCAAAATGATTGTTCAGTTGTTTAAAAATATGAAAATAATATATTTAAGTTCAAATGTTAATTCCATTCTTGCTGACATTTACATACAATTTTTCAACTCCATAATCTTAAAGTAATACTCCAAATTATCATACCTATACTATAAAGAAAATTTACAAGTCTCTCATTAGCTTTAATTCATCTTCCTCTTAATTACCTTTACACTAATAACTCGGAGAATGAATTTTATTAAGCAATCTATTCAATATAACAGAAAAAAGAAAGAAAAGAAAAAACAAACAAACAAACAAAAACAAAGCCTGAAATGTAGTTGATAAAAGTCAAGAGTCGAGAGTCTCTAAATTTGCATAACAGTCTGAGCAAACTGGGCATATTAAATTGGAAAATTGTTAAATCCACAACAAAAAATGTTGTTTCCACAACAAAAGTTTCGTTATAGATGCATAGCGACGGTTTTAACCGTCGAACCGTCGCTATGCATCTATAACGACACTTTTATTGTGGAAATAACAAAAAGTGTTGTGAATTTAACAATTTTCATTAAATTGTGGCAATTGATATTAATAGGGCTGAAATGATGGGCAACAATTTACTTTATTTTTAAATTTATGGACAAATTTGCCCTTTGTATTCTAAAATCTTGGCCGCTGTTGTGAGTCGATGTATGTCGAGGAATCAACCCTTCGTATCAAAGGGGTTGAAGCCCAGTCCCTCCACCTGCAGTCGTCGGGTGGTTCGCCGAGGATAACTCTCTCTCTCTCTCCGATGTTGACACCCTCCTCAGTTTGGAACTCGGCAGTGCGATGGGCATCTCCGTTTTTAAATTGGACCGCACCTCATTTGGTATAAAATGCCATACATATCCTTAAAATATTGAATTGGCTGAGTTTGATAGATGTTGCTGTGATGACTTCTGCGTCTATTGTTTTGTTTTTTTTGAGTCCGTAAACTTTTATCTTCATCCCACTACTGTTGATTTGACATTAACGTTGTTTATGTTTTTTTTTCCTTTACCTTTTAGATTTGGGTTTCTAATTGTTTAGCATTGATATGTTTATACGGTCCGGATTTTAAGCTCACCCTTATCCGGCTCATCCCAAGCTCACCCCCTTTAACGACGGACCCGGCAACGGTTTGGTTATACAACCGTCGTCTATACTTTTAGCGACGGACAATATATAGCGTCGCTAAAAGTATAGACGACGGTTGTATAACCAAACCGTCGCCGGGTCCGTCGCTAAAGGGGGTGAGCTTAGGGTGAGCCAGATAATGGTGAGCTTAAGATCCGGACTGTATGTTTATAATTTGTCAAATGAAGTTGTAAAGGGAACTTTAATAAATTTACTCCACATTTCAACAGTTTGGCTCTCGATCATCTAAAATCTAATGCCACAGTTTGCTCAATTTTAATTCTTGCATTGGATCATATATAATCGATGAATTGATTTTATGATATCGCTTTTTGAAAAACAACTACTCCATCCGTCCTAAGATAAAAATTCTTCATTGACTTTTGTGGTTAAATTGATCATTTTTAAAATTAACAATTAAACATATATAATTAGATTTTCAAAAAAGTAAATATTGAGATTAGTAATAAATTGTATGTAGTTTATAGACTTTTTACATATATATATATAAAAGAATAATAAGATATATTGATTTGAAAAATGGTCAATTTAATCATAAAAATCAATGAAAACTTTTATCATAAGACGGATGGAGTATTTTGGAGGGTATGTACTATCTTCAGGGTTTTTTTCTCCTCTTTGTATAGTATCAACCAGCAAGCAAATGGTAACAATGTAATTTGATCAAGAAAAGGTTTTCCAGATCCTACATTATAGAGTGAGAAAAACATCCCATCTTGAAATTTTTTAAGGTGCAGGTAAACTTGTACTGAAGATTAGATACTAAGATGAGCTCTTCCTTCCACAAGATCTATGCTTCTCCAATGATGTTGGGCAGATTTTTCAATAAAATGAAAAAAAAAAAAAATCTCGATTGCGTCGCCGGCGGAAGTACTTCCTTTAACTGCTTTACAAAGTGTTCATCAACACCGACTGTGGAATTGAGTGAAAGCAGCGGCAAAGAATTTAGAATAATAAGGGCAATTTTGTCCATAAATTAAAATTGCCCTGTTCTTATCCTTTTAGCCCTGTTAATATTAATTCCCTTTCACTGCCACTGATTAGTGGTTAAAAAGTAACCGTTAGATTCAGTTTCTCTTTCCTTGTTCGAACTCCGGATCGGAAGCTCATTTTCCGGCAATTTCTACAGTTTTCATATTTTCCGTACAACAGAAATCTGATTTAATTTAAATTCCAGCTTCATAAATAATAAATGAAATCCTAATCTCGATTCTAATTTTGATAAATTGGGGGAAATTATTAAATTATTGCGTTGAAATTCAAGTACGGATTCATCCTTTTGAGTTAATTTCACTAATTTTGGGGAAGAAGAACAATTGCGCTTTTTTTTTTTAAAAAAAAAAAAATGTAAAAACGGAAAATAGTAGAAAAAAAAATGTAAAAACGGAAAATAGTAATTATTAGTAACACTTAATTTACTAGTTCATCGTTAAATTATGTAACTATGCTCAAATATTTCATTTATCAATTAATTATATTTTCTTTTTCTATTTTTTGTGAATTGAATAACCATGGTTTTCTTCCAAATGCATGAAATATTTTGAGTAGAGATAAAATGTGTGAAACATATATAATTAGAATAAACTGATAAATAAAAAAATAAATATATTAGCTTCTATATTTTTGTAGCCGATACGCTATCAACCAATCATCTTTTTCTCTTGAAATACTGTATTATAAATAATAAAATGAAATAATAGTTAAAAAAGATAGAAGAAAATAAAATAAAAAGAGAAGTAAGGAGAAAAAGAAAAGATTTATGGGCATTTACAACAACTAGAACTCTTTTAGCCTCTCTTGGAGTCTTCAATATACTGGGGAATTTCCCCTCCAAGTGGAATCACCCTTGTCTCACTCTCTCATTGGATTTTAACGTAAATAACAATGGTCTTTCAAGCATGAGAACTCACTTTATATAGGCAGTGAATTGTTATTTTTATAAGTAAATATGGATATTTTCAAACAATTATTTTTATATAAGTACGTGACTCAATTATTATTTATGTGAGAAGAAACTTGTGAAAATATTATTTTTATTTATAGACATATCACTTTTAGGTGGGGAATAGACACATTTAAATCTCGTTTGAGGGAATTTAAATCTGATTTAAAATAGAAATATTTTGGTATTTGATAACTCTTTAAAAACACTTTTAAAGTGTATAGATTTGGTGCAAACACACTTTTAGCTAAAATAAAAAATGTGTGCTTTTGGATGAAACACTTTCAACAAAAGCGCAAAGTACAAAATTATCCTTAGATTGTTGAAACTAAATAAAATCTCATACGACACAAATATCTTAGATTTGTAAGTAATATCTTCAAAAGTACTTTTATAATTATGTAACGAAACACTCTTTTAATTTTCTTATAAAAGCACTCTTGTTAAAAAGTTTGCATATAAAAGTGTTTTATCTAATCGCAAAACACTGAATGACTCAGCCAACTAAACACTTTGATACAATGGAAAATAACAAAAAAATTTGGATTTCTATATACTTTATTCTTCATGTAACTTTAATTTATTTGATGTATTTTTATTTATTATTTAGAAAAATGTAGTAGATTAATTTTTATTTAGTCCGTTTATGTTTTGGGCTTTAGTTTTGATAATTTTATTTAGTTTTAAGTTTTAATTACTTTCTTTTTCCAATTAGTCATAGGAAAGTAGTTTAGTACTATAAATATATGTTAGAATTTATTTTCAATATTATTATCTTTGTTCTCTTTATGAGTTCATTATCTTTCTCGTGGATTCAAGGATTATCTTACGTTCTTGTTGGTAACTTTAGACTTTCTGTTGGAATTGAATTGGTCAAAAGACTGTTAGTGTGTCCTCAAATTACGCAGGTCAGTGGCCTAGTAGAAGCAGTCAAATGGAGGTTGAAACAATCCCTTATTTTCAGCCATGTTGCTCTGTTTTTTAGGAGATGGTTGCTGAATTTTTTCTTTAAATAGATAGGTTCTGTTTTGGTAGAAATACAGGGACTGAGGTCTTTTCTTCCTTTTCTTTTCTGGGTCTATTCTTGTATTCAAAAGTCTGAAGAGTGCTATTCTTATTGATTCGATTGAGTCCACTTGCATTGAAGTGCCGCTTGCTCGTGGTTGAGGAGTGTTGTATCTTGGGAGGTTGTTGCCCTGTGAAGTTAGGCACCCGAGACTGGGCAATACTAAACCTTAAGGAGATTCGCATTCGGCGTACCTCACTCCAATCTCCAGCATCATTTCTTGTCTCGTCAGTTTCTGTTTTTGGTAACAAGTTTCATTTTATTCAATTCATTTATACTGTGTTATGTGTGATCATGTTTATGTATAATAAGCATGCCATAAATTCTTTCATGTTTTAATGTTATGCTCTATCATTGTTCAATTATATTGTTGCAGTTTGTTTATTGTATGATATTATAATTGTTCCACTATCAGTTATTAACATCTTAAGGTTTTGTAAACTGGGTTTAATTAATTTTTTTTTAAAAATAAAACTGAAAGTGGTAATTACTGTGTGCATAGTTGGTATATTTATGCTAAATTTATTGATTCGGCTATTTTCGTTGCATAACTGGGATCTATTTGCATCATTATTTTGGGATTACCTTGGGTCAAGTCCCTGTTTTGCTTCCTTTTGAATTGCGTCCTCCCAATTTACATTTTTAAGTGCCAGTTTATTTGAACCAAATTATTGCCATGCATTGCTAATTCTTGTTGTCATGAATATCATATTCTTTGTTTAATCATTAAATTGCTAAGCTTTTGTTGCGTGAATCTGTATGCTTTATAATTGGAATTTGCCTTATAATATCATTGAATTAGATATTGTCCTCCAAGTGGATCTTTTTAATATTCTTCATTTCCTTGGTAATCTCTTTAGCTGCTTCTGTAACAGAGTGTCTTTATCATTATAACCGAAAATTACATGTTATAATTTTGGTGTTCTGTTCCCTGCCATACTTATACATTTTTAAATTTTAAAGAAAATTTTATTCTTGTGTATTTTTGATACATAATTCACCATACTTTATTTGTGTGTATTTATATTTGGTTTGACATATTTTCAGTGAAATCATGTCGACTAATGATGTTGAGAAATCCACCATCCATCCTGGAGGTGATGATAATTCCACTGGTGGTGTAACCCCTGTTGGCAATGTGGCTCAAAGTAGTGTGACCCCAGTTGGCACTATCCCTCTTGGAGGTGTGACCAACGAGATTGGTGGCTCTAGTGGCATTCGAGTGATTGCTCCTAGCATTGAGGTAACTGCTCCTGTGGCACCAACAATAACTGATCCAGTGACTAGCGGTGTCACTTCTGTGATTCTTGGTGAAAAACCTGAGAAGTTCAATGGTACTGATTTTAAAAGGTGGCATCAAAAAATGTCTTTCTACCTGTCAACCTGTGGTCTAGCCAGAAGTGTGTCCTGCCATAAAAGAAGAAGATCCTTCCACTGTTGTTGTGGTGCAAGCATGGATGTACGGAGACTATCTGTGCAAAAATCATCTCCTTAATGGACTTGTGAACTCTCTTTACGGTGTATACTGTAAAAAGCACACTGCTAAGGAATTGTGGGAAGCTCTTCAAAAGAAGTACAAGACCGAGGATGCTGGCACAAAGAAATTTGTGGTGGGCAGATTTCTTGACTTCAAGATGGTGGACTCTAAATCTGTCACTTCACAGGTGGAAGAGTTTCAACTAATCATGCACGAAATTGAAGCAGAAGGAATGAAAATGAGTGAATCATTCCAAGTAGCAGCAGTAATAGAGAAATTGCCCCCTGGGTGGACTGATTACAAAAATCGGTTGAAACACAAACGCGAGGAGATGAATCTAGAGGATCTAGGCCTTGATCTAAGGATCGAAGAAGACAATAGGAGGAAGATTGGTACTCTTCCAAGAGAGCCAAAGGCAAATGTGGTAGAAACTTCTAAACCCAAAAATGACGGGAAAAGAAAGCGAGACTACCAAGCCAAGGGCAACAAGCCCCAAAGTTTTCAGGGCAACTGCTATGTTTGCGACAGACCAGGACATAGGGCAAAAGACTGTAGAGAGCGCATCAAAAAGCTCAAAAACAAAGGCAAAACTGTTAAGAAAGCTCACCTGATTGAGCAAAAATGCGAAGGTAATGATGAGATGCTGGTTGCTGTGGTCTCCCAAGTAAATCTGGTGGCCAATACCAAAGACGGGGTGGATACAGGTGCGACCACCCATATTTGCACTGACAAGAATCTTTTCACTTCCTATGAAAAGAAGAGTGATGGAGAAAAGATCTACATGGCTAACTCAGCTTCAGCCACTGTAGAGGGAATAGGCAAGGTGATCCTGAAGTTCACCTCTGGGAAAGCCTTAACATTAATGAATGTGCTTCATGTTCCTGAGATTCGCAAGAATCTAATCTCAGTCCCTATCCTGATCAAGAAAGGATTCAAGGTGGTGTTTGAATCTGACAAGTTTATAATTATGAAGGACGGGATGTATGTGGGAAAAGGGTATTCTAGTGATGGGCTTTTTAAGGCCAGTGTTGTTGTAATGGACGATCAGTCCAAATTCTTGTACCCCAAGGCTGTTATTGATAATAATAATAAAGCGAAGTCTTCAGTTTACTTTGTTGTTTCTCCTTATTTGTGGCATGGTAGATTAGGACATGTAAACTATGGTACAATGAAAAAACTAGCAAACTTAGGATTAATCCCAAATTTTAATTTAGATGTCAACCATAAATGTGAAACATGTGTTGAAGCTAAGTTTGCAAAGAAACCTTTTCACTCAATTGAGAGAAGCACTGAACCTCTAGCATTAATCCACAGTGATTTATGTGATTTGAAATTTATTCAAAGTAGAGGTGGGAAGAAATACTTCATCACTTTCATAGATGATTGTACTCGGTTTTGCTATGTTTATTTATTAACTGCTAAAAGTGAAGCTATGGATGCTTTTATCAAATATAAAAATGAGGTTGAGACTCAATTTGGGAAAAAGATCAAATCTCTTAGGTCTGATAGAGGAAGAGAATATGATTCTTCCCCCTTTGATGAGTTATGTGCGAATTGTGGAATAATTCATCAAAATACTGCACCATACACACCTCAACAAAATGGAATTACTGAAAGGAAAAACAGAACTTTAAAAGAGATGGTCAATGCCATGTTAATAAGTTCTGGTTTACCTCAGAACTTGTGGGGGGAAGCAGTAGTTACTGCTAATTATTTACTTAACAGAGTACCCCACAAAAAGACGGGTAATATTCCTTATGAAATGTGGAAAGGAAGAAAACCTTCTTTCAAATACTTGAAAGTGTGGGGGTGTCTTGCTAAGGTGGCAGTACCTCCACCAAAGCAAATAAAACTTGGACCTAAGACGATTGATTGTATATTTATAGGATATGCTCATAATAGTAGTGCATTCAGGTTTTTGGTACACAAATCTAAAATAAATGATATCCACATAAACGCGATCATGGAATCAAGAGATGCAAAATTTTTTGAGGAAATATTTCCTTATAAAAATACTCAAATCTCTCAGAAAAGGATTAGAGAATCAAACTCTGAGAATGAAGAAGTGGAAACACAAGAGATTGAACCTAGGAAGAGCAAGAGATCTAGAATCTCCAAGTCTTTTGGTTCAGACTACCTAACGTATATGTTGGAAGGTGAACCTCAGACTTTTAAAGAAGCAATGACATCTTCAGATGCCATATTCTGGGAAGAAGCTGTAAACAATGAGATAGAATCCATCCTCAGTAATCATACTTGGGAATTGGTTAATCTCCCTCCTGGGAATAAACCAATTGGATGTAAATGGATCTTCAAGAAAAAACTGAAAGCTGATGGTTCCATAGATAAGTATAAAGCAAGGCTGGTTGCCAAAGGGTATAGACAAAAAGAAGGTCTAGACTACTTTGATACTTATTCACCGGTCTCGAGGATTACATCCATAAGGATGCTAATCTCCATAGCTTCGCTATATAACTTGCAGATACATCAAATGGATGTAAAAACTGCATTCTTGAATGGTGATCTCAATGAGGAGATATATATGGAACAACCTGAGGGGTTCAAGGTCAAAGGACAAGAGAACAAAGTGTGTAGACTTGTCAAGTCATTATATGGACTTAAACAAGCTCCTAAACAATGGCATGAAAAATTTGACCAAGTTATGATTCAAAATGGGTTTAAAATCAATGGAACTGACAAATGTGTTTACACTAAAACAATCAATGATGGTTGTGTAATAGTTTGTCTTTATGTTGATGATATGCTAATTCTTGGACAGAACATTGAGAGTATTAAATGTACCAAGAAAATGTTGTCCAAAAATTTTGATATGAAAGACTTGGGTGAAGCGGATGTGATACTAGGAATAAAAATTTCTAGAAATTCAGAAGGCCTTGCATTATCTCAATCACACTACATTGAGAAGTTAATTGAAAGGTTTAAGGGACTTGGCATCAAGGATGCTAACAATCCTTTTCTTTCACACCAAGTCTTACATAAAAATACTGGCAACAGTATTAAACAGCTGGAATACTCTAAAGTGATTGGGAGTGTTATGTACCTCATGAACTGCACGAGACCAGATATTGCGTATGCTGTTAGTAAACTAAGCAGGTACACAAACAATCCTGGTCATGAGCATTGGAAAGCTCTATTGAGAGTATTAGGGTATCTACATAAGACAAAGAGATATTCTTTGCATTATGGCAAATATCCAGCTGTTGTAGAAGGATATAGTGATGCTAATTGGATTTCAGATTCAGACGAGTCTAAGTCAACTAGCGGTTATGTGTTTGTCCTTGGAGGTGGAGCTATATCTTGGAAGTCCTCAAAACAAACTTGTATAGCTCGTTCAACGATGGAATCAGAATTCATCGCTTTAGATAAGGCAGGTGAAGAAGCAGAGTGGCTTCGTCACTTCTTAGAGGATATTCCTCTATGGCCGAAACCTGTGCCTGCAATATGTATTCATTGTGATAATCAGGCTACCATTGCAAGGGCACATAATTTTATCTATAACGGTAAGTCAAGACACATTCGTCGAAGACATGATACCGTGAGAAAGCTGCTCTCTAATGGAACAATTTCCATTGATTTTGTGAAATCAAAAAACAACCTAGCGGATCCATTTACAAAAGGGTTGAGTCGAGAGCAAGTCGATTGTGCATCGAGGGGAATGGGGTTAAAAGCCTTAAACCTATGAGTTACCTTGATTGAAACCTAACCTAGCAATTGGAGATCCCAGGGACTAGGTTCAATAGGAAAACGTAAGTTTTGTGTAACTCGAATGAGAAACACTTTGAATTTAATTTGTCTCATTCCTTAAATGCACCAAGTGCTACGTACAAGCGTGTTCAGGTTAAGCAATGCTTTTAATGGTGGCTATATTTTGTAATATATAAGAGGGGTATGTGAGATACTCATAATGGGACACCACCTATGTGAGTGAAGAGTAAGGCCGACTCTATGAAAATCACCCAAGGCTTGATTTTCTAAAGCACTCACTGAATCCAAGATGTTCAGGGCCGAGAAAAATGAACGCAACCGAGAATCAATTTTGAATTAGATTAGTATTGTGCAAGGTCTATTGACTGGGCTTACATTTACAACTGGCAGTTCAAGGCAACAGTCCACTGACTAGTTAAGTGAGTTCGATAGATTTTTACTAGGGAAGGTTCAAAGCTAAAAACTACCTATTCTGATGCAGTACTTTTCTTACTGTACTCTCAGACTTTCGTTCATGTTAGGATCGTTGTCTTTTTCCATTCAATGTGGGGGATTGTTGGAATTGAATTGGTCAAAAGACTGTTAGTGTGTCCTCAAATTACGCAAGTCAGTGGACTAGTAGAAGCAGTTAAATGGAGGTTGAAACAATCCCTTATTTTCAGCCATGTTGCTCTGTTTTTTAGGAGATGGTTGCTGAATTTTTTCTTTAAATAGATAGGTTCTGTTTTGGTAGAAATACAGGGACTGAGGTCTTTTCTTCCTTTTCTTTTCTGGGTCTATTCTTGTATTCAAAAGTCTGAAGAGTGCTATTCTTATTGATTCGATTGAGTCCACTTGCATTGAAGTGCCGCTTGCTCGTGGTTGAGGAGTGTTGTATCTTGGGAGGTTGTTGCCTTGTGAAGTTAGGCACCCGAGACTGGGCAATACTAAACCTTAAGGAGATTCGCATTCGGCGTACCTCACTCCAATCTCCAGCTTCATTTCTTGTCTCGTCAGTTTCTGTTTTTGGTAACAAATTTCATTTTATTCAATTCATTTATACTGTGTTATGTGTGATCATGTTTATGTATAATAAGCATGCCATAAATTCTTTCATGTTTTAATGTTATGCTCTATCATTGTTCAATTATATTGTTGCAGTTTGTTTATTGTATGATATTATAATTGTTCCACTATCAGTTATTAACACTTTCAAACCACGCTTGTGTTAGAGCGTTACAATCTAACCATATTCCGTTGCGTTAATTAACATCAGAGTCTGGATAATTGTATCCGACTTAGGCGAGAGGCATTATCTCAAGGATTTTTTAATTTTTGGTGAAAACTAAATCCTAGAATTGAAGATTGCGTAAATCCTATACCGAGACTGTGTGTAATTTTTATTTATCCAAAAAAAAAAGAAGAAAAAAAGAAGAAGAATCTGTTCATCTTGCTGCTGTATCACCACCATCATCAATTTTTGTCACTGTATGAGTTCTTAATAAGGAACCATTCATAGCCTAATATCTTTGTGCTTTCATCTTCTTTTGCAGAACTTGCGTGAAACATCAGAATACAAGGTAACATGCGGCTTGGTTTAGATTTAATCTTGGCAAAATACAGTTTGGTACTTCTTAGTTATTCTCAAGTTATTTCTTCAGCCCTCAAGGTTTAATACTTGCACACCAAACCCCATGTTATGCATATAAGAAAAATCCCAAAGCCTGGAGTATTTTAATTTAACACCCAAATTATACTTTAAACAGTTTAACCTTGGAAAATTGTATTGTTTGGTGAATTTTAATACTCTTGTCATGGTGGAAAACATTTTTATTCCTAAATTATTTCGACAGAATGACTTGAGACTTGAATCTACTTTTCACACATGTTCATTGCAAGTGGAGTGTAAACTTGTTCTTGATAAATATAGTGATTTTAATATAGTTTCACCCAAGCTTGTGAAAGAATTAAACCTTCAACCTGAACCAGTTCCTTATCATTTTGAGATTTCCTGGCTCAATAATATACCTCAATCACAGTCTCACATTGGTGCGTTGTTCCAATCAAGTTTAAAAGGTATACAATTGAGGTGATATGTCATGTTTTGCCTATGGATATAACACATATATTGCTTGGTTGGTTGTGGTTGCATGATTTTCAGGGAGAATATTTTGGTTTTAAAATGTTTATAGCTTTTATTATAAAAAGAAGAGAATTTGTTTGCTTCCTTACCAATCAAACATGCATACTACCGTCTCCAAAGCTAAAATTTGAATTGGATGAGTGTGAGATTGATGGTCATGAACATGTAGAGTACTTGGTTACATATTGTGAGTTTCAAAAGCCCATTGGTATACCCAGGGGTGGAACCAAGATTTACTTCTAGCAGGGGCGAATTTTAATTAATTTTTTTAATAAAATAAATAAGACTTAAATGTGATAAATCCAAAAATTACAAAACTTTTAAATATTAACTAATCACAATAATGTTTACAAATTACAATGCTATCTTCCTAAATCCCATAATTTGAAAATGTTCCAAGATAGCTTTATTATCAATAGTTTTAAATACATTATTTTTGATGAAAGAAACTAAGCAATCATTCAACCATTTATCTCCCATTTGACTTTGGAGAGTGAATTTAATAGTATACATAGTTGAAAATATTCTCTCCACCATGGCAGTAGCGACCAACAAAATAAAAACAAATAAACCCGATGATACGAATCAACCTTATTCTTGTTAACCAACTTTTGAGCAAGTTTGCCAATCCGTTTCACATTATAAAATTCAGACTCCTTTTTCACATTATTCAGGCTTCTTCATTAAGCCCCTAAAGATCCCCATCTTGAAATTCCAATGGATAAAATTTTATAAATTGAATTAACCGTTCTTTGTCAAATGTTGAGAAATATTTACTTGAATCAAGACATGCCATACATGAGAGCACAAATTCAAATGTATATTTTATGCCCTTGCATATTTATTTTGACACATTTTTGCCCCTATAGTTACAAAAATTAAAAAAAAACCACTAAAATATATTGGTCCAATAGCTGCCTATGTTGCCCTTAACATAGTTCCGCCCCTTGGTACACCACAGATTAAAGAGTCGCTATGTTTGGAAGCTTAAAAGGGTATTGTTTTGGGGGAAAGTCAATCCGAGGTTGAACCTAGTATAGTTAAAGAGTCCCAAGGCTTTATTGAGTCGCTTATTATTGATGGGAGCTTCGAAGATATCACAAAATATAAGGATGTGGATATTATAACTGACAAAATTGATCATGAGATTGTTCCTCTGCAGTTGTTCGAAGACGTTGAAGTTATTAATTTTGTTATTCCGGACAATTTCTTTGTCATGCAGGTAAACTGGAAGATGTTGATGTTTTTTCACTTGTTTTTAGGATTATTCTTTGAGAAAAAAATTCATGGAGTTTAGATTCCACAGATATTGATGATTCGTTCCTGGTGCTTGATACTTGTTTGCTTTAAAATTTGAGGACGAATTTTTTCTAAGAAGGGGAGTCTGATGCGGTGGAAAAGAGCGAGAAAAATTCAGACTTCCATATATTTTATTCTTCATGGAACTTTAATTTATTTGATGTATTTTTATTTATTATTTAGAAAAATTCAGTAGATTAATTTTTATTTAGCCCGTTTATGTTTTGGGCTTTAGTTTTGATAATTTTATTTAGTTTTAGGTTTTAATTATTTTTCTTTTCCAATTAGTCATAAGAAAGTAGTTTAATATTATAAATATGTGTTAGAGTTTATTTACATGAAACGTTTTAATAAATTAATATTATTATTTTTGTTCTATTTGCGAGTTCATTATCTTTCTTGTGGATTCAAAGACTATCTTACGTTCTTGTTGGTATATTTAAACCTTTAAACTACGTCACACTTAATATAGGAATTAAGGGACTACTAGTGGTAATGTTAGGGTATCAAATTTTGAACCTCAAATGTGTGAAATACATATGTTATCATTATATTGGTTATTCAATATTATGATTATTCAATATTATGATGGGTCCTTATGTTGCATTAATTATAAGTAATACTAGAGTTCTCAAATTTTTAGATTTCAAATACATATGTTTAGTATATTAGTTGTTCAAAATTATGGTGAGTTCTTAATATTCATTACATAAAAATGAAATGATTACACGTATATTTGAGACACATTTGAGACTTCAAATTTGAGACACATAACATTATTCTTCATATAACACTATCTTTTATTAAGTATTAATTCAACATTGACATATGTATTTGAGATACATTTGAGATTCAAATTTGAGACTCCTAATATTATCCTACAAGTTATGAATAAGTGAGTTGCTTTGGTTCCTTTAAACTCAGTCAACTCGATTGATTTCATTTTTTTATTCATTTAAGTTGGCTAAGTGATGATATACATTATTTTTAGCTCCTCTGTTTCTTTTTTCTATCTCTTCACCCTCTAATCAAAAAGTCCTAGCATTGATTTTTGATGTGGGGAGGGCTCGCTTACTTTTAAGTGAGTCCCTCTCCTATATCTTTTTTTTGTGTGTTTTTTTATATATTGTTATTCTCTGTTAATATGGGAGATTCTTTTTTATTTTATTTGGGATTTTATTTTTTGTTAATTTATGTATTTTTATTTTAATGATGACACTAATACCCGGTGGTGAAGGTAGACAAAAATCAGCATCATCAAGTGTTAAACAAACATGGTTAAAATAAAAAAGAGTGTATGTTGTGTAACTGTTACAAGTTCACAAGAAGGGAAAAAACATGACTACTCATAGCATCAAGCAAAGGATTGGGAACTTCTGAGGTGGTGTGAAGGTCGAAGCATCATCAACACCCATTTAAGAAATTAAACTTCACAACTTTGGAACTGTACGAGGAAACATTATGAGCTTGATACCTTTTCTGAGAACCATATGGATTAGGGGCCTCGTCGGCGTCATTGTCTGTGTCAATATTTGTACATCCTAATCTTGTTTGCCTACTCATTCGACTAGGAATATGTACATTGAAGTAGTAGTTCACTATGGTTTCTCTAGACTAGCATAGCAAACATTCCAAAGCAGGCTTCAAAAAGCTTTTAAACTACGAGGTGGGATTCATTTTCACAAGAGATTCAAATTTCTTCTACTCCTCTGAAGTCCAAAGCTTGGATACCTTGTCTCCCATCTCATTGAATCTCCATCTCTAGTAAACGGGCCCAAGCTCTGACTGCAGTAGAGTCCTTTTCACAGCGTCATGGCATTTAACACATTCTCAGTATCCAAGGGAGGCACATAGGCAAAAATTAGGCCTCCCTTTTCCCATCACAACTACTTTGGTTCCTGACACTAAGGGCCAGAAACATTGTCGAATCTATGTAAGTTTGACCAAGTCCTTACACTAAGGGCCCTAGGCAAGGAGGTTGAATCATGTGTTAGTTAAATTAATTTTGAGAGATGTTATATGGAATTCAATAAAGAAGTTTAAATTTTATCATTTTATGATAACGAAAGTGATTGACTTTAAGTGTCTGGTATTAGAGATACTTATATGGTAAAAGTTAATTGATAGTTATGATAATGCAGTGACTTGCTAAGAAAGTCGAGGCATATCGGTATAAGACATAACTATGTAAATGAGCGCTCGATAGTAATAAAGTAATATAGTCATTGTCTTTGTTAAAATCAAAGTAATTTGGTGGATCCCGGTTACAAAAGTCCTAGGCAGGTATTGTTATGGAGTAATTCCATGGAGATGAGTTTAAAGCATTTGAATGAGAGGTAACTTATAAGAGGAACCCAACTAAATATTAGAGTAACATCTAGTATATTAGTTCAATGGAAAAATACTTATACTAATAACCAGTTATATACTAGACAAGTATGAAGAAGAAATTCTTCGAAACCATCTCAAAGTTAGTGTATGTTTGTATGAAAAACAAAGAGGGTAGGGTAAACCTTTAATGAATCTATATCTGATTTAGAAGATGCAGGTCATACAAGTACATCTAATTAGATTCACCTATGTAAGTGAGGGAAGTGGAGTTGCTTCTACGAGACTTAAGGCTTGTCTCTAAGTCACTTACGAAACCCAAAAGTTAAACACAAGGCCATAAATGTGTTAGATTTCCTTAAACTATAAGAGGTATAATATATTTCTATTGAGCAAGATATCACTTTAAGATTTCCTAGTTCAAAGCTAACGCTACTAAGAATTCTGATATTTTGTGATATATACTATGTAAAGGTTTAAGTTGAAAGACACCTCTTATTTATGTATGTTATGCCTAAAGAGAGAGAAGAAGGTTGACAAAATAAAGTTATAGGATTTTGAAAATGAGGGGAGATTGTTAGATATTTTCAAAACCTGTTGTTATATAATAAATATATTAAATTATTTTAATAACTAAACAGATGCATTGGTTTAATGGTAAATGTGTGATTACTAGTTTGAACAGGTGTAATGTTGAACCAGTGCAATGGTTCAACTTGGGTCACTAGTTTGAACCAGTGTGATTGCTAGTTTGAACGGGTGTAACATTGAACTGGTGCAATGGTTCGATTTGGGTCACTAGTTTGAAAATCTATAAATAGATTAGAAAACTCTCTTTTGGGATAACAAATCATTTACAAGAAATAAATGTATAATTCTTTTAAAAGAATTTTGATGTTATTATTTTCTTCTGTCAAATTATAGTTTTAAATTAAATACTATATTACACATAATATTTAATACAGATTAATTTCTGAGCCTGTCTTGTCTTGGGAGACGGATTTGCTGTAACCCTGTGCAGTTTATATATGGGGCGAATATTGTCTTAAGGTGATAGTGGACTTCTATTTGATTTAAACGGTACTATTTTTATTTTTTCAAAATTTCAACAACGTCCTACGACGAAAGTTCTAACAGTAAACGGGCCTAAGCTTTGACTGCAGCAGAGTCCTCACAGCGACATGGCGTTTAACACATTCTCAGGATCCAGGGAAGGCACATAGGCAAAAATTAGGCCTCCCTTTTCCCATCACAGCTACTTTGGTTCCTGGCAAGTTTTTGTGGATGAGCCATATTCTAGTGCCTAACCACCTTGAGGTGCCATGTTCAATTTTACCAACATGAGGAATTTTGTGAGGTGTCCACTCGGGCACATTGTCTTGAAAACGAGGTCCAATTGGGATTGCCAGTTTGAGGTTGTCATCGTTTATGTATTCCACCCAATCTGTTGGTGTAGGCTCCTGAGGTGTCCAATTATTCAGTTGCTGTGGCTTCTGCATGTTTGATGAGTTTGGAATCTTAAACAAGTTGCCAGAGACAACTGTAGAAATTCTGGCTACTAGTATCAGTAAAAAGTCTCCAAAGAATTAAGCACCGCTATATGGAAAAGAAAATTGAGTACATTCATGAGTTTTGATATACATATCGACAAATATGTGACGAAGTTGTAAGTAAATCGACGGTCAATAGAGAGTGTAACTAGTAAAGCATAACCGAAAACAACATGAAACCATGCAACGAAAGTACAAATGTAGTAAAATAAAAGAAAATAAAACGTTGTACTCCAAATAAAATGTTCTATCGTCATTCTGATCCCTTTTCACAGTGAAATATGCAAAACAAGAAACGTAATTTCCTCGTCTAAATTTCAAATTTCATGTACCCAATTTAATCAAATAATTCGAATTGACTTTTAATGATGCAATGGATGAGAAGACCAATATATCCAACAAAACTTTGTCCCAAAAACATAGCAGGTCAACATACTACATTTTGCACAAGAGAGAATTGTTATTTGATAATAACTTTCATGTTTAAGAAAATTTTATTTCAATGTAAGAATGTACATATCGAGCAAGGAACAGAGAGGGCATTTGATGACAAATCAGAAATCTAGAGTCTGAGACGGCTAGATGCCGTCTAATATAGGCTTGTTTCTAAGTTTGAGATTCATAGCTCTTAATATTTTCCATACTATTTCCTAGTCAAACTGTATCCTATATGTCAGGGAATTTCGAAATAATAATATATGTACAACAGTACATCAAAGGGTGATGTACAGTGGCACTATAAAGTTGCAACTCAGGTCAGGGCCGGTCCAAACTTTTTAGGGGCCTCAAGCTAAATCTTAAATTGGAGCCTTTTTTAACTATTTAATATTAAATTAAATTAATATCTATGATTTTTTTAATTAGAATTTTATTTTTCTTGCTCTTTTAGATGCAAAATTATTGATCAAACTTTTATAATCAATTTTCTCTAATATATTTTTTTCAATTGATAAAATCGCTAATCCACTTAATCTTTCTTGGGACATGGTCGATCTTAAGTAAGATTTTATCAATTTTAATTCTGAAAAAGTTCTTTCTGCAGAAGCAACTGTTACAGGAATTGTTAATAAAATTCTATATGCGATGCATGCATTTGGAAAAGATTCTAACCTTTTTATATAATTCAGAATGTCAACTAAGGTGTTCTTCTTTTCTTCTGTTTGTATAACTTCTCTTAAAAGTTTTAATTCCGAAAATAAATCTAGACCATCAATATCAATGAAATTTTTATATGTGAGAGTATTTTCGAGATAAAGACATTTATCATGCAAGCTATCATCATCAAATGATTTTAATTTTTCAAAACTAAACAGAAAACCAAAAAGTTCTTCATATAAATGAAACTGTTCAAACCTTTGCTCAATTGAAGAAATAGCTTGATCAACTATAAATAATAAATAATCAATTCTAAAAAATTCTTCAACAGATTGTGTTATCTCATGATCAACATTTTCATCAAAGTGTTTTTTCCTACGAATTACACGTTTTTCTTAAAAAACAGGTTCAATTTCCAATTCTTTAGCAATCTCTATGGCCGAATTCATAGCAGTTGCAAATCCAATTTCTCTATAATTTTTGAAAAAATCTATAGGAGTTTGTAATTGATTTATAGCCACATCAATATGCATATTTTTTGATTGTAAAATTTTACTAACTGAATTGCCGCAAATAGCACATCATACCAAATAGTCAAACTCAATAAGAACTCAAAATCTCCAAACTCATATGTTGCTAAAGAGTTAGCTTCACTTCTTGTTTTAGAATCTTGATCAGTACTTTTTGCCAACTCTAACAAAGCTCCCCTTATATTTGGAGCTTGAAATCTTATAGCTTTTACACTTTCAATGCGACTTTCCCAACGTGTTTGTGATAACGGCTTAAGAGTGAATCTCGGTACATTCTTTTTTAAAATATTCCATCTCTTTGTTGAAGAGGAAAATAATGTATATAAACGTTGTACCACTCCAAAAAAAGATACAGCTTTAGTACATGAGTTTGCCATATCACAAAGCACTAGATTAATGTTATGACTACCACATGGTGCGTAAAATGCTTTAGCATTAATCTCTAGAAGTCTTCTTTGTACACCTTATTTATTTCCTTTCATATTAGATCCATTATCATAACCTTGTCCTCGTATGTCATTAATGTTAAGTTGAAGTTTCGCCATTATATTTATAAGTTTATTAAAAAGACCTAAACCAGTAGTGACATCTACTTTTATAAATTCTAAAAAATATTCTTTTATTTTTATTGGACTTGTTGAAATATCCACGCATCTTAGTACGAGAGTCATTTGTTCTTGATTACTTATATCAGGAGTGCAATCAAGTATAATTGAAAAATATTTTGCTTCTTTAACTTTGTTAATAATTTTACTTCGAATTTCATTTGCTATCAATTGTATCAATTCATTTTGAATTTTATGACCAAGATAATGTTTATGAATCTCACCCTTTTGATACGATGAATATGTTCTTGCATCACCGGATCAAATTCTGCAATCATTTCAATTAAACTTAAAAAATTTCCATTATTTTGTTGATAAATCTTTTCTTTTGTTTCTCGAAATGCTAAATTATTTTTACCTAAAGTCTTTATGATTGCAATAATTCTTTGTAATACATTTTTCCAACGGTCTTTCTCTTTGTTAATTTGTTCTTGGACACTTTTATCAATTGTTTTATTTTTCAATAATCTTATTTAATTTGTAAATCACTCCAAGAGTACATATTAGTAATATGCTCACTACTTGTTTCATGTCTTTTAAGATTACCACTAAGATTTCTCCAATCACTAGTTCCTTGATTAGCTAATTGATTTGTATAAGTTTCTGAATTAAACAACTTGTAACAAAAACAAAATACACGATCTACTTCATTTGAATACACTAGCCATTTTCTATCATATTTCTCCCCATTTAATAAAGTTCGAGTGTAATATGTAGTAGAAAAATGCCTAGAGTTTTCATCTTTAGGAAATTCTAAATCATTATGTCTAATTGGACCATTTTCTACTAACAAATCTCTCAATTTTGAGTCAATATTTTTCCATTGTGCTGGATCATAAATATTGAGAGGCCTATAGTCAAGTGTTTCGTTAATATATTCATTTGCTTCTAAATTATTTTCATCCGATATATTCTCATTAGTATCTTTTGATTCACTAGCATTAAGATTTTTTTCATTGTTGTTATCTTTCGATTGACTATCGCAAAGATTATTTTCATTTGTTTCTTTTGATTGTGTTATTGTATTATCTTCGAACTCTTTAAACTGAACTTCTAGTTCATTTGTGGAACTTTCACCTAATTTTTCTGTGATATTTTTTTTAGTATTGGTAACAAAATTTTCAAGAGCTCCCTTTTGGGATTCAATTAATTTTTCTACTCTTCTTTTTTTTTGAAGTTTTTGATATCCAGATTCATATTTTCGAGTAGCCATATAGTGCTAAAAAAATAAGATACAAGCCAAAATAACAAATAACAAACAGATATTTTCCAAATTCCAATCAAAAAATAAATAACAACAGTCAATAGATAATTCTCAGCAAAAAAAATAACAGAACTTTTTTAGCCAAAACAAGTAACAATAGTACCTAATTAACAAATAAAATTTAATAAAATTAAAATATAAAAGTATAGAATAATAGAACCTGACTATGCTGATTAATGATTTATCCCAAGAGGCCAAGATTAAATACCTGAACAATGATTAATGAACATTACAAATTCATAAATTAAGAAATATTAATTTACAAATCCTAATTGCAAAGAAATTTTTTTACAGAACTTTAATACCTATCATCTAAAAAAACAAAATCGAAAATGATTCAAAATTACCTATTGATGTAATGTAAATATGTAATGATGTGTTGAATTCAATTTTTGTAGAAGATCTCAACACTTAACTCCTCAAATTTGAAGCAAAAAAATTAGAGAGAGACGAAGTGATAAAGAGATGAAGAGACTAATAGAGACAAGTAGAGAGAGGCAAGAATGAGTCTGCAGAGATAGGGATTGGGGAGGCAAAGAAGAAAAGAGAGAGAATGGTCTAATTGTTAGTGTTAGGGTTTGTGGAATAAATTGGGCCTTTTTTAAATGGACTCAAGTATATGGCTTATTAAAATTTTTGGGCTTTTTAAATTTTGGGGCCTCTTAATTTTTGGGGCCTAAAGCAATGGCTTAACTCGCTTAACCATTGGGCCGACCCTGACTCTGGTTGTACTCTCTGGTACTTACTCATTGACATGTTTTGCACTTTCATCACCAGCTAGTTCTTGTAGCCATTAGCATTTGCCCGTGTCAACACTCAACAGGATGAAATTTCGTTACTCAGGAAGCTAAAACCATAATTTGTGTGTATAAGGGGGTGATAAGAAGAGAAGAATAAACTAGTTAATTAAGACTTAGTTATGTGTTGCTATATAAATTATAAGGTAATCAAGCTACTAGAGTTCTCTAAAAAGTTCATCATATCAACTACAAATTCAGTGGCTTAAAAGTTCATCTAAGCATTATTCACTTTGTTTGGTCATATGCTATTCCGTAGCATGCACACAAAAAACTAGAACACCCATTGCAACTCAAGCTTGTAAACCTATGGTGCGGGTGAATAGCCTCAAGAGTCCAATCTCAACCGGTCAACCTTGGGGCTAAGGAGGTATTTGTTTAGAGTTGAATGGAGTTGAATGGCTGAATGGCTGACCGGTCAGCCATTCATTGCGTTTGTTTTGAATAAAAATCGTCTGAATGGTTGAATCGGTCAGATTTTTGGGCTGAATGACTAAGTGTAATTTTTTTAGCTGAATGGACTGAATTAAGTATTTTATATTTAATTTTTTTTACAATATTAACTATTATATTAAGTAATATTAAATAAATTTACAACAATTTTGAATTTTTTCAGAAGGGTAAAATAATAAAAATCTGTTATTTAGTGGGATCCATTAATAAAAAAATAAAAGTACTCATCACATTATATAATTTTTTGGACTAGGGACTAATTTGAAATTTTTTTACTTTCTTTTCTCTTTTTTTAATATGTGTGCAAATTATACTTTTATCTTCTTTTTGGGGACATAGTAAGTAAGATAAGAGGGAACGGACCTACAACAAGAACTACATTACATCAGACTAGCACATTCTATTGACTTGAAATTATGGATGGTCAAATCCATTCGTTATTTATATTTTGTAAATACTAAACTAAATTCCTATAAAGATGTGTTGCAATAATGAAATTCTAAAATAATTTAATATGCTTATTTAAAAATTAAAGGAGTAATGTCTTTTTTTTTTTTTTTTTTTTTTCAATTGACGTCATTGACTAATGTACACTATACTTGTAAGAATCCTCAAATGAAGATGAAGAGAGAATAATCTTTCTATTATCGTGAAAAAATCTGTTACAAGACAGGAATACTGAAATATAACTTGACTACTAACTCACATACTGAATTACTAAGATAACCCCACTACAATATCTGTTACTTTGACTAATATTGACTTTTCACTAACTTTGCTTTCCTTTGCATCCTGCTAAAGATCTTATTGCTGATCTTGATGTATATTATCATCCCCCTCAAGATGTTGGGCTGAAACAGATCACAGCACCCCGACTTGCCAATGTAATTCAGTGAGACATCATGACTAGTGCTTCCTTTAGATTGAAGGAATGAAATATAGGAATGAATAACATAAAAATAGTGTATTGTGGAGGATAAATCATTATAATGGAATGAAAATTTATTTCATCATTTTGTTTTTTTATTTCACGTGGAGAAAGTAGAATAAAATTCATTCAAATGGAATGGATATATGTGATAATTTTGTTATTATATGACAACACCCACAATCATCAACAACCAAACATACACGTAAAATACCTTAAAATCATTTCATTCTGTCCTCCATTCCATTCCTTTAATCCAAAGGTAGCATAAAGCCTTCGTATAAAGATCTGCCGGCTGCACATTTGTAGGCAAATGAGCAGTCTGAATGATGCCTTGAAGATGCTTTCCCCGTACCAAATGACAGTTGATTTTGATGTGTTTAGTCCTCTTATGAAAAACTGGGTTAGAGAAATGTACAAGGCCGACTGATTAATCACAAAATAGAGTAACTGGCATTGTTGGGTTTGTCTTGTGGTCCTCACCCATGAGGAGATAAGTCAGATTAGGCAAACTAAGAATTTTTGTCCCACTGACAAGTCAAATTTGGCAGCAAAGCATATGGTACATGTTTCTTTGCCACTAAAACATGATACATGCTATTTTGGAGCAAAGCACGACACACATGGAAGAGAGGTTTGTTTAGGCTATAAATAATCCTTCATTCTGCATCTGAAATGTACAAGTGAGAAGAAAACTATCTGAGAGATAAAGTGAGAAAACGGAGGAAAAGCTTTTGCTGAAGCTTAAGAAAAATAGAGGGAGAAAGATAGTTCAAATAAAAGGGTGTTTTATTTGGGTTCCATCACATAGTTATTGTGGTGAAGTAATTTGAGTTTGTACTCAAATTAATATATCTTTGTATTCTCTCATATTATTCTAGTGAATTATTCGGAGTTTGTCCCGTGGTTTTTACCTCTTAGTTATAGAGGGTTTTCCACGTTAAAAATCTTGGTGTCTTATGCTTGGTTATTTCTTCTCATTATTTCCTGCAGTGGTTATTATTTTGGTGGAACTGCAAATTTAATTTGTTTGGCATGTACTGATATTTTTGGTCATTTAATTTATCAAAGATAACAGTATTTGGGAGGTGATTTTTTCTAACAATTGGTATCAGAGCTAAGGTTATTTGCGCAGTTATTTTTTGATAAATTTTATGGAGGAATCAGCTGGAGCCATGATTAAATTGACCTCTTTAAATTTTTCGATATGGAAGCCCAGAATGGAGGATATCCTTTACTGTAAGGATTTGTATGAACCATTGGAGCTCGAGGGAAAGAAGCCCGCGGCTAAATCTGAGGCTGATTGGAAAAAGATGAACATAAAGACTATTGGTCACATCCGACAGTGGATTGATCAAAGTGTGTTCCACCATATTTCGTAGGAGACGGATGCTCACACTTTATGGACTACACTAGTGTCTATGTACGAGAAGAAGAATGCACAAAATAAAACATTTGTGATTCGTAAAATTGTGAACTTGAAGTACAAAGATGGGAGCAGTGTGTTAGAGCATATGAGTGAGTTCCAAGAATTGGTGAACCAGTTGTCCACCATGAAGTTAAATCGTGATGATGAGATTCAGGCTCTTTTGCTTCTCAGTTCGTTGCCAAATAGTTGGGAGACTTTGGTAGTGTCTCTAAGTAATTCAGCTCCGGAAGGAAAGCTGACTGTGCAGATGGTCAAGGACAGTCTTTATAATGAGGAGACAAGACGGAAGGAGCAAGGTATGAATTTTGAGACACATATACAAGTTTTTGTCGCGCAGAGTAGCGGCAGAAACGGAGAGAAGAGCTCTCTTGAAGATGACAAATCCAGAAGAAAGTTGAGAGGAAAAGAGATAATTTGTTTTCACTGCCAGAGACTGGGTCATATAAGGCGAGAGTGCAGATTTCTAAAGAAGGAGCAGTCTAAGGAAAAAGATGAGGATAAAGACTCAATTGTGTATCTATCCGACGTTGATGTAGCCATTATTAGTGATGGTAAACCCAAGTGCCAAGTTAATGAATGGGTTATTGATTCGGGTGCTTCGTTCCAAGCAACTTCGCGTGGTGAGATCTTTACTGTAGGGTTTTGGACACATAAACGCAGCGGAATTTAAATTTTTAAAACAATTTTTCGAAACCCTAAAACAGGATCCATGAGAAAAGAACAAATTAATTCAGAGGTTTAGATTTGTTTTACCGATTATCCGAGCTTGAATGGAACGATGAAATTCTGAACGACTTCGAATCTCCAACGCAATCAAATGGAACTGCGTCTCTATGGTATCCACACGAACGTCCCACAAATCGTCACACGATCTACAGCAAAGAGAACTCCGGTACTAGCAGCCAAGATATGAATTTTCTCAAGTGTTGCTCTCAACTCTCTTTTCTAAAACGGCTAGGGTTTTTCTATTTAGTTTCACGTAAACAAGACTGCTGATATATCTGATATATATAGAGTCCAAAAGGTTAAGCAAAACCCTAATCCTATTAGAAAAGTAAAATCCGAATTTATATATATATATATATTATATTTTAATTAAGTCTTACTTAATTAATATACATATATATACAAATTATCTTGTTAATTTAAATTCGTAATTTAAATACTATCAATCATATTGATATATTTAAATCCTTACAATTTAAATTAATTCTCTTTTAATTACGTTCTAAGTGTGTGACCCTATAGGTTATTATTATATTGGCAATAATTTTAAAATTATATTATAAAATTATAAACAGTGAGTGGCATCTAGTAATGCATCACTGCTACCCAAATAATAATAAGATCGGTGACTCGATGCAACCTTTTCGTGACCAATGTTTCAATGTAATTTAATCCTTTTAACCTTGACATCCTAGATTAGACTCGAGTCATGGAATGTGTCATACTCTTCATAATTTAATCTGAGTTTTCTTGATCAATGAGTAGACTATATGAAATAAATCACTATTTGAGCATGACCATGCATTTCATAGTCCTACTCAATCAAGAGGCCTATGGATATCACCCCTAATATATAGGAGGGTTAAATTCCATCTAGATCACTCATATTCCTCACGCGATTCATGACGTACCCAATAATTACCTTTATTGTCCACCCTATTAAAGGTGACCTTTGATGATATCAAAGTACATAAATTCTCGTATAGTAATATAGTGATTTCAGGTCGGAGGACCATTACATCATTGTCACTATGAGAATTGCTTATGACACTTTGCATAATGCTCCACGTAGAATTCTCATGATGGGTCTGTCCAGTACATTGTTCTCTAACATGTACCTATGCATTGACTTAATATCTCATATATATTAATGACCAATGAGATTTGGCCATCAGTCAATCCACATACTAGTCTCAATGTATCATTGTTGTCCCATTCTCAATGATACTCGACTAGGGACATTTAAGAGTAATGATACTTATTGTAATTATATAATCTCATGTTCAAGTCACATACTTGAAGCTATATAATTTATATCATTATTCTAAGGACTTTTATTATGTTAACATTTATATAACACAGTAAATGAAACCATAATAAAATAATTCATTTATTCAATCAAATATCAAGAGAAATGTTAAGCAATTACATTAAATAATTGGCCTCTAGGGCATAAACTCTAACAATCTCCCACTTACACTAGAGCTAATCACTCATGTATCTAATACCCATGGAACTAGTGTGACCTTCATGCTTCTGCTGTGACAAAGTCTTAGTCAGTGGATCTGCAATATTATCATCTGTTGGCACTCTGCATATGTGTACATCTCCTCTACCAATTATTTCACGGATAAAATGGTACCGCCTAAGTATATGCTTGGATCGTTGGTGAGATCTAGGTTCCTTAGCTTGTGCAATGGCTCCATCATTATCACAGTATAGCTCAACTGGATCAACAATGGATGGAACAACACCAAGTTCAGTGACGAACTTTTTAATCCATACAGTCTCCTTGGCCGCACTAGAAGCAACAATATACTCAGCTTCTGTTGTAGAATCGGCTATTGTCTCTTGCTTCGTACTTTTCCATCTAACAGCACCACCGTTAAGACAAAACACAAAACCTGATTGAGACTTATAGTCATCCATATCAGTCTGGAAACTAGCATCTGTGTAACCTTTTACTGCCAGTTCGTCTTCACCTCCATATACCAAGAATGAATCCTTAGTCCTTTTCAGATACTTGAGGATATTCTTGACTGCTGTCCAGTGACCTTCACCTGGATTCGACTGGTATCTGCTCGTCATGCTCAAAGCATACGAGACATCCGGACGAGTACATATCATTGCATACATGATAGATCCAATTGCCGAAGCATAAGGGATCTTTCTCATACGCTCCTCCTCATCTTGTGATTTAGGACATTGGGCCTTAGAGATCTTTACACCATGAGACATGGGTAAGTATCCTCTTTTTGCCTCTTGCATGCTGAACCGTTTCAACACTTTATCAATATATGTACTTTGACTTAGGCCGAGCATTTTTCTCGATCTATCACGATAGATCTTGATACCTAAAATGTAGGTTGCATCGCCCAAATCTTTCATGGAGAAACATTTTCCTAGCCATATTTTTATAGTCTGTAAGGAAGGAATGTCATTCCCAATAATTAATATGTCGTCAACATATAATACCAGGAATACAATGTAACTCCCACTAACCTTCTTATATACACAAGGTTCATCTTCATTTTTTATAAAGCCAAACTTTTTGACTGCTTCATCAAAACGAAGATTCCAACTCCGAGAGGCTTGCTTCAATCCATAAATGGATCGCTGCAACTTACATACCTTTCCAGCATCCTTTGGAGTGACAAAACCCTCAGGTTGTGTCATATACACATCCTCAAGGAGATTTCCGTTAAGGAAAACAGTTTTGACATCCATCTGCCAGATTTCGTAATCATAAAAGGCTGCAATAGCAAGTAAGATCCTGATGGATTTAACCATTGCCACTGGAGAGAAGGTTTCATTATAGTCAACACCTTGAACTTGTTTGAAACCTTTTGCTACCAGTCGGCCTTTATAGGTTTGTACATTACCATCCATGTCGATTTTCTTCTTGAAAACCCATTTGCACCCGATTGGTTTTACCCCTTCGGGTGGATCAACCAAAGTCCATACTTGGTTAGTATACATGGAGTCCATCTCAGATTTCATGGCTTCAAGCCATCTCTCAGAATCTGGTCCATTCATAGCTTCTTGGTAGGAAGCAGGCTCATCCTGATCTATGAGCATCACATCGCCGTTTTGAGTCACAAGAAATCCATAATATCTCTCGGGCTCTTGGCGTGTCCTACTAGATCTATGAATGCCTTGTGTAATTTGAGCAGGTTCACTTTCCACAACATCTTGTGGTCCCTGCTCATGTTCCAACTCAAGTTCAATGATATTTTGTGGTTCTCGAATTTCTTCGAGTTCTACTTTCCTCCCACTGTTTCCTTTAGAGACAAATTCTCTTTCTAGAAAAATACTAGTTCGAGCAACAACCACTTTGTTCTCAGAAGGTTTGTAGAAATAATACCCTTTTGTTTCCTTAGGGTATCCCACAAAATTACATTTCTCAGATTTAGGTTCGAGCTTGTCAGAAGCCAGACGTTTCACAAACGCCTCGCAACCCCAAATCTTCATGAAAGACAAACTAGGACGTTTTCCAGTCCACATCTCATATGGTGTCTTTTGAGCCGTCTTTGTAGGAACACGGTTAAGTGTGAATGTAGCTGTCTCTAGGGCATGACCCCAAAAGCTTATTGGAAGATCTGCATGACTCATCATTGATCGTACCATGTCCAACAAGGTGCAATTTCTCCTCTCAGACACACCATTCCATTGTGGTGTTCCAGGTGGAGTGAGCTGTGATATAATACCACACTCCTTTAGAAGGTCATCAAAGTCTTGATTTAAGTATTCACCTCCTCGATCGGATCGAAGGGCTTTTATGCTTTTGCCAAATTGGTTTTGAACTTCATTCTTGAATTCCTTGAACTTTTCAAAGGATTCGGATTTGTGTCTCATAAGATACACATATCCATATCTACTGAAGTCGTCAGTAAATGTAATGAAGTAATAGAACCTACCTCTTGCTAACAAACTCATGGGTCCACATACATCACTATGTATAAGTCCCAATACATCGCTAGCCCGTTCTCTATGACCAGTGAAAAGGGCTTTAGTCATCTTGCCTAATAAACAAGACTCGCATTTCTCATATGATTCAAAATCAAATAAATCCAAAAATCCATCTTTATGGAGTTTGGATATGCGTTTCTCATTTATATGGCCTAAACGACAGTGCCAGAGATATGTCGGATTTGAATCATTTGATTTAAATCGTTTTGTATTTATGTTATAGATAGGCATTTCAAAATCAAGAATATAAAGACCATTAAACAATTGTGCAACACCATAAAATATTTCATTTAAGTAAAACGAACAACTGTTGTTCTTTATTAAAAATGAAAAACCTTTCTTGTCCAAACAAGAAACAGAAATAATGGTTTTGCTCATAGCAGGCACATAATAACAATCCTCTAATTCTAATGCTAGCCCAGTGGACAATGATAAATGATAAGTCCCTACGGCTAGTGCAGTAACTTTTGCTCCATTCCCAACTCGTAGGTCAACTTCTCCTTTCGCCAAAGTCCTACTCCTTCGGAGTTCCTGCACATTAACACAAATGTGAGAACCACATCCAGTATCCAATACCCATGATGTAGAAGTAGACAAATTGACTTCTATAACATATATACCTGAATCAGAAGTCACACTTCCTGTCTTTTTCTTCAGCTCTTCCAAATAAGCATGACAATTCCTCTTCCAATGTCCAGGTTTTCCACAGAAGTGACAATCTCCTTCTTTAGCCACCCCACCTGTAGGCTTTAAAGCCCGTTTGTTTTTGAAATTGGGTTTGGCACCAGATTTAGATCTTATCGTTTTCTTGCCTTTCCCTTTTCCCTTAGCATTCCCCTTTTGCACCATCATTATGGGATCGGGTCCTGCCTTTTTCATGTTGTTCTCGGCAGTTCTTAACATGCTCAATAACTCAGTAAGTGGTGTCTCAATTTTATTCATGAGATAATTCATAACAAATTGAGAGTAGCTGTTGTTCAAAGATTACAAAACAAGATCAGTTTGGGCTTCCTGAGTAATTGGAAAACCCAACCTATCAAGGTACTCAATATACCCAATCATTTTCAGAACATGTGGACCAACTGGATCATGATCACCCATCTTGTAGTGATACAACGCTTTGCTTGTATCATACCTCTCCTGTCGAGCATGTCCTTCGAACAATTTCTTGAGATGCTCGATCATCTCATAAGCATCCATTAACTCATGTTGCTTCTGAAGCTCAGAGTTCATAGTTGCTAGCATGAGACAACTCACGTCCAGAGCATCATCTTGATGCTTCTTGTAAGCATTATGCTCTGCACGTGGTGCAGTGTTAGCTGGTGCTACAAGAATGGGCCCATCAAGGACATATAGCTTGCGCTCTTATTTGAGGACAATCCTCAAGTTCCTATGCCAGTCTAGAAATTAATTCCACTCAGTTTTTCCTTCTCAAGGACTGATCGTAGTGAAAGACTATTTGTGTTGTTGTTTGCCATTGATATCTACAATTTATAAGTGCAAAAAAATAATAAGTCAAATTGCAGAGTTTTTTGATATTATGAAATTGATAATAGTACATTCAAAATATACCTCCCACTATTTTATTCAAATTAATAGCCCTCACCATTAATTCGGAAAGCATTTTTATTTAAATCTTTCTAGTGAGCCAAGATCCATATTTCATTATGCCTTAAGTTAGCTTTGGCTATTCTCTCAAAACATAATTATTTAGGTAGACAACCCTTTGTCAATTATATCGTATATAACTCTTAGATAGTTTGGTGAACAACATTTGTTCTAAGTCCATCTAATGGTATCTACCAAACTTTATGCCTCTAAGTCCACAATCCTATTGAGATAACTTAGATAAGTCAGGCCCAATGATTTTAACAATTTGGATATCACAATTATCCTATCGCATCTTACCAAGATAAATAAGGTACTTTGCTTTGGCAAACCTACATCCATCGATCAAGGTCTTGATGAGTGTTATTCATTGGAAGACATCTGATTAGACTTAATAATTTTATGAGGGATTTTATTAATTAATTTAGATCTCACCAATTTTAATCTCATTAAGCATGCATATTATTTATCATATCATATCGTATACACGCATAAATAAAGTGCAAAATTAAATGTGTCACAGTTATGGCCCAACCCTATGTCAATCTTCTCAAGCTAATGAAAAGATTGAAGGTCAGTCTAAGGTGATAAAAAAAACTTCAAAATAGTAGCTTCCTCGGGCCTTCTTCGTGTATGTGTCTCCTCTCCATCATCTTGTCATCTTGATAGGTTACATTTGTACATTACATGTGATAAAGAAACCTCGAGTTACATTCTAGGGGATTTAGATGAGAAAAGAATATTACATTAGACTTTATAGAGAGGCACGACATGCAAGCCGTATTTCAAAAACAAAAACCACTAACCTATGGGTCAAAAGGGCCATAACTGTGCACCATGCATATCACAATAAGCACATAACACAATTTTATATAATAAAAAAATATCAAATATTAGGGTTACGACCATCGTGCGCTACGACGGGGGGTCCAAGGGGGGTTCCCCCCTGGCAGTGGTCCGGCTGATCGGTCAGCTGGTGGGTGGTCTCGCTGCCCGGTCAGCGAGCGGGGTCGGGGGCAGTGCCCCTGGAAAAATTTTTCGAACTACAATCTGTATTGCAGAATTTTTCCACACGAATTTATGAAACAATTCCAGATTCGTATACAAACCCCAAAACACACATAATAACAATACATTCAGAACATATCATATATGTCCAGTTTAGGTTAATCATATTAAACCGAATCATGTTTCTAATCCAATTAGAACAATAGTTGTATTGTTATTCCACCTTCTAGGATACGACTAATAAAACATCTTATACATGCATATATCTTACTGTTTTTCCAGAACTCACATACATGCAGAATATGATATATTCAATTTTCAGATCGGTAAACATGCATCATCAAATATCATATATATATCGAATACAATTAAAACACATAATCTGAATTAATCTTTTCGCAAGTAGCTCTGATACCACTGTAGGGTTTTGGACACATAAACGCAACGGAATTTAAAATTTTAAAACAATTTTCTGAAACCCTAAAACAGGATCCATGCGAAAGGAACAAATTAATTCAGAGGTTTAGATTTGTTTTACCGATTATCCAACCTTGAATGGAACGATGAAATTCTGAACGGCTTCGAATCTCCAACGCAATCCAACAGAACTGCGTCTCTACGGTATCCACACGAACGTCCCACAAATCGTCACACGATCTGCAGCAAAGAGAACTCCGGTACTAGCCGCCAAGATCTGGATTTTCTCAAGTGTTGCTCTCAACTCTCTTTTCTAAAACGGCTAGGGTTTTTCTATTTAGTTTCACGTAAACAAGACTGCTGATATATCTGATATATATAGAGTCCAAAAGGTTAAGCAAACCCTAATCCTATTAGAAAAGTAAAATTCGAATTTATATATATATATATTATATTTTAATTAAGTCTTACTTAATTAATATACATATATATACAAATTATCTTGTTAATTTAAATTCGTAATTTAAATACTATCAATCATATTGATATATTTAAATCCTTACAATTTAAATTATTTCTCTTTTAATTACGTTCTAAGTGTGTGACCCTATATGTTATTATTATATTGGCAATAATTTTAAAATTATATTATAACATTATAAACAGTGAGTGGCATCTAGTAATGCATCACTGCTACCCAAATAATAATAAGATCGGTGACTCGATGCAACCTTTTCGTGACCAATGTTTCAATGTAATTTAATCCTTTTAACCTTGACATCCTAGATTAAACTCGAGTCATGGAATGTGTCATACTCTTCATAATTTAATCTGAGTTTTCTTGATCAATGAGTAGACTATATGAAACAAATCACTATTTGAGCATGGCCATGCATTTCATAGTCCTACTCAATCAAGAGGCCTATGGATATCACCCCTAATATATAGGAGGGTTAAATTCCATCTAGATCACTCATATTCCTCACACGATTCATGACGTACCCAATAATCACCTTTATTGTCCACCCTATTAAAGGTGACCTTTGATGATATCAAAGTACATAAATTCTCGTATAGTAATATAGTGATTTCAGGTCGGAGGACCATTACATCATTGTCACTGTGAGAATTGCTTATGACACTTTGCATAATGCTCCACGTAGAATTCTCATGATGGGTCTGTCCAGTACATTGTTCTTTAACATGTACCTATGCATTGACTTAATATCTCATATATTAATGACCAATGAGATTTGGCCATCAGTCAATCCACATACTAGTCTCAATGTATCATTGTTGTCCCATTCTCAATGATACTCGACTAGGGACATTTAAGAGTAATGATACTTATTGTAATTATATAATCTCATGTTCAAGTCACATACTTGAAGCTATATAATTTGTATCATTATTCTAAAGACTTTTATTATGTTAACATTTATATAACACTGTAAATAAAACCATAATAAAATAATTCATTTATTCAATCAAATATCAAGAGAAATGTTAAGCAATTACATTAAATAATTGGCCTCTAGGGCATAAACTCTAACATTTACATCTTACACTAGTGGTGATTTTGGCTATGTACGGATGGAAAATGGTAGTGCATCCAAGGTTATCGGCATTGGAGATATTTGTTTAGAGACTAATGGTGGTTACGAGTTGATGCTTAGAGAAGTCAGACATGTTCCTGGTATCTGCCTTAGTTTGATGTCTACTGGTAAGCTTGATGAGAATGGTTATAGCAGTTCTTTTGGTGAAGGTCAATGGAAGCTCACTAAAGGGTCTCTAGTGGTGACTAGAGGAAAGAAGGTAGGCACACTTTACACAATGCGAGCACATGTGAAAGGTGTTGAAGATGGGGGAGCTAGGTGTAAAAGGATGTGGTGCAAAGCCATGCGAGATGGGAGAAAAGCCTTGCATGAGAACCACGAGAAGAAAACTTTTCGCTTCAAATGGATACCAAAAGTGAAGAAGGAAAATGATAGCTCGCAGCCAGGATACAAAGCGGTTGTGAAAGAATTTGACAAACAGAAATCTGTTAAGTTTGAGTTGGATCCTCCCATCGAGATGAACCATGCCGATGAGATAAAGTCGGACATGAAGAAAGCTGAAAATTCCAAGAAGCTTGAGTTGAATCAAGGCTTCGTTGGGATTAGCTCTAAGTGAAGAGCTGTGGTTTAGTGTGCAAATTTAGTCTTAGAAAGTTATACAGAAGCAGACATAACAGGTTCCGAATAGAAGAAGTCTACTTCGAGGTATTTGTTTACTTTTGCAGGGGGAGCTGTGTTATGACAGTCTAAATTGCAGAAGTATGTTGTTTTGTCTACTACTGAGTTGACAACGAAATGTTGTGGTTTTCAAAGAGTTGGGTTTGACACAGTAGTGGACTCCAAGTGACGGAGTCATGATGAATACTTCCTCTCATGGGTCCGGAGGGGGAGATTGTTGGGTTTGTCTTGTGGTCCTCACCCATGAGGAGATAAGTCAGATTAGGCAAACTAAGAATTTTTGTCCCACTAACAAGTCAAATTTGGCAGCAAAGCATATGGTACATGTTTCTTTGCCACTAAAACATGATACATGCTATTTTGGAGCAAAGCACGACACACATGGAAGAGAGAGAAGGTTTGTTTAGGCTGTAAATAATCCTTCATTCTGCATGTGAAATGTACAAGTGAGAAGAAAACCATCCGAGAGATAAAGTGAGAAAATGGAGGAAAAGCTTTTGTTGAAGCTTAAAAAAAATAGAGGGAGAAAGATAGTTCAAATAAAAGGGTTTTTTATTTGGGTTCCATCACATAGTTATTGTGGTGAAGTAATTTAAGTTTGTACTCAAATTAATATATCTTTGTATTCTCTAATATTATTCTAGTGAATTATTCGGAGTTTGTCCCGTGGTTTTTACCTCTTAGTTATAGAGGGTTTTCCACGTTAAAAATCTTGGTGTCTTGTGCTTGGTTATTTCTTCTCATTATTTCCTGTAGTGGTTATTATTTTGGTGGAACTGTAAATTTAATCTGTTTGGTATGTACTGATATTTTTGGTCATTTAATTTATCAAAGACAACAGTATTTGAGAGGTGATTTTTCCCAACAGGCATAATATTAGAAATGCTAAAATCCTTCAACAAAGAGACAAGCGATGTAATTTCACAAGAAGTGTTGGCCATCGCTCTATATTCAGATTCTACTGATGATCGAGAAACAGTTGTTTGTCGTTTGCATTTTCAACATAGTAATGTAGAACCAAGTATGACACAGTAGCCTGTAAGGAATCTGCGAGTAAGCTTTCAAGATCCCCAATCAGCATCAGGTATGTGAGCAGTAATAGCAATGAATTTTTTATAAGATGGACTACAATGATCACAGGAAAAACATTTAGATAAACAATAAGGAGCAGAAGATATTATAAACAAACATAAACATCCAAAAATTTAAAGATGAGAATAAGTGGGAATAGAGCCAAAGAGAACTTCAAAAGGTGTCTTGCCATGAAGCACTGAACTAGAAAGCCTATTGATTAAATATGTGGCTGTAAGATCACAATCACCCCAAAATATAAGAGGAAGATTAGCTGGAAACCGCAAGGCCCTAGCCATTTCTAAAAGATGCATGCCTGTGTTTTCTCTCACATGCCAATACCATTTTGCTAAGGAGTTTCTACACAACTAGTTTGTTGAGTTATACCATTGGCACTTAAAAAGGCAGACAAAGAGAGTTTACGAAATTCAGAACCATTATCAGACCTGACATGCTTAATAATATAATGAAATTGAGTTTGCACATAAGAAACAAAATCCATAAGCAATTGAGGAACTTGATCTTTGGATTGAAACAAAAAAGTTCGAGTACTTTTAGAGTAGTCATCAACAATTGTGAGAAAGTAAGCACAAACACCATGTGTTTTTATTTTATATGGTCCTCATATATCACAATGTATCAGTTCAAACACATGAAAAGACATAGAAGTACTTAAAGAAAAAGGTTTTCTAGTTTGAAAATGGTAGTGCTTGTAAAGCATCGGCAGGAGCATGTCCCATTCTGGCATGCCACAGGTCAAAAGCTGAGAACTGAGAAGAAACAACATTGTTAACACTGGAAGAAGAATTAACTTGTGTGGGAGCTATGAAAATAGATGAGGGAAGAAGCTTATACAGCCCTCCTTGAAGACTACCAATCTCTATCATCTTCTTCATGGTGGGTCCTGCATATAACAAGTATGAGAAGAGAAAATGAGAGTAGAGTTAGCATCCTTGGTAAGTTTGCTAGCAGAGAGAAGATTAAAATGAAAAAGAGGAACACACAAAACATTATGTAGAGTAATGTGTTGATTTAATTTTACTGTACTAATATGAGTAATACCAGAACTTTGACCATTTGGCAACAAAATGTAAGAAACAACTGGTTGAGGATTATCAAGTAAACAAAGAAAATGAGTAATATGATCAGTTGCCCCAGTATCAATTATCCAGTTACTGTAACTACTATTAATACCAGAAAAATAAGCAGAAGATGACTAAGAGTTATCTGTCGGATGTACATTAGAAATGGTTGTGGTCATGGCTACAGCATGAGAAGCTGAAGACTGAGTTGAAAAATCCCCACTATGATTAATGTCAATGATTTGATTAAACTGTGCCGCTGAGATCTGAGGAGTAGATTGGAATGGAGAAAACTGAGAAACAGTACTAGAGGAAGCCCCATGATATAACCTTTCTTGATAAGAAAAAAACAGCATTGGGAGAATCCAACTGTTTGGGAATGAACTCAGTATGATTAGGCTGAGAAGAACACCCCTGAGAAAATGGAGGAACATGAGTCACTTGAGCTGCAGTTTACCCTTTATATTGTCCAAATGTATTAGAAAACTGATATGACTTATCACTGAAGGTCTTGGCATGAAAGTTCTTATCAGGTGAAGGAGGCATCTGTAACTGAGGACCTTTAAACTATGGAGGATAACCATTAAGAACAAAACAACTGTCCCTAGTATGCCTTGTATCCTTACAGTAGTCACAAACCAGTTTAGCCTTACTCTTGGTGTTTCCAAACTTCTTCACCATAAAGGCTGTAGATTCCTGAGAATTGTATTCAAAGTGTGAACTGGCACATGCTTTTTGTTCTTCCTCTTGAAGTAGCAGGGCATAAGACTCATTTAAAGAAGGTAAGTTTGGTATTAGTAAGAACTGACTTCTTACTGTAGAAAACTGAGAATTCAAACCCATAAGGAACTGAGAAACCTTAGTGATATTGTCTTTCTTGGCTTGAAGAGTAGCATTTCCACATGCACAATTACACGTACAGTTTGGAATAAATGTAAGATTGTCAAGTGTTGTAAGATTTTACAATCAACAATTACGTGCAAGTATACACGATCAACAAGTAATAAAGTGATAAGATAGAGTGTCGAACCCACATGGAATCTCTGTTCAATAATTTCCAACTACTAGTCCTAAATCAATTCAATTTTATTTAAACAATCACAATTTGTATAACGATTAAAACTAATTAAATTAAAACTAAGAATAAAAACTAACACAACGGTTAAAATTCAGATTTTTTTAAAGGCTCAAGACTACAATATCCCCAATTATGCAATACAAACTAATTATCCAATTCATCCAATTATTAGCTTCAACAGAGTTGTTAACAAGAATTCAAAGTTATTCATAAGCCCTTTCCCAAGTGATCAAATAAAATTATCCAACTCAATTAATTCTGCGATATTCCTATGCAAAACTAAAGAATTAAATTCATTAAACACCAATTTTCAATAGTTACATGCAGCGAAGAGATATCCCTATTCACTTCACAACCCTAATTATTCATCCCATGCAAATAATTAAGAATACATGATATCACATTCAAATCTAACCCTAGATTTCATCCCCCGAATTCATCTAAAGTATCCCGCTAATTGTTGATCAGACAATTAATCAATAAACACAAAATATTATAGACAACTCAAGATGAAATAATAACTTGAATCAAATAGATAATTAATCCATAATCATAAAGGTTCAATTGTAGCCTTAATTGTAAGTTTAGTTCATACTGAAAATAGAAAATATGAATCCCAAATAAGTCATCACAATTAAATTACAAATCTAAGATAGAGGATAAGAAAAACTCAGTAGAAGTTCTTCAATATTCAATTCTCTAATCTGAATTCCTTGCGATGCTTTTCTAGTCTCCAATCTCCCAAATCAGCTCTGAATCTCAATCCTTGCGTAGTATGTAACTATGAATGTATCATGTAGGTATATGTATATGTATGTTCCCCCTATTTCCATCTCTCCCTATCTCTTTTATAGTTTCTGAATCAAATCAATAGAAAGAATCCAATTCCAAATCAATTTCCCAAAAGAACTGAACTCCAATATTTTTTCCTCTCCGCGCATTCTCGCCCCGACGAGAAATTTAAGCCTAAGATTCTCGCCCCGACGAGAACTCCGATTCAAAATTTACAGAAATGCCATTAAGCTCCAATTTTCCTCTTTTGACCCTCTGAAGCTGTTTCCTACAAAACCAATGCATAAACAAGTAAAATGACACTAAAAATACTCAAAGATAGTAAAGAATTAAGCCTAAGATATATCTAATTCATAGGTATAAAGCCCACTCATCAAATACGCCCAAACTCAAAACTTTGCTTGTCCTCAAGCAAAAACACAAGAAAAACAAAAATAAACAAACCTACCTAAATGAATGCCGATGCATGATGTATTACGACTGAGCAATAAATCAACATAGATTATAAATATCACGCCCTAGAGATCAGTAACTAACAATTCAGCAAAACCTCAAATTTATGCACCATCAGAAATTTAACTTATCACCAATTTCATCTTATTTCTAACCTTTCCGTGTTTGTGTGAATCCAAATGTATCAAACCAGCCAAAAAAAAACATTCAAAGAAGCTCATCAAATCAAATCAAATGCATCATCAAAGATATCAAAAAGATTAGTATAACAACAAGAACTCTATATGCTTATCTTCCACAACTCACAACGAATACAAAAAAAAACATAACTAAAGGATCACAAGGTTATTTAAAACATTTAAACCCATTTTTAAACCCTTCCTCAGAAAATTTAACAATTTTTTTCCTCTTTTCATCCTCTTTTCTTTTTTCTTTTTTTTAGTGAGTGCGTTTTACGCTCCATCTCACTTCCAATTAAACGAGTGCGTTTTACGCTGCATCTCGCTGCATGTGTTTATGAGTGAGTGCGTTTTACGCTCCATCCCAACCCACCACATGATCCATTTTTTCAACCGGGGAAGGTTCAAAATCTTCAATTTTTTTTCAAATTAACCATGATTTCACCCAACTTATATTCTTCCTCATATTACACTTTAAGCATGATCAAACAAGATATAGAGTTCATAAATATCTTCCACAAGCATTTAACATATAAACTTCCTCAGAGTCAAAACTAGCTCAACTAACTGGATGAGTGCATAAAAGAATTAAAAGGGTCTCAAGCTTGACAAAATCAGAAACAGTCAAAATTCATAATTTACCACTCCTTATCCATCTCGCTAAACTAATTAGCTATCTGATCAGAATTTTCATCATCGGTCTTCCTTAAATACTCTACATCAATTTATTGCTCAAACTATCCTAAATGCAATTATATATGATCCTACAGCTATAAGAGAATGCAATAAAAAGAAAATATTTTTGTGATTTTTAAATTTTTACTTTTTTTAAAAAATTATTCCTACAGTATGCAAAAATAACTAACAAATGCAATGTACTTGAACTAAATAATTATGTAATGCAATATGACATGACTATGTATAATGACAGCAAATCCCCCCCAAACTCATAATGAACAATGTCCTCATTGTTTGCAAAATAAAAAAATTAAAACGGAGTACTTCCCGGACTGGTCAAGCGGTGTGCTCGACCTTTCTCATTATCCGAATCTGAAAGTGAGAATGCTTGCAGCGGCTGAGGCTCGAAAAACTGGAACTGCACTCGGATTCAGTTGATTTTGATTCTTGATGTTCATGAATGCCTTGCTCAATTGATTACTCTCCCAAACTTGCTTGATGAAACGGTGTGAATGTTTGGCAAATCCAAATGAGAGAGGAGAAAATTGAGCCCAAGTATGAGGAGAAATGATTAAGATTGTTTGTTTAGGGTAGGAGAGGGTTTAAGTTGAATTTGACTTGGTTGGGAGAGTTTTGGAATGAGTAGGCTCTAATTTTGAAAAGGAATTAAAAACTAAAATACTTCATCTACGTCGGGGCGAAGATTTTTGCCTTGGAATCTCGCCGGGGCGAGAAAGTCCAGAGAAGTTTGGGCTGGGGCGAGAAATTTGTGCGCTGGGGCGAAAACTAGCAGAGGGATTCTCGCCGGGGCGAGGATTCCAAGGTTATTTTTCTCGCCAGGGCGAGAACTCTGATTTTGAAATTTTAATTTTTCCTCCTTTCTTTAATTGCTACAATCCCAAAAACTTTTACCTGTTCAAAGCAACATAGCATGGATTAGCACAATTTTTTTAGAGCATGAGAGACTGGCAAAGTACTGAAAAACCTAAAACTAACTACTAAAGATACTAAATTCTTGAAAAAGTATGGAGTTAAAAGAAACTAAAATAATAAAATAAAGTGATTGGGTTGCCTCCCATCAAGCGCTTGGTTTATAGTCGTCAGCCCGACTTCTCCATGTTTTACTATCCAATTCCCCTTCGAAAATTGAGGAACCCTCCATCCTTTAGTAATAATGAAGTGTTTGAGGGCTTTGCTTCTGTAAGGGCCATTGAATCAACATCACCTAGCATGCTCTTTTCCAATAAAATCTCCTTTATAACCTTCAAATAACTAGGCATATGCTCCATTATGTTTGTGAACGAACTGTGGCATTGAAGCTTCTTGAACACAACTGGATCTTCAACTAACTTCTCATGGACCCCTTTCTCATCCCACCATGACTCCAGATTCATGCTATCTCTGATGTCACATAGAGATTTGTCGACGACATGACTACCAATTGGGCACAGGATTGCAAAACCACCCGGATCTTTGAGGTTTGGCGAAGAAGGTGCATGGGGCACTAACAAAATCGGCTCATCAGCGTGAAAACTCAAGACTAAATCTTCTATGGCTGTATTTTCCTGATCCCCACTTGTCTCCTCCATATCAGAATCATTGTCAATTAACACATCCGGTTGCAGCTTTAGTGCGGGTATTTCATCAGTCTTGAGAACCATATCACTGGGACATACACAATGATAGCGATTGTGGAGGGTGTTGACCCATCTCATTCTCAAGATTTTGAATCGACACTGCTTGACTTTTTATATTTAAATCCACTAAGTTCAACAGGTGATCTTGATTACTCATTCTTTTGTCCATAGCTGTAATAAACTTCGCCAAGGCCTCCTCCAAACTCAGTTTCCTTTCTTCTTCATGTGGCGAGGCTGAATCTTGAAATTCTGGAGTGTATGATTGGCTTGGAGTAAAGATTTGGATTTGATTATTATGGCTCCATGAAAAATCCGGATGATACCCCCAATCCTGATGATAATTGTTGTTAGGATATACATAATTGTTGGGGTAACCATCGAAATTGCCACCATACTGCATCGACTCAAATTTGATGGCACATTGATGACTCGGATGATTTTCAGCACAATAATCACAAATTTCCGTCACACTTTGAATACGTTGTACTACAAAAGCATTAATCATCCTCGAAAGTGTCTCAATCTGTGCTGACAATTCATCGAATTCATAAATCCCTGCCGCTCTTGGCTGAATCATTCTCGTATAAGGCCACTGATAGACATAGTTAGTCATGGTGTACCTCAAAAGGAAGTAAAATAGAAAAAGAAATAAATAAAAAAAATAAGACGTTTAAATTAAGATTGAATTGATTGTAACTAATATGGAAATAAATATTAAACAAAAAGATTCCCCGGCAACGGCGCCAAAAACTTGTTGTCAGATTTCACAATCAACAATTACGTGCTAGTATACGCGATCAACAAGAAATAAAGTGATAAGATAGAGTGTCGAACCCACAGGGAATCTCTGTTCAATAATTTCCAACTACTAGTCCTAAATCAATTCAATTTTATTTAAACAATCACAATATGTATAACGATTAAAACTAATTAAATTAAAACTAAGAATAAAAACTAACACAAAGGTTAAAATTCAGATTTTTAAAGGCTCAAGACTACAATATCCCCAATTATGCAATACAAACTAATTATCCAATTCATCCAATTATTAACTTTACCAGAGTTGTTAACAGGAATTCAAAGTTATTCATAAGCCCTTTCCCAAGTGATCAAATAAAATTATCTAACTCAATTAATTCTGCGATATTCCTATGCAAAACTAAAGAATTAAATTCATTAAACACCAATTTTCAATAGTTACATGCAGCGAAGAGATATCCCTATTCACTTCACAACCCTAATTATTCATCTCATGCAAATAATTAAGAATACATGCTATCACCTTCAAATCCAACCCTAGATTTCATCTCCAAAATTCATCTAAAGTATCTCGCTAATTGTTGATCAGACAATTAATTAATAAACACAAAATATGATAGACAACTCAAGATGAAATAATAACTGGAATCAAATAGATAATTAATCCATAATCATAAAGGTTCAATTGTAGCCTTAATTGTAAGTTTAGTTCATACTGAAAATAGAAAACATGAATCCCAAATAAGTCATCACAATTAAATTACAAATCTAAGATAGAGGATAAGAAAAACTCAGTAGAAGTTCTTCAATATTCAATTCTATAATCTGAATTCCTTGCGATGCTTTTCTAGTCTCCAATCTCCCAAATCAGCTCTTAATCTCAATCCTTGCGTAGTATGTAACTATGAATGTATCATGTAGGTATATGTATGTTCCCCCTATTTCCATCTCTCCCTATCTCTTTTATAGTTTCTGAATCAAATCAATAGAAAGAATCCAATTCCAAATCAATTTTCCAAAAGAACTGAACTCCAATATTTTTTCCTCTCCGCGCATTCTCGCCCCGGCGAGAAATTTAAGCCTAAGATTCTCGCCCCGGTGAGAACTCTGATTCAAAATTTACAGAAATGCCATTAAGCTCCAATTTTCCTCTTTTGACCCTCTGAAGCTGTTTCCTACAAAAGCAATGCATAAACAAGTAAAATGACACTAAAAATACTCAAAGATAGTAAAGAATTAAGCCTAAGATATATCTAATTCATAGGTATAAAGTCCACTCATCATCAAGCTCATCCAACAGTGCTCTAAATTTAGTGTTAATAGACTAATAAGGACTGATTGCCATGAACCAAAAACACCAAATCTTTTCCTGTTTGATACACTCTAGGTATGTGACTTTGAGTAAACCCAGTGGCAAGATTATCCCAAATATATTTTGCAGTTGGGAGAGAAACTATGCTACTGCTAATCTCAGGAGAAACATCATTCAACAACCAAGAGATAACCATGCTATTACATCTTTCCCAATACTGTAACAATGGGGAATTCTGATCTGGTTTGGTATAAGTTCCATCAACCATACCAATCTTGAACTTTAGCGGAAAGAGCAATAGTCATAGCTCTACACCATTGACTATAATTCTTTTCATTCAGAGATTGATTGACAAGCAGCAAATGATCTAGTGATTGGCATCTTACTTTTCTCTAACTGGAGATCAATTATAGATGAAGATCTAGGGTTTTCTCAGCTCAATTCAATCAATGAAAACTGCTTCTGTGTTATATATATTCAGGACAGTGAGTACAAAGAAAGTAATGAGGAGCATATTGGCACCAATGTGGCACCTGTGCAAATTAACAAGGAGAACTTCAGTGAAAACATGTTGCAATCTGGCTCAATGCTGTGGGAAGAACCTAGGGAGGACACTGCCCCAATTGATAATGTGAAGGTAAGCAACCAGGTTGACATAATGGGAAGTACACTTTACCAACCAATGAGTGGGGACCAGTTCACTAATGCACCACCAGAGCAACAGATGTTACCGCAGAATGAGTATCAATTGACAGACCTGATAAGAGATGGGAATGAGCTAGACAGTGACCATGCTACTGAGCTGGTGGATCTGATCATGCTAGATGATCTAAGAAGGTTGAGGAGAACAATTAAAGAGCCTAGATGGATGCAAGGCTACACTAAGGGCAGAATAGGAAAAGCTAGAACAAATAAGTAGTCAGTCGATGTAGTTAGTTAGAGGAACATGATCCAATGAATTCTAGCTAGATTACAAATGAGTGGTGCAGATTTCTTTTATTTCAGTCGGTGTAATCCTTATCTATATATTTATTGAGCTGTAATGAGATTGAGATATGAAAAAGAATATTTTCATCTCTATTCTCCTCTTCTCCCTACTTTTCTTATTCTTCAAGTCTAGCTGGAGACTTAATTCTAGCTTCATTGGTGCTTTCATTGAGAGCTCATACTTGAAAGTCGGGACTTGTAAACGGGACTACCCAGGGGCTGAATTAAAATACTGATAGGTGCAAAGGGCGTCAAGTTAGTGTCGCTAGGATGAAGCCGCCATAGCTGGGTAGATGGGCCAACGAGGACGTAGACTTTGCAAGGTGAGTGTATTGATGAAAACTCCATACTAGACCGTAAGAAATAATCCCACATCGGTTACAAATGCAACTTGGTGTGGGTTGATATAGGCTTTAATCTCTCCCCTTGGGTAGCTATCTTTTCCAAGTGGGTCAAAAGGTATGCATACATTGCTGCACCAATAACTGACCTTCTCAAGGTAGAGATACCAAGGCAGAGCATGCTTACCAATGACAAGGCAGAGCAAGCTTTCAAACAATTAAAGTTGGCTCTTACCAAGGCATCTGTTCTGGCACTGCCAGATTTTAACCAACCCTTCATAGTGGAGACAGATGCTTCCACTTATGCTATACAGATGCTTCCATTTATGCTATACGTGCAGTCCTAGTCAAATAGGGACACCCCATTGCGAACTTTAGTAAGAAACTTTGCACAAGAATGCAAAAGGCATCAACCTATCTAACGGAACTCTTTGCCATCACTTTAGCTGTGGCCAAGTGGAGAGACTATCTCCTAGGATCCAAATTTTTTATCCATACCGACCAGCAAAGCCTCAGAAATTTGATGAATCAGGTAATTCAAACACCTGAACAACAATATTATTTAATTAAGTTGCTAGGATACAACTATGAAATTTTGTACAAACTAGGGAAAACAAATGCTACAGCTGATGCCCTTTCTAGAAACCTACTCCACAATACACCATCTGGAACCTTGTTTGTCTTGTCCACACCGTCATTCCTAATTTTGGAGGATATAAAGAAAGAACAACCAGTTGCTCCTGAATTAAGTAATACGACCACTCTGATATCTGACAACAGTAAGTAGACTACCAGGGATGGAATATTTCTATTTGCAGGAAGAATTTACATTCCCTCAAACTCCATCCTTAAGGAAACTATTCTACGGGAATATCACAATTCACCAGAGGGAGGCAATGGGGGAATTTACAAGACTTTTATGAGGGTTAGTGCAAATTTTTTATTGGGATAACATGAGATCTGATGTGGCTTCTTTTGTTCAAAAATGCATAACCTGTCAGCAGATAAAGCCTTGGAATATAAATCCATATGGGTTTTTACAGCCTTTCGAAATTCCACACCACATTTGGCAAGACATTTTGGTACCCTCCCTTCTTCATACACTACTTCTAAAGTAGCTTTTCTATTTTGGGATATAGTAGGGAAACATCATGGTTACCAAAATCAATTGTGAGTGACGGAGACCCTATTTTTTTAGTCCAAATTTTGGAAAGAAATCTTTAGGCTATAAGGAACCACATTGAAAATGTCTTCAGCTTACCATCCCCAGACAGATGGAAAAATTGAGATTGTGAACAAAGGTATTGAACAATACCTTAGGTGTTTTGTGTTTAAAGAACCCAACATGTGGTATCAATACTCTTAGGGCTGGCTGAATGGCACTATAATTCTAGTTATCACTCAGCTATAAAACTACTCCTTTTCAAGCCATGTAACGTAAACCTCATCCTGTGTTGGCTCATTCTTTGCCTGGCCACACTCAAGTGGAAGTTCTTGATACTACTCTTAATTCACATCAGAGATCAAAAATTGCAAGCTCTGAAACTAGCTCTTCAATCAGCCCTACACAAGATGAAAACAAATGCTGACAAAAAAGAACTGACTTCTCCTTTTCTATTGGTGATCTGGTACTAGTGAAGCTTCAACCTAACAGACAACAAACTGCTGCTCAAAGAAAATCCTATAAACTCAGTAAGAAGTATTTGGGCCTTTTCCCATCATTGAGAAAATAGGACAAGTAGCCTATAAACTACAGCTACCTACAGATTCTAAAATCCATCCAGTTTTTTGTATAACCCTACTTAAAAAGTTCAATGGTAACACTACAATACCCTTTTAGTCCCTTCCTAAATATATAGTCAACAATCTACCCTTGATTCAACTACTAGCAATTTTAGACACAAAGATTAAAAAAGTACAAAACCATTAGGTATCTCAGTTCTTAATTCAATGGGATTGCCTTCCTTTGGAAGAAGCTACATGGATGGACCAACAACAGTTCCAAGAATGTTATCCTAACTTTCACCTTGAGGACAAGGTGAATCTTGAAAGGGAGGGTATTGCTACACATATTCAGGACAGTGAGTACAAAGAAAGTAATGAGGAGCATATTGGCACCAATGTGGCAACTGTGCAAATTAACTAGGAGAATTAAAGATAATTATCCAAAAGGAATATTCTTATGGAATATCTCATCATTGGAGGCTTATAAATAGGACCTTCCACCACAGTTACACAACAGACAGCTCCAGAGATCAAGATATATAGCTCTACAAATCAAGAGGAGATTCAGGAATTCAGCAAAAGACTATGAAGACCTAGAAGATCTAAAGCTTCAAAACCTTCTTGAAGATTCATGGTCAAAAGCCTCATTTATGCCTTCTTGAACATTCAAGATCAAAGCCTCTTTGAAAATTCAAGATCTAAAGCCTTATTTAGGTTTTCTTAAAGGTTCAAAACTTCAAACCTTCTTGAAGATTAAAAGCCTTATTTCGGCCTTCTTGACTATTCAACATCAAAATCTATTTGAAGATTCAAGATCATTTAGGCCTTCTTGAACATTTAAGATTAAAGTCTTTTTGAAGATTCAAGATCTAAAGCCTTATTTAGGCCTTCTTGAAGATTCAAAGTTTCAAACCTTCTTGAAGATTCAAGATCAGAAGCCTTATTTAGGCATTCTGGAATATTCAAGATCAAAATCTATTTGAATATTCAAGATTCCAAGCCTTATTAGGCCTTCTTGAAGATTCAAAATCAAAATCCTTTTGAAGATTCAAGATCTAAAGTCTTATTTAGACATTCTTGAATATACAAAGTTATAAACCTTCACTACAAGACCTACATAAATGTCGACGGAGTTTTGAAAGATTGATTTTAATGATGGACCAATTAACTAGAGTCGACAGTTGGTAAAAAGTTAAATGGATGTACCAACTCATCCGAATTTTAAGATTTTTCGCAATAGAGATGGCCTGTTTATGACTCCAAAGAATTGGTCTGCAACCAAGATTCATAGAATTCAGGGGTTTGTTTAAGTGAGGAGAAGGTGTTAAGCACCTCCCGACTTACATGAAAACACGGTTACCGCTTTCTTAATGTTTTCCTCGAATGCATTTGAAGTGTGTATGTGCGCGCTTAAATGGTGTTATTACGAAAAGTCTAGGGTACGATCTCTAAGAGTCAAATCGACTCATAAGTAACCTAGGGGTCGTCTCCTAAGGTCGAGTCGTGATATGTGCGTTATCTTGAAAGCAGTTTTGAACATCTTTGGACCTATGCACGAAGGATTTGATTTGAAGAAAAGGCTCGTTTTTTAACTTTCGTTTGATAAAACATTTTTTTGGGGGTGACGTTTTTAAGAAAACATAATTTTCAAACCCTTTGCCAAATAGGAATCAAGATTCTCCATTACTTTCAAGTTTAACCTTATGAATCTAATCACCTAGGTTGATTCAATTTTACAAGATCTTTGTCATTTTGTTCGAAAACCGCTTTTTATTTCAAAAGATAAAACCAAGCACCAAAAAGGGTTTGGGGCCATCCATGGGCATGTAAGCCATCTAAACAGCCCCAAGCACCCATAACAATAATATCCACTATCACGGGGCCTTAAATCTAATTTTCAGGGGATAGAATCCCAACATCATTTTAAGGCCCGAATTTATATATACAAAGGGTTACATCGCAAATATTACAGTGGTACACTATGTCCATTGTGGGAATTACGTTAAAGTCCATTAGACAGAATGTTTAAGGCCTTGACTCCATTCCTAGGCTCACATGATCGGAATCACAACAAGCAATACATCGAATTATTTTGTGTTTAAAGAACCCAACATGTGGCATAAATACTCTTAGGGCTGGCTGAATGGCACTATAATTCTACTTATCACTCACCTATAAAACTACTCCTTTTCAAGCCATGTAAGGTAAACCTCATCCTGTGTTAGCTCATTCTTTTCCTGGCCACACTCAAGTGGAAGTTCTTGATACCACTCTTAATTCATATCAGAGATCAAAAATTGCAAGCTCTGAAACTAGCTCTTCAATCAGCCCTACACAAGATGAAAACAAATGCTGACAAAAAAGAGCTGACTTCTCCTTTTCTATTTGTGATCTGGTACTAGTGAAGCTTCAACCTAACAGACAATAAACTGCTGCTCAAGACCTAAACCTTCTTGAAACCTTTAAACCTTCTTGAAGATTCAAGATCAAAAGCCTTATTTAGGCATTCTTGAATATTCAAATTCAAGATCAAAATCTATTTGAATATTCAAGATCCCAAGCCTTATTAGGCCTTCTTAAAGATTCAAAATCAAAGTCTCTTTGAAGATTCAATATCTAAAGTCTTATTTAGACATTCTTGAATATACAAAGTTATAAACCTTTACTACAAGGAAAAAGCTTAATTCTGACAGAATTATTTCTGATGAAATTGATTCCGTCGATATTAACTTAATTCCGATGGAATATTCCATCGAAAAAATTCTGTCGGACGTAAGTGAATCTCAACGAAATTCTGTCAAAATTAGGAATAGTCCTTGGCGCGGTCTTTTCCCGCCAACACGCGCAGTAAACTCGACGGAATAAACATTAATTCTGACGGATAATGAGGAGGAAGAGACAGAATCAGATGATGAGAATGATGTTGATTCTGACGGATTTGATGACGTAGTTTTAGATATCTTCTCATTGTAGTAAGTGTCAACTTCTTTATGTAGTATTTATAATTCGCATTATTAACAACGTTTATTTAATTTTGTAACTCTAATTAATTATGTTCTTTTGGTTATTTCAGTAGTATATATATGGCTGGACATTGTGACGCCCCCAAATCCGAGTTCCCTAACCTCGAGTTTGGTGCTCACGATCCATCATACATATCACATCTAACTACCCATTCATGCATGGATTATATCATTCATTACATTATCTTAATAAAAACATACATTAAAATATAATTATATCATCGTCATCCCAGGTTAATTAACCTTAACATTATATGTCTATTAATATAAAAAACTTAAGCAAAATTATAATATAATAATCATTAAATAACTTGATACTACTCGGTCGCCTTCGTTTTGTCTTTGTCCTTATTAGAACCCTCTGCTACCTCAGCTTTAGTTGAAATGTTTTATTTAAGCAAAGGTGAGCAACGAGTTTGCTCAGCAAGTTAAGTGTACAATAAAGGATATATATCATGAATAGAAGAATTTAACTATTATAAAACTTCAACAATAATCAAAAGATTTCGAATAGCTAAATAATAAATCATTTCTAATAACAAGAATTTTCTTGAATTCCACACTGAATAACATATCAAGAATGAAAGAGTTAAAATTCTTTCGAAGGTTCAATAATATTCAATTGATTAAGAAGAAATATTAATACTACAATAATAGTTAACAAAATGGGATTATACCCAGATTTTATGTTGAGTGATCACAAATGGATCAAGAACTGCTAGAGGAATCATCAGTTATTATTACTGACTACCTAAAGAGTAAAAGTTAGCTATAAAAACTAATTTTTACTCTTCTGCAAGTACGTAAGGTGATCAGCCTTATTGTACCCGAGATTATGCATAATTCTCAAAAATAGTGCGCGGGTCGAGTTTTCGACAATAAAATTCCCCTGATTTATTTTTCAGGGTTGTTCATCTCAGTCTTACATCATAAGTCCGCACCATATCAATATAGTTTGGATTGAATTCAAAGAAATACTATGAATTTAACATATAATACCAACGTTGATCTAGCCAAAATAAATGACATAAATCTTCCAATAATAAATCCGCTCATATTAAATAGAACGTTTCATGCTTTAAGGAATATTAGTCTCGCCAAAATAAATAGCTGAGACACAGCTCATAAATAGTTCATGTATAAAAGAACTTTAAATTATTTCACAATTTAAGTAGTAGATTAGGAAATCAAATGCACTATGTGCGAAAAATAATAATCATTATGGACGTGAATAACCAACAATTATAATTCACTAATCATGGTTTGAAATTAATAACTCAAGTTGAGTTAGGAAACTTGCAATATGTAAGAAGTTTAAGGTAAGAAACTTGCCTGTTCGACAAGCTACAATTATCTAGCTTTAATTACAACTCTTCGAATGACCTAACATTGATAATGTTGGTCTACCAATTAGTACAACATATAATTGAACATTTATACTATCATATACTAATCAATTAATCACATAACACTTATAATTTCTTACACCATCATTAAGTCTATTGGATAACTAATAGACCTTAGGCTAATGATTTAATTAATTAACAACATTTTTCTTAAGCGATAAACACTTATTAAGCTTTTAAACAATTTATTATAATTGTTCAATTAATGTGTTAATTAAATTTACTTTATTTAATTAACACTATTTGCATTTAATTACTATTTAGTGTTAGTTAAATAGTAACTAATTAAATACCTTTAGTTATTATAAAGAATAACTAATTATATCTACTTATTATTTTACTAACTTTATCTTTTTTTTAATTTCTATTTTATAATAGTTAAATAAACAACTAATTAATCAACCTTTAGTTATTATAAATAATAACTTATTACATTTACTTATTATTTAAGGTTAATTAAATAATAAGTAATCAAATTATAAACCTTATTTGTCTTTAATTACTCTTTACTATTAAAGAATAGTTAATTAGCATTTAAACTTATTTATTATTTAATATTAATTAAATAATAAATAATTAATCAATTATTTATCATTGAAAAATAAATAATTTATTCACTTTATAAATCTTTAATTATTCCTTCTCAAAATAATTAATTAGCATGTGAGCTTATTTATTATTTAATATTAATTAAATAATAAATAATTATTATATTAATGTAATTAAATAATTACATTATTATTACATAATATCACTTATCTACTCTTTAATATTTATTTAATATTAAACTAATAATAATTATTCTCTTATTACACTTTAATTTTATTTCTATTATTTCGTACAATTTTCGTCCATTTTTCAGATTTGGGTCCTTAACGGAAACGCTTGTAAAACGAAATCTACAAGTTGGATTCGGATTCCGTCAGAGCCATTGGATTCGTTTTTTCTTGAACTATAGTTTTCATTTATCAAACACCAAATTTAGATCAATTTAGGTATCGGAAATCAGTACCAAAATGAGGGGTCAGCAGGGAGTTTTTCCAACATAAGTGTATTGTGAAATAAATTCCTAGTTTGTTCATTTTTCAATACTTTTGAGTGATTCCAAAGGGGTTTTGTCCCCAACTCATGGATCTAGCATACCAAATAAGAAAATCACAAATACCATACATGGATTTCAAAGTGAACCACATAGATCACACTTACTAACTAAAATATTTCCCAAAACTTACTAACTTTCATTTTCCCCCAAACTTTCCAACCTAATATCACCTATATTCACATGTTACACAATATAAATTCAAGACCTAACCTTTTCATAAGATTTAAGCCAACTTGATCATAAAATTTCATAAATCTAAAATAAAAGTAACTAACTACACAAATCTTTAACTAAGACTTGAAATATATATATATATATATATATATTTTTTTTTTACCTTCCTTTAGTAGCAAATCTTCTCTTCTTTCCAAAATAGGCTGTGAACTTTGGGTTCATGAAGATTTGAGAACTCTCCTCTTTTCTCCCTCTTTGGTCGTGGGTTCCTCCTCTCTCTCTTTGATTTTTTTTTCTCTTAGCTCTCTTGGAGAATAGGAAGAAAAGGAAAGTAATTTGAAATATCTAATGTAGTATACTTGTTTTTAATGTTAGATATACATGGTATATCTAACTAAAATCTCCTAATATCTCTTTCTCTCTCTTACACCTTCATTCTTATCTCTTACTTACTAACAAAGTTAACCAAACAAGTAGCTAATTAATTTAATGACACCTAGCTAAAAGATAAGAACCAAAAAAATGAATTCATTTCTCTTCCTTTTTACCCACATGGCCGGGCCCTCCCATGGAATTTGAATCATTTTTTTTTGTTTTATTTTAATTGTTAATTTACTTGTCAAATGACCAAAAAGTCCCTCCTTGATTGGGCTAAAGATTGGGCCATTAATTAATTCATTTGGGCTTAAAATAAACTAGTTTGGGCTACTAGAAAAATCAAGTTTACTTGCTACCAATTTTGGGCTACTAATTTAATAAATTATTGGGCTCTCTATATGTGATTTAATTAAAGATACAATTACATTTCCTAGTACATTTTTAGAAATTTTTTTAACAAAAGTGTGTCCACAAAATATTTACAGAATTAATACATTTTTAATATTTTATTTACAAAATTAGTGCATTTGATATCCCTTTAATATTTTATCCCCACTTTATAGGGCGGTGACTTGGAGCGAGTACTTGAGGATCAAGCTATACTAGGTAGTAAGGCCCTTTAATCGTTCCGATCCAATATGTACTGCTCCTCTAATTTCTCTTAATTAATTAATGGATTCATTCATTCGGAGATTCAAATGATCATATATATATATATATGTATGTATATATATATATATATATATAAAATAATGTATATACTCATGTCAAAGTACGTAGGCTACTTACTACATACAAATCCTAGCTACTAGATCATTGATGTTCATTTTAATTATTTTATTCTTCCATCCTAATTAATTTCTTTCCATTTATATTTTCTTAATTTCAATGGAAATTAATCATGATACCTATATTATTAAAAATGAAATTTTAAATTATGATATAAATTATTATAATTATTTAATATTTTTAAAAACTAATAATTAGATTTAAAAAGTTCAAAATTTTTATATACTAAAACACAGAGTATATATATAGCAATAACGATCGACAAGGGAGCTGAGCAGAAGAGAGAGAATTAAAGGGTTATTGGGTTTTTTGGACTCTTTCATTTAGAGGTAACCAAATGGGTATTAGTGAGTGACAGAACTTCATCATGTTAGTTATTATTTACCTTTTGATTATTTTAACACATTGAACATATTGAGTAATTCCATTATTACTTTTTCAATTTATAATGTTCTCTGAATTTTAATTTGAAAGTATCCAGTTATGATATGTCAAAGTTCCAATATATAATATACCCCAATTCGTGTGACACTCCCAAATCCGGGTACTTAATTCCCTCAGGATTTGGTGTTCACTATCCAAATAAATCACATCACATCTAACTAACCATTCAAATATAAATGAAAACTCTTAATTAAAAATAGAAATATCCCATTAAAGGGGTTACGACATCTTTAATAAATAAATCTCAGGTCATCTAACTTTAATAAAACATCAAATGCGGAAACATAATCAAGTCTATTACATAAACATCATTTAAACAAATATATCAGGTCTTCATCACTTGTTTGCTTTGCCTTTGCCCTTACTAGTGGACTGCTCATCAACTCTTTCAACTTTAGCTGCAATGTTATTATGCAAGGGTGAACAACAATTGCCCAGCAAGTAACACAATAAAAACAATAATAATAACATGCGAATAAACAATGGACATCGGATAATCGAATACCTGACTTTTGAATCAAGATTATAATACAAGAATCAAAAGAACATCTGAGGGTCACAAGACCACGAATTATGTCCCAGGTTATTAAGTATTTCTACTTTAAACCTTTAACAGTCGTAAGACTATATGGACCTTACTTCTCGTACTTAGGGGGATCAGCCCTTTGTACCGCGTATGTGCACAACATCTAAACACTAACGCGTAAAATAATCCCCTATAAAAGGGTTGTTTATCTCAGTTTAACATCGGAGTCCGCACCAAAGGAAGTTTGGTTTGGATTTACTTCAATTATGCTTCTAGAATTTAGAACGCTCATCAACTATGGACTAGTCGAATCAATAAGGGTTCGCTAGTCAATCAAGGTTCAATAAAAATGTAATTGATATTCGAGAATCAAAGACTGAATCTCACAAAAGATACAATTGAATGAAATAAAATTAAGAACTTGCTCAAGTAAGTAATAACATTATAAAGCTTGCATGATAAAAGGATAAAGTCCAAGAACTTGCGTAAAAATAATTAAATAAGGTTGCTTTCAACGAAATAAAAAGATTAGGAGTAGTAAACTTGCCTCGTGCGTAGATTACAAATTAAAATTCGCGTTCTTTAATCAACCTATAAATTACGCTTATAAAGCAGTAACAATAATTAGTTACATTATTATAAACACTTCAGATTCATTCTCATCCAATTTTCATTTTAATATCTCAGTTGAAACCGGACAATTAATGGGTATATGCTTACCACCCATCACAGTACCTTAACATTCATTTCATACATTAGTCTAACCTTTAGATATGTTTACGATAACATAACATGACCACAAAAAAAGAATAAAATTTTTACTCTCTTCTTTTAACTTTTTTTTTTGTTCCACCGCCGGGGCGATGGGTTCCTTTACAAATGGCCGCCGGGGCAACTCTGGGCGAGAATTCTAGTTCAATTTTGTCGCTGGGGCGGGTTCATCACCGGAGCGACAAAGTCAGTTCATTTGCACCGTCGGGGCAGAAATCATAGAGCAATTCCATCGTCGGGGCAGTGGACCCGAAAGTCAGTTCCTGCAGTTCGCGAAGAACGCAGAAAAATGCCAAATTTGGCCAAATATTTTCACAATTCACCAATTAAATTACTATCCATAGTTTCTGAACTTTACAGAAACGTTTAATAACAATTATAGCATGGTTTTATCAACTTAACTCACATAATTGCACAATTTTAAAACTTTTAACTACACTGTTTTTGGTATTTCGCAAAGTTTCGAAACAATTCATGAATTTCAATGTTAAAGATTGGTTATAACTCCGAATCTGTCCGTTTGAACTTTGTATTGTATACTAAATCATGTATAATCATACCCAACTATCAATCTTAAGTTAAATAAATAATTTAAAGCATACAATTTGTACATAAGAGTCATATACAAGTTTTTCATACTCTGTAACATATGAAAATTCAATTAAAGCATAATTACATGATTTTGATTATTTTAAAACATGCATAGATGATAGAAAACATATATTAACAAACATAAAATCATATAGTCAACAATCATAAACACTTTATGTTACAGAGAACTCAAAATTTTGGTTTTCATGGAGAAAATTAAGAAAACATAATTTAAAGGTTGAATCTAAGAATTACCTTTGATTAGATGCTTTAACTATGCAAGATAATGACAAGATTTCTTCTCAATTCTCCAATTTCTCAAAATTCTCTCTTTTTCTCTCAAGTTTTCTCTCTGGCTTAGTTTTTAGAAACTGATGAAATAAAACACGTAATAAAGAATTGACACAATATGGATGTCAGTTAATCCCATAATGGGTTAACTGACTCCAACTCCCCTTAAGGCTCCGTTTGTTTAGCATATTTATCCTCCCTTCTAGTTTATTTTAATAACTTACTTATAATATAGTTCATGTCACATGTTTAATCAATTAAATAATCTCATTTAAATCAACTAAATAAAATAGAATAATTCTACATTAAATCACATAGTCACATAAATAAAATTTTCCTTTATTAATAATGACAAATTATTAAATCTCTAATTAATTTTTAAATTAATTAGAAATAATATTATACTTATTTAAATAATGCATTTAATCAAATAAACTCAATTAAACACATACTTTGAATATAAAAATTCTCCACATCAATTTTACTAATGTAACACATATAATTAAATTAATCTACCATAAATTCATCAATTAATCAATTAATTCAACAATCAAATCATCAAAAAATATATATTCAATTCAATAAATATTTAAATTAAATTACAAAATTCTCGTTCGTCACATCTTTCCCCCCTTAAAAGGATTCTGTCCCCAGAATCACGACTCAATTAACTCGTCTCGTTACATTCTCTCCCCCTTACAAAGATTCTGTCCCCAGAATCGCTACACATAGATTAAGTAAATAGCTGTGGATAATTTCTCATTATCTGATCTTCGAGTTCCCACGTGGCTTTTTCAGCGTTGTGGTTCCTCCAGATTACCTTAAAGAAGGTATAATTTTATTTCGTAGCACTTGTTCTTTCCTATCAACTATCTGAACAGGCTCTTCTTCGTAAGACAAATCTTTTTCAACTTACAGGGGTTCATATTCTATAACATGCTTGTAGTCAAGTTTGTATGGTCGTAACACCGAGACATGAAAAACGTTATGGATGTGTTCTAACGTCGGAGGTAAAACTACCTCATATGCGACCTCTCCAACTCTCTTTAACACTTCAGAAGGTCCAATGAACCTCGTGCTCAGTTTTCCCTTTTTACGAAAACGAATCTTCCCCTTCTAGGGAGATACTTTCAAGAAAACATAGCTACCAGATTCGAATTCTCGATCCTTGCGGTGTTGATCAGCATATTTCTTCTGCCTATCCTGAGCTGCTATCAATCTTGCCCTGATTACTTTGACGATTTCTGTAGTCTGCTGTACTAGTTCTGGTCCTAGCAATTGACGTTCGCCAACTTCATCCCAGCATAATGGAGTTCTGCACTTTCTGTCGTACAACGCTTCGTAAGGCGGCATGCCAATACTTGCGTGGTAACTGTTATTATAAGCAAATTCCACCAACGGTAGATGATCATCCTAATTTCCCATGAGATCCATGATGCAAGCTCTCAACATATCCTCCAATGTTTGAATCGTTCTTTCACTCTGTCCGTCGGTGTGTGGATGATATGCCGTACTCATGCGTAACTGCTTTCCCATGCACTCTTGTAGTCGTTTCCAGAAGTTTGATGTGAAGCGCGGATCCCTATCTGAGACAATAGATATTGGAACACCGTGCCTCGAAACAATCTCCTTCACATACAACTTCGCCAACTGATCTAGGTTAAATTTGATCTTGATCGGTAGAAAATATGCTGATTTCGTCAATCGGTCCACGATAACCCATACTGCGTCGAAACCTCTCTGAGTCGTCGGAAGACCTACTACGAAATCTATGGTGATATGTTCCCATTTCCATTCTGATCAAACTTGTTAAGTTAATCTATGTTGAGTTAATGGGAGGCATAAGATTGATGTGTATAGGTTAGTCTGATGAGCTATAAGGAAATATGTATAAGATTGCAGACTTAATTCTCCTATCATAAAGCTTTAGACAAAAATGTAAAGACGATTTGTCAATCGTAAAGCTTTAGACTCATCGCAAGCTATAGCTTATAATCGTAAAGTAGACAAAATCGTAAACACAAGCAAAGCTCTCTCAGCAAGGATTGAATGTAGAGTGCTTTAGAATCGCAAGGTTAAAATCAAATGGTAGACCACTCCCAAATTTGTTCAGTTGAAGCAAGACTCGTAGAGTACCAGACTCATCGTAAAGTTCTTCGGGACGTAGAATCCACACTACGAACTTACATGATCGTAAAACAATCAACTCTGACAGACTGACATGAAAGATCTGCTTGATTGAGAATCTTGATAATCTTTACCAAAACACACTTGAGTGAAAATCGAAGACCAAAGGATATGTCTAATAGCTAGTTTGCTGAAAGCGACGGGTCAAAGTGGTTGGTGAGATTGCAGACTGATGTGACAGGCTGAAACCCAGAAAGCTGACACCTAAAACTCAAAATATCCACATCAAATATCTCAGAGTATCTGAAGCATTAAATGTGGCAACGAAAACCTAGCAACGGAAAGAAATCTCAGACATACTACAAAAGGGCTACAAAGTTTTAAATCAAGAAACGAACAAGAAATCAACGAGCCAAAAAGTCTGTCTAAACAAAATTATCTTTAAAGGGAAATCTTTTAAATATCACATTTTTCGCTGTGCTAAATTAATCTGATTATCATCTGTTAGTTTCCAAAGGCACAAAAGATATCTAGAAGGGGGGTTGAATAGATACTTTAAAACTTTTTAACTCTTTTTCTAAAAGACTTGATTAATAAACAAGTTAATTAAGCACAACGGAATATATGATTGATTTTAATCTCCCTTTAAGATAGGACAATTATAGCAGATATGATAAAGTAGTGATATAACAGTTGTAACAATTATGGAGTGCACAGCGAGAGAGAGAAAGGAGAGACACAGGACTTTAAGTGGTTCAGAGCACACAAGACTCCTACTCCACTGTTCTACTCCTTGAGTAGCAAATCTACTAAGGATATCTTTACAACTTGAATCACTAAGATTCCTTCAAGGCCAGCAGCCTCGGAACTCCAGTACACTAAGTACTCTTCAAAGCCAGCAGCCTTGGAACTCTGTACACTAAGACCCGCAGCCTTAGAATCTCTTGTCCCCTTCGGTACTCAGCAAGTCCATCTAACTTGACTTTGCTTGGTCACCTGTTGACCCTTTCACTTAATTGAGAGTGTTTGTTTTGTTGCTACTAAGTTGCTTGAAGCATATGGTCTGATGAACTCAGTAGCGAAGCAAGATATTTCTTTTTGGTAGTAGAGTAAGACTTTGACAGATTTGATTTCCTTTTTCGTTGTACTTGCTTATTTGGTTTCTTCAATCTGTTTGCCTTATATTGATGCCTCTGAATTCTTTCGTTGAATATGAGACCGTTGCATCTGATATTTCCGTTGAGACTTGTTGCTGAACTTAGGAATAGTTTATTCCTTGTTGTGCACGGTAATGGGGTGAGTCAGCATCCATTATCTTATTCCAAGATGGTGGTATGTATAGTGCTCTGAATATCTGCAAACCATAACTGTTTGTTTCCCACTAACTCTGAATCTTCATTCAGTTTAATTAAGTATTTAGTAACTGTCTTGGGCAGGTCTTTCTACTGATCAGTCAATATGGGCAACGTAGAATATCAAATTCAGTTCTTGGTTACTTGTCTGAATGAGGATCGTAGAGTATTCGGCTCACTATACGATTCTTTGGTGAAACTTGATTCTTGTAGATGTTCGTGGTGATCTTTCATGTTGCATTTGGATCACTTAGAGATAGTATCAAACTTTTGCTCCTTTATCTCTTTGAGAACTATCGTCTTGCTAATGCAGATGTGACTCTACGATCGATCTTGCCTGATGACAGAATTAACTCTACGATCTGCCTAGTTACTCCGCATTTGTCTGGCTGAGTTTCACTCTACGTTAGCCTGGTCCAACTCTATGATGCAACTGGCTGAGCTTCACTCTACGTTAGCCTGGTCCAACTCTACGATCCTTTATGCTGACTGATCTACGATCCTTTGTAGAATGATGACTTGTGCAGTACTCAACTATCAGTCTAGTTTTAACGTTTTAATACATTAGATCAACCTAACAAGTTTGATCTTTTCTATCTAAGTCCTTGTACATTAAATCTTTGTAAGGACTTTACAATTCAGCTACTGAAACAAATATCACAACATCAAATTAAAACATGTGATTCCTAACAATCTCCCCCTATTTGATGTTGACATAAACCAGTAGTTTTGAATTATCTCATCAATTTTAATGCAGTTGCTTATAAAAATAAACATGTCTTATAGTACAGTGAACAACTGTATTTCTAGATAAAATCATGAATTTTATTGATGAATCGTATGAAAATTACAATAAATTACAGTTACATCAATAAGGAGAAGGAAAAATGCTTTTCAGACCTTAGTTCCTACCTCTTTCTCTTGTTACTCCTTCGTTGGTTCTTAGTGGATTTGCATGCTCATAAGCCACTCTTTGTCTGTGCCTTTCCCTGCCTTCTTCAATCATACGCTGGAATTCTTCAATCTGCTCTTGACGGAGTCCGGATGATAGCATATGACTTCCTTCTTCACCATAATGGTGAGTCCCATGCAAGTGGCGATTCAAGAGAGCAGGATCTCCTGATGGTATGCGTACTCCAGTGGTGGTTACATCAGGTTGTCTTCTAAGGACTTTAATCCTTATTAGAATAACATTGATTGGCTCATCATTAAGATTGGATGGTCTCCTTCTCTGTTCCTCCCCACTTCTGCTTGATTATCCCCTATTACCCTGATGACTATTCTCCCTCTTTATGTCAGCATCAAAGGTTCGAACATCGTGAGATAGTTGCTACATACCTTGCACTAGTTCTTGCATTTACGAACGAGACTGAAGAATGTCATTTTTGTTTTCTTGGACCATTTCTTCAGTTTGTATTTGTTGGTGATGTACCATGGCCAAGGTCACATCTGTTCGTTACATGTGCTGAAGGGAGGCTTCCTTGTAGTTATGAATAGAGTCTCGAAGCTCAAGGATGCGGTTATTGGTGGCCTTGTTGGATTGCTCAACCACTTATTGGAGTGATATGATTGTGGCTTTGTGTTTGAAAATTTCATCATGATAAAGTTGGTCCTTTTTGTCGATGCCAGCCATTAATTCCTTGACTATCTCCCTTAGTCGTTTGGTTAATTCAGTGCCTAGGCTGTTGGTGTGGGTGTTTGCAGCATTAATCAATGTGTCAAGCCTTCTATAGATGGCAAGGGAGTTTGCCTCAATGTTGTCCTCCATATCTCTAGTTATACCGACTGTGAGATCAGTTAATTCATCTGTAGTGGGGATGAGGTTGACGCGCTCAAGGATCTGTTTGATCTCAGAAGCAGAATTACCCTTAGGTTCTCCTTGAAGATTGGTAAGAGCAATGGCAATATCAAAATATTCATTTTTCGAGGAGGAGGGAATATCAGACTGGGTTGTTGGAGTTTTGATCTGCTGAGTGTGAAAGGGGACAACTAAATTATCAACCGTAGGGTCATCACACTCTATGATCACAGAGTCGATCGTAGGGTGAGATGACTCTATGTTTTGAGTTTGGGGGTTTAGCTGAGCATCTGTTATAGTGTTTAGGAGTTCTACGACTAAAGATTGTTGTTCGTTTGGTGCCTCAGTCAAAGAGTTTTGAGACCTTGTGACTAGAAATTAGTTTCTTGGGTCAGGGATAACCTCAATCCATCTGGGTAATTCATCAAACAGATAGAATATTGACGATGGAGTATGATTAAGCTTGAAGGATGAAGGAATAAAGTATACCTTTTGCTCGTCAGTATGAGATGAACTGTTGGTAAGCAGCTTCTGAGCAAAGGTACCATTTCTTGGAAATTCTTGGGCAAGCATTGAGATTGTTGGGTAAGTCTTAAAGGCCCAGAACATGTGATCCCAGGAATTTAGGATTAGAGCCTGGTGAAAGGACATCCTTGGTAAGTAGGCAAATAAACAGTTATAATTGATATACCTTTCTTCATTTCTGCCTTCAGCAATGATTTCTAGACTTTCATCTTCACTCTCATCACTTCCTTCATCACTGATCTCTACAGCCTCAACTTCCTCAACCAATGTTTCTTCTTTAGGTTCAATTACTTGAGGGGTTGAGAAGGTTTCATTATGAGCCTCGAATAGCTCCCCCTCAACCTGAGCGTAAACTTGCTCAGGAGCTGTAGGAATCTCCCCCTCAGTTTGATCCTTGCTTATTTCACTAGCTTCTTGATACTCCCCCTCAGCTGGGACTTCTTCCTTTCTGATGTAATTGGGGTTCTTTCCACACTATCAGCTGCAAATTGACCAGAGGACATTAGCCTTCTTTCTTCATCCTAGATCCGCATCATTGTTTCTCTGAGCTCCTTTTGGGCTACAGTTATCAATCTTTTCTTCATTTTCTTTTGCTTGGGTTCAGTAACCTTCTCAGCCATCTCTTCATGTTCTTCTTGAAACTCTGGTGTGCCAACCACCATGGCTACTTGCTCTTTAATAACATCTTTAATGTTAGGCTGACCAGCCTTATTAGCAGCATCTTTAGCTCTTGACTATACGATCGTAGAGTCGGGATCTTCAACAATCGTATGAAGGCTTTTCTTTGAGCTGCTTTTTCCCTTCTTATGATACACCTTAAGGGTAGGTGTATTTTCATCAGATACTTCTTCCTTTTGCTTATGCTCCCTTTTCTTCATTAGTGGTTGTTCTGTAGGCAGAGCAGGAATTTTTGGCTCTTGGGAAGTCTCATTGGTTGATCCTTGAGGTTCATCCTCCATTTGGGACACTTCTTTAGCCTTTCTCTTCCCTTTGTTCTTCCTGCTTAGGGCTGGTTGTTCCTGATTTACTTCTTCAATGTCTTCAATAACTGATAAATTTCTCATTAGGGGCCTCTTTGCTCCACTTGTTCGTCCACTAGATTCAGACTAAATTATCCTTAAGTTTTTCACTGGATTTCGCTTCCAATTTACAAACAGCTTCTTTGGATCTTCTTGTTGGAGTTGAGGGCTTCACCTTCATCATCCCTAAGTTTGTCACCAAGTGCTGATTGCAGAAGGATGCTTATAAACCTTCCATAAAACATTTTCCCGCTGCCCTTGGATTTCTCAGTACTTAGAACTTAGTTGCCAATCTATTCCATTAATAGGGCTCTGAAGTTGATGTCGATCTTGAAGACGATTGCAGTCATGATTTTCAGTTGAAGTTCACTGACTGAATCATGAGCTGTATCTTTGCAAAGGATACACTTTCCCACAATATCAGCGAAAAATTCATACTTTTGGGGAAACTCTTTCTTCTTTAAACCTCTTAACTTAGGATTATCCTTGTGATGCATTCGCTTCAGCCCTGTTGCTCTATCGATGCAACTTAAAGAGGTGAGGCCTTCAGTGTTGAAGCCTAGGGCTAGATTTACTTCTGACAAACTGAGTTGAATGGATGTGCCATTTACCTTGGTGGATAAAACACCATCAACATAGACTTCATTGTCGTAGAACTCTTTTACCAATTTTGAATAAATTCTTGTTTTGGTCTCAAGACCCTCCTGTAGTCCAGTACGCTTTAGAAGAGAAATGATCTTTTGATTCTGCCTCTCAGCGTTGGAGAAATCGTCAAAATCTAGTTCGTTTCCTGGAACGATTGGAGATGGTGCCATTGTTGATTCCTAAAACAGAAACGAAAGTATCTGAGTGTATGTCTGTACTTTGAATAATTAGGGTTTTGGCGAGAGGGAGAGACGATTGAAATTTTGAAATCAGAATGCGTAAAAGAGTGGTAATTGTTATGAATTGAATTTAAAAACTTCCCTCTTAATGATCTGAGTGGGACACGTGTTTCGTTCTGAGTAAGGCATGTTTTCTATTTTGCGGGATAAGACCTTTTTGCCCTTAGCTTCCCCTGAGCTCTATGATTCTTCCTTGAGTCATTCTGACTTTACGAACGCTTGCTCACTCTACGATTGGTTCCAGCCCTACTTTACGAACAGGCTTTACTCTACGACCCATTCTGTATTTGGTTTTCATTCCGCAGAGTTAGTTGATTCCAACACAAAGTATCATGAATGTAAATTTAGCATTCCTAGTTCACTTATCAGCATGTTAAACCTTGACTCATCCAATAGTTTTGTAAATACGTCAGCAAGCTGGTTTTCAGTTGGAATATAGCTTAATGAAATATTGCCATTTTGCACATGATCTCTAATGAAATGATATCTTATATCTATGTGCTTCGTTCTTGAGTGCATGACAGGATTATGTGTTATAGCAATAACACTGGTATTATCACAATGTACAGGAATAGATTTAAACTCAAACCCATAGTCAGCTAGCTGATTTTTCATCTAAAGGATTTGTGCATAACAACTGCCGGCTGCAATGTATTCAGCCTCTGCTGTTGAGGTTGATACTGAGTTTTGCTTTTTGCTAAACCAAAAGACAAGTCTATTTCTAAGAAGTTGACATATTCCACTTGTGCTCTTTCTATCAATTTTGCAACCTGCATAGTCAGCATCTGAGTATCCTATAAGATCAAAGGGTGACTCCTTGGGATAGCAGAGTCCTAAGCTAGGAGTGCCCTTAAGATACCTGAAAATCTTTTTTACAGCCATTAAATGTGATTTCTTGGGGTTAACTTGAAATCTAGCACAAATATAAGTAGCAAACATGATATCTGGTCTGCTAGCTGTTAAGTATAGGAGAGAGCCTATCATACCTCTGCATTGAGTAATATCAATACTTTTACCTTTCTCATCTTTGTCAAGCTTAGTTGCAGGTGCCATGGGAGTTTTCATGATGGTGGCTGAATCCAAGCCATACTTCTTTAGTAAGTCTTTAATGTACTTGGCTTGGTAGATGAAAATACCTTCATTTGTTTGCTTTACTTGAAGTCCAAGAAAGAAGTTCAGTTCTCCCATCATGCTCATTTCAAACTTACTCTGCATTAGCTTGCCAAACCTTTCACACAACTTTTCATCAGTAGAACCAAAGATAATATCATCCACATAGATTTGAACTAAAAGTGATTTGCCCTTATGTTTCCTTAGGAATAAGGTAGTGTCTACTCTACCTCTAGTGAATCCCTTTTCAGTAAAAAAAATTTATAAGCATTTCATACCATGCTCTAGGTGCTTATTTTAAATCATATAAAGCTTTGTCTAATTTATACACATAATTAGAAAGGGTTGGATTGATAAAACCTGGAGGTTGTTCCACATAGACTTCTTCTTGAAGTTCTCCATTGAGAAAAGCACTCTTGACATCCATTTGGAAAACTTTGAATTTCATGTGAGCTGCATGCGCAAGAAATATTCTGATGGCTTCCAATCTTGCAACAGGAGCAAAGGTTTCATCATAGTTAATCCCTTCTTCCTGTGAGTAATCTTTAGCTACCAATCTTGCTCTGTTTCTTGTGATAACACCTTCTTCATCCATCTTGTTTCTGAACACCCATTTAGTGCCAATGATTGGATATTGTTTTAGCCTTTAAACTAGTCTCCAGACCTTGCTTCTTTCAAATTGGTTGAGCTCGTCTTGCATAGCCTCTATCCAGCTTGAATCTTCTAATGTTTCTTCTACCATCTTGGGCTCTATTTGAGAGAGAAATCTTAGGTAGATGCGTTCATTTTGAGTTGTTGACCTTGTCTTTACTCTAGCATTAGGATCTCCAATGATGAGATCTTCAATGTGATCCTTTGTCCATTTTCTCCTCCTTGGGACATCTGTTCTGATGCTCTCTTGTCTGAGTTCTTCTAGATTGACTTCAGGTTCAGGTCGTAGAGTCTCACTATCTAGTATTGTGAACTCTACGATTTTTTCTTTTCGCTCTGTGTTTTCTGGTTATAGCTCTTCGTTCGTAGTGTCTAACTCTACGTTTTTTGATTCTACAATCGTAGAGTTCTTTTCTGCACTTTCGTTGAGTGGAGCGTCCTACCTAACAGGGTCTAATTCGTCAAAGGCTATATGAATAGAGACTTCTACAGTTAAAGACTCTTTGTTGAATACCTTGTATGCTTTATTGTCCATAGCATAACCAAGGAAGATTCCTTCATCTGACTTTAGCTGGAATTTGGTCAGGTACTTCTTTCCATTGTTGAGAATGTAACACGGACAGCCAAATGCACGAAAGTAGTTGATGTTTAGCTTTCTTCCTTTCCACAGCTCATAAGGAGTCTTCTTGGGAGTTGAGTGAACAAGAGATCTGTTTTGAGTGTAGCAAGCAGTGTTGACAGCTTCTGCCCAGAAATACTCAGGTAGGTGAGCAGCTGCAAGTAGAGTTCTTCCTGCTTCAATCAGAGTCCTATTTTTTCTTTCAGCTACTCCATTTTGTTGAGGAATTCTTGGTACTGAGAAGTTATGATTGATGCCATTTTCTTCACAATACTGTTCTACCTCAGAGAAATCAAACTCTCTTCCATGATAACTTCTGATAGCTTTGATTTTCTCCTCTTTCTCATGCATAACTAGTTTGAACAGCTTGATTAGTTAAGATCAGGTTTCATCTTTAGAGCTTAGAAAGAATATCCATGTGAACCTAGTGTAGTCATCCACTACTACCAATGAATACCTCTTTCCTCCAAGGCTTGCAGTTGGGATAGGCCCAAATAGATCCATATGGAGTAACTGTAGGGGCTTATCATTTGAGTTGACTGTTTTACCTTTGAATGAGCTTTTTATTTGTTTTCCAAATTGGCATGCTTTGCAAGGTTTCTCTTTAATGAAGTTGAACTTTGGCAATCCTGCTACAAGGTCTTTGGAGGCCAGTTTTGACATACTTTTGAAGTTTAAGTGAGACAGTCTTTTATGTCATAGCCAAGAGAGATCTTCAGAGGCTTTGGCAAGGAAGCATATTATCTCATCATGACTTAGCTCAACAAGGTTAACAATATAGACATTTCCTTCTCTTGATCCTATCAGCTTCAATGAGTTGGTCCTCAAATCTCTGACTTGACATTGATTGTTGAGGAAGGTTACTTGATGACCTCTATCACATAGTTGGCTAATGCTAAGGAGATTGTGTTTTAGACCTTCAACATATGCTACTTTGCTGAATGACACAACACAGTTCCCAGCTGAACCATATCCTCTTATTTTTCCAGAGTTGTTATCTCCAAAGATGATTACAGGACCATCGTTTTCCACAAAGTTTGATAGGAGGGCTCTGTTTCCTGTCATATATCTTGAGCATCCACTATCAAGGTACCACGTTGACTGAGTGGTGCTCTGTACCTGCAAAAATGATTAAGTTTCATTTTGGTACCCAAACTTGCTTGGGTCCAAATTTGTTAGTAGCCTTTGGGACCCAAATCTGCTTGATTTTAGGTCTTTTTAGTACAGGATAGAAATCATTAAAATAACATTCTGCAGCTTTATGACCATATTTATAGCATATATAACATTGAATATAATTCCTTTTTATCTTGGGCATATGTGGATAGTAGTGGCCCACAACTTTTTCTTTTGGCTTATAATCCTTTTGCTTCCACACAACTCTACGATTCATAGTTTTCATAGAGTTAAAGAGAACTCTACATTTCTTGCCAGGTTGGTTCGTAGAGTGAGTTCTGTCAGACTCTACGATCTTTTGAGGCTTGAATGTAAAAGTTGACTTACTCTTTGATCTCTTGAATCCTAGACTTGTGTGTGATTCAACAGAGTTTGAATGGTTTGGCCCTGCTGTTTGTGAGTATTTGACAAATACAATTCCCTTAGAGGAACTATTGTTATTTACTTCCATATATTTATCTATGGTAGGTTCTGAAGTGGTATTACAGAACCCCAGACCTTACCTGCTAGCCACAGATCTTTGGATAGAGATCAGAGAATTCATGGACAGAGAAGACTTGTTCCATATTGAAATAGTCTTTTCTAATTCCTGAATCTTAGAAACTAGAATTAACTTTTTCTTAGTGTAGAGTTCATTTATCTGTTTCAAGTTAGCATTCTCAACCTCAAGACTGGTGCAAGAGTTAGCAGTTCGTAGAGCAGTTTCCAACTCTACGATTGCGTTCTCTTTTTCCTCTTGAAGAAGAGAATGGTCTTTTGATATAACCCTGAACATTTTTATGTATTTATGCAGTTCTATGATGGAATCATGCATCCCTTCTCTAAGATCATCAATAGTTAAATTAGGAGAGTAAAAATTAAATACCTCATCAATGTTGAATTCTTTGATTTTTCTTTCCTTGGCCATCAAGCATAGATTTGCTTTGTGTGGTTCCTCATCTTCATTTGACTCATAGTTTAAGTCATTGTCTGAGTCACTCCATGAACTCTCAGCTACAAAGCATTTTTCTCCCTTTTTGAGCTTATGATGGCCTTTGGGGTTTTTCTTCGAATGTGGATTCTTCTTGCTCTTCCTTAATTCTTCTCTTAGAGGTTTATCGCAATTTGCAATAAATTGTCCTAGTTGTTTATAGTTGTAGCATAAATCACTTACTTGTTCTTTATTGCAGCTGCTGAATTTCCTTGATCTGTTGTTTCTGCTGATGAACCTTTTAAAGTATCTGACTAGCATGGCAGCTCCTTCATCCCCGATTTCTTCATCATCATTATCTGAGTCATTATCAGATTCATTTTTGTCAGCTTTCCTTGATGTGGATGCCTTAAGAGCAATTCCTCTTTCCTTCTGACAATGTTTCAGCTCTTTGAGTTAGTTCTAATTCATAGGTGAGAAGGTTGCCATATAACATCTGCATAGTCATTTCGTGGAGATTCTTTGATTCTCTAATGGCAGGGGTTTTGGCATCCCACGTGCTAGGCAAGGCTCTCATGAATTTGATGATGAGATCTTTATTTGGATAGACCTTTCCATATGCTCGAAGAGAGTTGAGCAGCACATTAAACCTCTCATATGTGGAAGTAATGTTTTCCCCAAAGATGTGGGTAAACATTTCATATTGTTGTGTGAATTATGATTGTTTGTTTTCTCTTACTTCTTCAGTCCCTTCATTCATGATTAGTAGTGCATCCCAAACTTCTTTTGTTGTTTGGCAATTGACGACGTTTTCAAATAGCTCATTTTCTAGAGCCATGAATACAATATTTTTGGCTTTCTTGTCCAGCTGAACTGCTTTCTTCTCTGCATTTGTCCGATCTTTTCTTAATTTGATTGAGACTTTGTTTGGGTCATCAGTAGTTGGTGTCAGCTTTGTTAGAATGTAGGGCCCACTGATGGCAGCGTCAAACAGATCCTCATCTATGGCATCCATATAAGCTTGTATGCGAACTTTCCAGTTTACAAATTTTTCTTTGTTGCAAAGAGGTGATTTATTTCCTCCACCTAGCTCAGAGCCATTTTTGGTTTGTGTCATTGATCTACTCAAGCTGGTTAAGCTTTCTTAGTGAGAACCTGCTCTGATACCAATTGTTAGTTTCCAGAGGCATAAAAGATATCTAGAAGGGGGGGTTGAATAGATACTTTGAAACTTTTTAACTCTTTTTCTAAAAGACTTGATTAATAAACAAGTTAATTAAGGACAGCGAAATATATGATTGATTTTAATCCCCCTTTAAGATAGGACAGTTATAACAAATATGATAAAACAGTGATATAACAGTTATAACAATTATGGAGTGCACAGAGAAAGAGAGAGAGAAAGGAGAGACATAGGACTTTAAGTGGTTCGGAGCACACAAGACTCCTACTCCACTGTTCTACTCCTCGAGTAGTAAATCCACTAAGGATATCCTTACAACTTGAATCACTAAGATTCCTTCAAGGCCAGCAGCCTCGGAACTCCAGTACACTAAGTAATCTTCAAAGCCAGTAGCCTTGGAACTCTGTAGACTAAGACCCGCAGCCTTAGAATCTTTTGTCCCCTTCGGTACTCAGCAAGTCTAGCAGACTTGACTTTGATTGGTCAACTGTTGACCCTTTCACTTGATTGAGAGTGATTGTTTTGTTGCTACTAAGTTGCTTGAAGCATATGGTTTGATGAACTTAGTAGCAAAGCAAGATGTTTTTTTTGGGTCATAGAGTAAGACTTTGACAGATTTGATTTCTTTTTTCGTTGTACTTGCTTATCTGGTTTCTTCAATCTGTTTGCCTTATATTGATGCCTCTGAATTCTTCCGTTGAATATGAGACTGTTGCATCTGATATTTCTGTTGAGACTTGTTGCTGAACTGAATAGTTTATTCCTTGTTATGCGCATTAGTGGGGTGAGTCAGCATCCATTATCTTATTCCAAGATGGTGGTAAGCATAGTGCTCTGAATATCTGCAAACCATAGCTGTTTATTCCCCACTGACTCTGATTCTTCGTTCAGTTTAATTAAGTATTCAACAACTGTCTTAGGCAGGTCTTTCTACTGATCAGTCAATATGGGCAACGTAGAATATCAAATTCAGTTTTTGGTTGCTTGTCTGAATGAGGATCGTAGAGTGTTCGGCTGACTATACGATTCTTTGGTGAGACTTGATTCTTGTAGACGTTTATGGTGATCTTTCATGTTGTGTTTGGATCACTTAGATATAGTATCAAACTTTTGCTCCTTTGTCTCTTTGAGAACTATCGTCTTGCTAATGCAGATGTGACTCTACGATCGATCTTGCCTGATGATAGAATTAACTCAACGATCTACCTAGTCACTCCGCATTTGTCTGGCCGAGTTTCCCTCTACGTTAGCCTGGTCCAACTCTACGATGCAACTGGCCAAGCTTCACTCTACGTTAGCCTGGTCTAACTCTACGATCCTTTATGCTGACTGCTCTACGATCTTTTGCAGAATGATGACTTGTGTAGTACTCAACGTTCAGTCTAGCCTTAACATTTTAATATATTAGATCAACCTAACAAGTTTAATCTTTTCTATCTAAGTCCTTGTACATTAAATCTTTGTAAGGACTTTACAATTCAGCTACTGAAACAAATATCACAACATCAAATTAAAACATGTGATTCCTAACATTATCTATTGGTTAAAAGGTTTAAACAAGTAATTTTTTAAAGGATCTATTCAACCCCCCTTCTAGATCTTAAGTGCCTTTGGGAAACAACAAGTGGTATCAAAGCAGGTTCTCACGAACACAAAGCTTACACTTTGAATTGATCTATGACACTAAACAAAACTAGTTCTGAGCTTGGTGGAGGAAACAAACCACCTCTTTTAAATAGAAATTTTTTTTCTAACTGGAAGGTACGTATGCAGGCATATATGGATGCGATCGATGATGATTTATTTGATGTTGTCTTAAATGGTTCGTATGTTCCTACCAAGCTGACTCCTACAACTAAAGATCCAAACAAAGTTGCTGTTAAGCAAAGGATAGAATGGACAGAGAATGAAAAGAAGTTGGTGCAACTGTACAAGAGAGCCAAGAATATTTTATTCATGGCACTAGAAGATGAGTTGTTTGAAAACGTCGTAAACTCCACCACCGCTAAAGAAGTTTGGGAAGCTCTATTGGTAATGCATGAAGGCACAGAAGAAGCCAGAGAGAACAAGCAATCTCTTCTAACTCAACAATATGAAATGTTTTCTCATATCTCTGGAGAAAACATTACGGCCACCTATGAACGCTTCAAAGTTCTACTGAACTCCTTGAGATCTTATGGCAAGGTTTATCCCAACAAAGATTTGAACATAAAATTCATGAGAGCTCTTACAAGCAAATGGGACACCAAGACCACTACCATCAGAGAATCGAAAAATCTGCATGAAATGACGGTGCAGAAGCTCTACGAAAATCTTCTTATGAATGAGCTTGAACTGAATCAAAGAGCTGAAACTCTTTTTGAAAACAAAAGGAAAGATAAAGAAGTGGCTCTCAAAGCTTCTGTGGCTGCTTCAAGAGTTCCAGCTGAAGATGATAAAGATGATGATCTAAGAAAAGCTAATGAAGATGAAGACATAGCCTTACTTGCTCGAAGGCTAAGAAAGTTTATGAAGAAAAGAAGCAGCTGAAAATCAAGGAATAACTTCAAAGGAAACAGTAGCAAGGATCAAGACAAAGATCTTTGCTACAACTGCAAGAAACCTGGCCATTTCATCGCTGAGTGCACCAAACCTCGGTGAGAAGATCTCAAGAAGGATAAACAGAAGTCCTATGGAAAGAAAGAATACAAAGACCACAGAAAGTATAACAAGAAGGACAAAGGATATGTAACTGAAGAATCATGGAGTGAGTCAGAAGGTGATACCAGTTCAGAATCCAGAGATGATGAAGAACCGCAACTTGCAAATCTATGCCTGATGGCAATAGGTGAAGATTCCAGCACAACCACCGATCGTCGAGTGATCGACATCAATGAGGTATTTGACTTCAACTCTCCTGATGTTAGCATGGATGATTTAAGATTAGCTTTGCATGACATAACATCTGAATTACATAAATATATGAAGTTATTTAGGGTTCTTTCAAAGGATCATTCTCTACTTCAAAAGGAGAAAGAAAAGGTAAACGCAAAGTTGGAAACTACTCTACGAAACACTGCCTCTCTATCCAAATTTGAGGCTGAGAATAAGAACTTAAGAAAAATAGCTGAAAACTGTACACTGAGAGAAATTACTCTTAATTCTCGAATAGAGGAACTAGAAAAGACAATCTCAACGTGGAATCGTTCTTCTTCGTCAATGGAAGCACTAATCACAAGTCAGAGAGTTGGTTCTGACAGATCAGGACTGGGATTTGAAAATTCATCTTATGATTCATATGTAGAAAAATTAGTGGATACCAGCATTAACCATGTCTCTTCTTTCAAATAGAGGCATTATATTTGTAAAATCCAAAGAAAATTCTGAATCTTTTATTTCAAGTCAAATCTCTGGTGATCAGATTGTTGTTCCAAAAAACAACAGATCACATGCTGGTTTAGGTTTTATTAAACCATAGAGTAAATCCAAGTCTACATTCTCACCACGAAAAGTTATAGGGTCTGATAAGTTTAACTCTACGAATCAACCTGGTACTAATCGTAGAGTTGGATCTTACTCTACGAAATTTCAAAATCATAGGACATCATTCAAACAGAAAAGAGATAAGACATATTCTTCATATAAATTTTAAATGAGAAGATACCCACACACACACACTCACATAAACAACATGTAAGATGTTATAGCTGTTTTAAACATGGTCATAAAGTTGCATACTATTATTACTCTGAGCATATTGTACAAAGAGGACTCAAAATCAAATAGATTTGGGTCCCAAAGGGAACTAACATTGTTGGACCCAAATACATATGTGTACCAAAATAAAGAGTAGTCATTCTTGCAGGTACCAAGGAGATCTGAATCAATTTAGTATCTTGATAGCGGATTTTCCAGGCACATTACTGGCAACAAGGCACTCCTATCAGAATTTAAGGCTAAAGACGGTCTAACAGTTATCTCTGGAGATAATAACTCTGAAAAACCCAGAGGATATGGCTTAATTAGCAATGGAGCTGTCTCATTCAATAAGGTAGTCTATGTTGATGGGTTAAAGCACAATCTCCTAAGTATAAGTCAACTGTGTGATAAAGGTCATCAAGTTACCTTTCTCAACAATCAATGTCAAGTTTGAGATCTGGAAACTAATTCACTAAAGCTGATGGGATCCAGAGAAGGAAATGTGTATCTGGTTAATCTCTCTAAACTAAGTTCTTCAGCATCAGCTTGCTTCTTCGCCAAAGCCTCTGAAAATGTAAGTTGGTTATGGCACAGAAGACTATCTCAGCTTAATTTCAAGAGTATGTCAAAACTCGTATCAAATGATCTAGTCAGAGGTCTACCAAAGCTGAGTTTCGTTAAAGAAAGACCGTGCAAAGCATGTCAGCTAGGGAAGCAGACCAAGAACTCATTCAAGAGCAAAGCTGTCAATTTAAATGACAGGCCTCTACAACTTCTTCATATGGATCTATTTGGGCCTGTTCCAACTGTTAGTCTTGGAGGTAAAAGGTACTCTTTGGTAGTAGTGGATAACTACTCCCGATTCACATGGGAATTCTTCATAAAATCTAAAGACGAAACTAGTTCTCAGCTGATCAAGTTCTTCAAGCAAGTGATGAATGAAAAATGTGAGAAGATAAAAGCAATAAGGAGTGATCATGAAAGAGAATTCGACTATTCTGAAGTCAACCAATTCTGTGAAAATAATGGAATTATGCATAACTTCTCAGCTCCAAGAACTCCACAATAAAATGGAGTGGCTGAAAGAAAAAACAGAACATTAATAGAAGCAGGAAGAACACTTCTTGCTATTGCTCATCTTCCAGAATATTTTTGGGCAGAAGCAGTGAATACGGCATGTTATACTCATAATAGGTCCTTGATTCACTTTACGCTCAAGAAGACACCCTATAAGCTGTGGAAAGGAAGGAAGCCGAATATAAGTTATTTTCGTGCTTTTGGCTGTGCATGCTACATACTCAACAATGGTAAAAGATATCTAACTAAGTTTCAGCCAAAGTCAAATGAAGGAATCTTTCTCGGATACTCTATGGAAAGTAAAGCTTATAGAGTGTTCAACAAGAACTCCTTGATAGTAGAAGTCTCTATTCATGTCATCTTTGATGAGGCTGGTCAAGGAACACCAAAAAAGGCAACTCAACTTGAAGTGATCGTAGAGTTGGAACCTCAGATCGCTGAGCAGGAGAGCCCTACGACCGTAGAAGCTGAAATCGTACTACGATCATTATACCTGATCAAGGAATCGTAGAGTCTCTGATTCCAATCATGGGAACTCTACGAATTAATGGAGAAATGGAGCAAGAACCAAATCTAGAAGATCTCAGACAATAAGGTACAAGAACAGATGTCCCCTCAGGAAGCAGATAGGCAAAAAATCACACTCAAAATTTGATTATTGGAGATCTTAATTCAAGAGTTAGAACAAGGTCAGCTACACAAAATGAATTCTTCTACCTCAGTTTTCTTTCTCAATTGGAGCCTAAGAAGATTGAAAAAGCTCTAAAAGATTCAAGTTGGATTGAGGCTATGCAAGAAGAACTAAATCAGTTTGAAAGAAGCAAAGTATGGAGACTAGTTCCAAGGCTAAGAAATCATCCAGTCATACGCACAAAATGGGTTTTCAGAAACAAGATGGATAAAACTGGAGTGATCACAAGAAACAAGGCAAGATTGGTCGCTAAAGGTTACTCTCAAGAAGAAGGAATTGACTTCGATGAAACTTTTGCACCCGTTGCCAGATTGGAAGCGATTAGAATGTTCCTAGCTTACACAGCTCACATGAAGTTCAAAGTTTTCCAAATGGAAATAAAGAGTGCATTTCTGAATGGTGAACTGCAAGAAGAGGACTGCAAGAAGAGGTTTACGTTGAACAACCTCTAGCACAAATCCAACAAAATGGCAGATATTCAAATTGTGACTGGCATTCAGTTGTGCTCTGATAAGTTCGTAGAACAGGAGAAGAAGTTCAAGGATGTACTCAAGCTTGTGCGGGCAGCTGGCTTCTCCGAATGTTTGGAAGCAAACACTCGAATTTACACAAAACTTATCCAAGAATTCTATCTAAATGCTAAGTATGCTAATGGGAGCCTGACCACCAAAGTTAAAGGCACAGTACTACAGATGGGAATCGAAGAAATCAATCTAAACCTAGGGTTTGTCAGTCAAGGCATTACCTCCCTTGATGAGATTGATACAAAAGAAGGATTAAAGCTAATGGGTCATCAGAAGAATCCTCAACTCAAGGGATACAAAAAGAAAGAATTTCCTCTAGAGTATGAATTTCTTGCAGAGATAATGGGCAAGTGTATCATCTGTAAAGACTCTGCTCATGACCCAGTTAGTGAACTACAACTGAGATTCATGATAGCCATTGTTCAGAAGAAGAAGATTAACTTTGGTGCCATCTTTCTAAATTGGCTGGGAAACTGGATTGATGACTACGGCAAGAGGAAGGCAAAAGGAAAAGTTGTCCCTAAGATGTTTCATAGGAGATTAATAAGCATCATTCCAAAGAAGAGGTTAAGGAATAGGATTTCTGAAAAGGAAGGGGAGCCTCTGAACGCCAACAAAAGAATGACTCCCAGGTTATTCAATAACTGGAAGAGAAATCCAATGGAGAATCTGAAGTCCAAACAATCTAAAGGAGGAAGTAAGAGAACCATCAGTGAAGTCCAGAAGCTAGTAAAAGGAAAAAGGGAAATAATAGTTATTGAAGAAGAAGTATCTCAAGGGTCTGTAGCTCCTGAAGCTTAGAGTGAGCTAGACTCTACGTCTGATCAACCAGTCAAAAAGAAGAAGAAGAAGATTGAAAAAGAAGCACCGATAACTGTTATGCAACCTCTGGATAGTTCCACAAATCTAAAGGAAAAGGAAGAAGAGGATGTCAACACTCCTTTGTCTAAAATAATTTCAAAGAAGAAGAGGATTTTTCGTAAAAGGAAAGTACCTGTTCAGCTTAAAGAACAAGCTGAAGAATCCATGCCCATTACGATTGTAGAGTATGAAGAAGAAGACAAAGAGGAAGATGAAGAAATCGCTGAGCTCACAAGAAAGAATAAAGGGAAACCTAGATCCTCCTCTGAAGCAAATATGAAAGTTGATTCTGCTGAGAATACAGTCATGCTTGAATCTCAAAGTGTCGTTCAGACATTGTTAGAGACAACACTAGTATCTGAGTCAAGACCCACTGAAGGGTTGGCTATGAAGGATGACATTCCTAAGCCAAATGAAGAAACTGATTCGACTGTGATGGTTTCTACATCTGAGCCCCAAGGGAATGAAGAAGTGGCTATGACTGCTGAACAACAAGAGCCTAAGGGAGCAAATGTTGAACTGGCTGAGAAGGATTTAAGTCATGAGCCTCAAACAAAGAAGAAGGAGAAAATAAAAGAAGAAAAGCAAAAGAAGAGAGAAGAAAAGAGAAAAAGGGAAGAGCAGAGAACCAAGTACAAAGAAGATTCTGTCCAACGATCGCTGCAATCTTCAGATACATCTCTACAAGTAACTCACGTTATTAAAGCTGTTGTAGATGAAGTTAATAAGGGTTATGACCCTACGATCGTGAAGCCAGAGGATCCCACATCAGAGGGAGAGCAACCAATCGGATATTCAGTTCCTCCTCCATCCATTCCTTCTACATCTAAAGGGATTCGAAGGCGAATTATACGTGAAGCATATGAGGATCCAAATATTACCCTACCTGACAAATGGATAGGATCTGGTGAAGGACGAACGAGACTCATCTCTTTAAGTGTAGATGAGCTCTATGACTATCTCCTTGATCCAGAAATGAATCATAGCACCACACTCTACGATCCTAATCCTGGTAGTGATCAAATGCTCTACTTTCTGCCACTTTGCCGCTAGTAAAGGCTATCAGTTTAGGAGACCAGAGGTTTATTCGATGGTGCTATTCCCGTTATCCAAGCTTACCTCTTGTAGCTCAAAATTTCCCGCGGGTGCTTACTTATGCCACTAAGCTGATATGCGCTCATCCCCACAATCTCTTTACAATCTATCAAAAGGTACATACTGTCCCACTCTCATTTCTAAATCATGTTTTTCCTTCATATGATTGGGACAAGGGTGTTGAAGATTCGATGTTCGTATCTCAAGTCTATGAATCCTTGACTTCTTCACACCTTGCACAAACTACACCAATACCAAGTTCCTCAATCGTAGAGTCTTAAAACCCTACAATTGATATCGAGAATACAAGTTCTCCAATCGTAGAGCTTCCACACTCTACGCCTGATGCACAAACATCATTCTCTCCACTCGTAGAGTCTCAAAACCCTACGATCGATGTTCATAATCCTACCTCTTCAATACAGCACACAGAATCTCCTTCACAATTCATGTGTCCACCTTTCTCGCAACGCCAACTCAATCACCCATTCACTCCCACTCACAAACTACTCCGTAGTCAGATAAACTCATAGCTCCTATAGGTATATCTGCCAAACCATCACCAGTTAGTTCTCCCGTCCATCCTCCCACTCAAGAACATACTCCATTTATTCCCTCTGATATTCCTTCTTCGTCCAAGAATGAAATCTTTGATCTACCTCTTGCACTAGTTCACCTCTCCCAAGGTCCTATAGACAGTTCTGCACCTCCACTTGATCGCATCATGGCTCGTCTGGAAGCTATCCCCACTACTGCTCAATTGACTGCATTGACAACTATTATGTCTCAAGACATAGAAGAGAAACTTGAGCAAAACTCTACTGAGCTTCGACATCAAATGACCGACATTACTACTGCCGCCGGTCATCTACCCGGCGACTTGGGCAGAGAATTTCAAAAGCAATTGAAATCTATGTTCAAGGACATGTCTGCACGCCTTCATGATAGAGATAAAATATTTCTCAAGGTTCTTAACGAACACAAACAGACAGTGCAGACCCTTCAGCAGCAGAATGAACAGTCTATTAAATTGCTGACCTCTAAAGTTTTTGAGCTCCGCACTGGCTTATCTACCTTTAAACGTGATATGGAGTTAAATGCTAACACCACAACTACTTTAATCAGCCAGTACAATGAGCATGTTGTTGATCGACAACGGGAAATCCAGGCTGATCTTGCCATGAACTCCTCCCAGATCCAGAGCTAATAGACTCCGTCTAGCATCTCTCACGGGTGTATGATGACAAAAAGGGGGAGAAAGGAAGTGAAGGAAATAGGGGGAGTCAGGGAGATAGGGGGAGGCAGGGAATCAGGCAAGGATCTTCTTCACGAAGGGAATGGACCCCACAATGCTTACCAATAGAACCAGGATCGTCGAATGCAGTGACAAGGACTGGCATAAACATTCCATCAGACGATCTGGCATATCTGAACAGAAATCTTCAAGGGACTCATGTCGTAGAAGAAGAAAGAATACTCTTTCCTAACATTAGTCCACGGGACTCTATTGAAGAAATCAGAAGGAAAAATACTGAGTTACAAGAGGCTTCAGATCGGAGAAGAATAGCTGAGAAGAAATGGCTTGCCTTGGAAAAGCCAAGAAAGAGGAAGAAATAATAAGTTTGTTTTATCCATTCCTTGCTAGAATCTGATGAATCATGTAAAACTGGTTAAACTCAATAAATTCATTCTTTTGATCTAGCAATACAATGGCTTACTATATTTTAAGTCATATTTACATTTCAAGCAATGCATATTAACTGTCATATAAAATTGTTGGTTTTATCATCATCAAATAGGGGGAGATTGTTGGAGTCTATATGAGTTTGATTATTTGATTTGATGATGATAGATCTTAATGTATATTTGTATCAACTAGCTTCTGTAAAGTCCTTAACTGATTTAATGTACAAGGACTTAGAGTAAGATCAAACTTGTTAGGTTGATCTACGTTGAGTTAATGGGAGGCATAGAATTGATGTGTATAGGTTAGTCTGATGAGCTATAAGGAAATATGTATAGGATTGTAGACTTAATTCTCCTATTGTAAAGCTTCAGACAAAAACGTAAAGACGATTTGTCAATCGTAAAGCTTTAGACTTATCGCAAAGCTATAACTTATAATCGTAAAGTGGACAAAATCGTAAAGACAAGCAAAGGTCTCTCAGCAAGGATTGAACGTAGAGTGCTTTAGAATCGCAAGGTTAAAATCAAATGGTAGAGCACTCCCAAATTTGTTTAGCTGAAGAAAGACTCGTAGAGTACCAGACTTATCGTAAAGTTCTTCGGGACGTAGAATCCACGCTACGAACTTACATGATCGTAAAACAATCAACTCTAACAGACTGATATGAAAGATCTACTTGATTGAGAATCTTGATAATCCTTACCAAAACACACTTGAGTGAAAATCGAAGACCAAAGGATATGTCTAATAGCTAGTTTGTTGAAAGCGACGGGTCAAAGTGGTTGATGAGATTGCAGACTAATGTGACAGGCTGAACCCCAGAAAGCTGACACCTAAAACTCAAAATATCCACATCAAATATCTCAGAGTATCTGAAGCATTAAATATGGCAACGGAAACCTAGTAACGGGAAGAAATCTCAGACAAACTACAAAAGGGCTACAAAGTTTTAAATCAAGAAACGAACAAGAAATCAACGAGCCAAAAAGTCTGTATAAACAAAAGAATATACTCTACGATTTGAACATCTGGTTCAAGCTGCTAAGTATTTGAGAAGAAGACATTAACGTCATCTTAGCAACACCTCTCACAAACATTCAAATAACTGTTCGTTCAGGTCTTAGTGACCATAGAGATTCAAGTCTGCGGGACTTGAAGAGGGCAAGAGTGTCCTTGTCTTTGTGACTAAATTATCAAATCTGCGAGACTTGAAGAGGTCTTTGTATCCTTGTTGTAGTGACTAAAATATCCAAGTCTGTTGGGCTTGAAGAGGGCAAAAGTGTCCTGATTAGAGTGATCTAATTTATAGTGGATTCCTACTTGTTGAAGTAGAAGAGTGGAGTAGGAGTTGTTCAGTCTCCGAACCACTTAAAAATCTCTCTGTGTTATTTATCTTATTGTCTTATATTTATCTGCACTATAATTGTTATTAATTTTCTAAGCTAAACTAAGAACTGAAGTCTTCAAGTTATCTTTAAGGGGAAATCTTTTAAATATCATATTTTTCGCTGTGCTAAATTAATCTGATTATCATCTATTGGTTAAAAGGTTTAAACAAGTAATTTTTTAAAAGATCTATTCAACCCCCTTCTAGATCTTAAGTGCCTTTGGGAAACAACAGATTGATAATAGTATTCCAATAAACTACATTTCTCTCGGGCATTATCTCAAATAGATTCAAAGCCGAATCTACCTGATCATTTCTGACATACCCATCAATCATAATGTTCCAAGAAACAATATTCTTCTCAGGCATCTCATTGAATAGCTTTTCTGCCTCCAAAATGTAATTCCTGCACAAATACCCAGAAACCATAGCAGTCCAAGTAACCACATTCTTCTTAGCATCGACTCTATCAAACAATATCCTTGCTTCCCTTATCATCCCACACTTGATATACCCTGAAATCATTGTTGTCCATATAATCACATCTGGGTTCGGCATTTCATCAAACAGACTGTGTGCTTAAATAATTTGATCCTCTCGGCTGAGCTTGGTGATCATCCAGTTTGACCGTGCCACATCCTGATTAATAGTAATATCCAGACTGGGTATTGATAATCCTGCAATTCTAGGTGCAATTCTAGGTTGAGTCATTGAGTGATACAAATTTATTCGCGACTCGCATTGAAGCTTGACATAGCACATGAAAGAACTCAGAAGGCCTAATTTTACAGAACCCCATAATCTCGGCATGATTGATACTCGAATCATTGTTATCATTTTAATGGTGTGTTGTTAGCCTACTTCAATAGTGGTAGAATGTCCTGATGTTGTTGTTAGAAGTAAAATTTGTTTCTTGGATTTTATAAAACCATTCAAATACTCTTGTTTGTGTTGCTTCCGGAGAAGTTTCGGTGGCTTATGATTGGTTTCCAGTCATATGCTAATTAAAAAGAAAGAAGAGTTTCAAACAGAGAGGAAAGAGGATACGCAGACAGGAAGAGAGAAGATACTCATGTTGAAGGAGGAAATCTACATGGTATTTCGTCAATTGGCGAAAGTGGAGCCTTTACTTTCTAGGACAGCTTGTATTGCTCTTCAGAGGCTATTAGGAGAGGATCAGAAAAAACTGTTGTTTAATAGTGGCAATCGGTTGTTTGGTTTATTAGAAAGCTTAATTGCTAGGTTTGGGATTCCAGAAAACATATGGTATGCTGCTGCTGATAAAGCTATTGGTACCATATATACAATCCATCGATCTAACTCCTGAGACCTTAGCAGCTGATCTGCTGAAAAAAAAAATCTTAAATCTGTATTTGACTGTAGTGGAGATGAGTTACAAAATGACTCTTCCAGTGGCAACTTAAGTGTAGTTACCACAGTTCAAGTAACAAAACTCAGCAGATTTTTTTATGTTGTAAGCCATATTGCCATGAATCAATTGGTCTATATAGAATCATGTGTTCGAAAAATCCAAAAAGAGAAAGCAAAGAAAGAGAGAATGGTTGTCGAAGGCCAGAGCATTCATTGTAATGGCACCACACCTCTTGATGCACCGAAGGTAATTGCACTTGAGATGAGATTTTATTCAAGCAGGGTGCTATTATCCTTTCTTGTGTTAAAATTTCTGTAATTTCATCTGTGTCTATTTTCCTTTATTGCCTTCTTGCAGGAAAATGGTATTAATGCAGAGCTAGGTCTTGCAGGCTCTGAGGATGCAATACTTGATACCCTATCTGAAAGAGCGGAGAAAGAAATTGTTTCTGGTGGTTCTGAGGATTCATGTAAGCTCAATAAAATTATTGGACAAACCATAACAAGAAGAGAAATTAGTTAAACACTCGTAAGGTACATAAACAACATAGTAAGGAGAAAGAGCGGAGACAGATTCATGTAAGCTCAATAAAATTGGACAAACCATAGCTAGAAGAAAAATTAATTAGACACTCATAAGGTACATAAACAACATAGTAAGTTAGACACTCGTAAGGTACACTCCTAAAAGACCTAGTCAACTGCATAAATTTAGATAACAAAATAACTACTATTACACCTCAACAACCAAATGCTTGATTTATTCAAACAAAACAGACTAACAATTAACTAAATAATAGAACTAAAAAGAAGATGCACTAATTTGTGACACTTTGTTCACCCGACGAACTATTGTATCCCTGTGTGGGAATTCTCCGTCTCTGGGACTGTTGGGTATTTTTCTCTTCCTTGGAACTTATGTATTATGAATTTCTATCATTATGTTTGTTATTTATGACTTCATATTGTAGCCACCATGAAAATTCCATGTTTGTTGTTTTTCTTATGTAGTGTTTATTTTGTTAAATGTTTATATCATATAATTACATATGCGCACACACGTGTACGCACACTCATATATATATATATATATATATATATATATATATATATATATATATATATATATATATATATAGGGTTCTGTTCCACAACATATATTAGTTGGGAGAATTATTTTAGCTCATAGATTTGGGATTGGGGGAGGTCCGGTACAAATTTGTACCGGACATTAGTGCTGTGTCATTTGGACCGTTAGTTTGTTTTAAAACAGATCTAATGGTCCCAATTCATTTCCTTTTCTCTCCTCTCTCCTCTCTCTCCTTTTCCTTTTTCTTTCACAATTTCCTTCCACCTTCTCTCTCCTCTCCTCTCCTCTCCGTCCCTTTCCCTTTTCTCTCTCCTCTCTCATCTCTCATCTCTCAATACTTCCCCTCTTCTCTCTTCTCTTGCACAAATATAATCTTATTTTCATGCAAGTGTAGTTGAAAAAATTATAGCTAATGGTAAAAATAAAATATATTTACTATGCAAAATCACATAAACAAAAACTCTAATTTTAGTTTACAAAAAATTAAATGTAAATTTATTTTTAAAAGTGAAAATATATAGAGAAAAAAATAGAATACAAATACCACCTCATATCATCATTAATCAATCACTCTCTCTCTGTAACAAAAGAATAACTCAATTTATTTTTAAAAGTAAAAATTATGGTGTAATTTAAATATACATCAAAAAAGGGTGTACCATACACCTTTTTTTGATATATATTCAAATTACACCATATTTTTTTTGATTTTTTTTAAATTCATAATTTAAATATGTTTGGAATTAATAAAAAAAAGCAAGCTAACTATGAAATATCAAATAAATGTCTAAAAAAAAACTGTCCGCATACAATTATTCTTTTTTTAGAGAGAGAGTGACGGAGTAATGATGACATGGGGTGATAGTTGTATTCCATTTTTTTCTCTATATATTTTCTATATTTCCCACATTTTTTGATTTTTAAATTCTTTTTAGGGAACCATAATTTTCACTTTTAAAAATAAATTTATATTTAATTTTTTGTAAACTAAAATTAGAGTTTTTATTTATGTGATTTTGCATAGTAAATATATTTTATTTTTACCATTAGCTATAATTTTTTCAACTACACTTGTATTAAAATAAGATTATATTTGTGCAAGAGGAGAGGGAAGAGGGAAAGTATTGAGAGAGGAGAGAGGAGAGAGAAGAGAGAAAAGGAAAGGGACGGAGGGAGGAGAGAGAAAGGGTAAGGGAATTGTGAGAGAAGAGAACTCAGAGAGGAGAGAAAAGGGAAATAAATTGAGACTATTAGATCTGTTTTAAAATAATATAACGGTCCAAATATTATACAACACTAATGTTCAGTACAAATTTGTACCGGACCTCATGTCCAATGCAACTCTTTCCTAGGATCAGATTATTTATCAAATTAACCCTAATTTTTTTTTTTTTATACCGGCGGCATGTCCTTATGTGCAGTCAATTGATAGACTCATGTCGGTAGTTGCCCCCATCTACTTTTTAAATATTATTAGTGGATACTTGCCCCCACGTTAATTTTGTTTTTAGCAGTCTTATATATAAGAAGCCTTTGTCCTATTACTGGGAGACATTGAAAGAAGGTGATACATTTGCATGCATCACAACCCACTATACATCTTATTAATTAATTTATTCTTTTCCTGCAATATTATTTATAATATTAAGAAATTTGTTTTTATATTTATCTTTAAAATTAATACATCATATTGTATAAAAAACTACGTTATTAGATAGTGGGAATATTTTTTCATATCATATTTTTTTTCATATTTTTATGCAATATGATGTATTAATTTTAAGAATAAATATGAAAAAAAAATCTTAATATTATAAATATTATTGCAGGAAAGAATAAATTAATTAATAAAGATGTACAGTGGGTTGTGATGCATGCAAATGTATCACCGTCTTTGAGTGTCTCCCAGTAATGAGACAAAGGCTTCTTATATATAAGACTGCTAAAAACAAAATTAACGTGGGGGCAAGTATCCACTAATAATATTTAAAAAGTAGATCGGGGCAACTACCGACATGAGTCTATCAATGGAAGGACCTAGGGGTGTTCAAAAAATTCGGTTTTTTCGGTTTTTTACCGAACCGGTTGATACCGGTACCGGCGGTACCGGTTTTTTTCGGTACCGGTTTTTTCGGTATCGGTTTTTCGGTATTTTAACACTTTTCGGTACCGGTAGCGGTAAGGGATTTTTTGAATTCGGTATAAACCGAAATACCGAAATACCGAAATATATAATTATTTTTTAATAATTATATATATAAATATAAATTTTAATTATTATTAAATAATAATTATTGTTAATTATATATTTAATTATTGTTAATATATATAAAAAAATTATTTAATTATTATTAATAATTATATATATTACCATGCGGTATTACCGACAACCGAACCGAAAAAACCGGTACCGATTTTGTACCGAACCGGTACCGAAACCGGTAATTCGGTACCGGTACCGGTTCTTAGTTTTTCGGTATTTTTGGATCGGTACCGGTTCGGTATTTTCGGTACCGGTTCGGTTTTTTACCGATGAGCACCCCTAGAAGGACCTGCGAAAATTTTGTGGTTTTGACTGACTGCAGAAAAGGACCGGCCGGCAGTACGAAAGGAAAAAAAAATTAGTGGTAATTTAATAAATAATTTGATCGTAAGAGTTGCAGTGACCGTAAGTTTTATTTGTGATTGGACATTAACCTCATCTCATTTCAACGCTTAAATCATTGGTTCGATAATTACAGATCTGTTAACTGAAATAGTTCCCCAGCTAATATATGTTATGGGACGAGGCCCATATATATATATATATATATATATATATATATATATATATATATATATATATGTTCGGATATAAATCCTAGCAGGTTGGATTGGACTTCTTATGTTGGGTTCGGCCCAAAGGCCAATTACACCTAGCTGATTGTATGAGGACTCTCTAGTCCGAAAAGGCTTGGGCCGGTATTTTAAGCCCTTGTGGTTCCTTACTGGATAATACTTCTATTGGATCAAGGTAGTTGAATCCGGGTCTAATAAGGATTCTGGGCAGAACACTCCTAATAGGGGTAGTATGTAGCCAAGTGAATCCTATAAATACCCAATTAACGATGAAGGCAAGGTACGACATTATTTACCCTACTAAATATTTGACCTCCATTGTTAGCGCACCTTGAGCTTGTTACTTACTCTTACACCCGAGGAGTCTCCACACGGCCCAAGCCGCTGGGACTTTTGTGTAGATACACGCGCAGAGAGTGGTTTGGACGCGGGGACAAAATCAAGCGTTAACATTGGCGCTAGAAGGAGGGCCTTTTAGTAGTAATTTGCTTTGCTGGTCAAAACAAACCCACATGGAGAATTCACAGCGAAGCAACTGTTCGGATATAAATCCTAGCAGGTTGGATTGGGCTCCTTATGTTGGGCTCGGCCCAAAGGCCAATCACGCCTAGCTGATTGTGTGAGGACTCTCTAGTCCGAAAAGGCTTAGGCCGGTATTTTAAGCCATTGTGGTTCCTTACTGGATAATATTTCTATTGGATCAAGGTAGTTGAATCCGGGTCTAATAAGGATTCTGGGCAGAACACTCCTAATAGGGGTAGTATGTAGCCAAGTGAATCCTATAAATACCTAATTAATGATGAAGACAAGGTACAACATTATTTACCCTACTAAATATTTGACCTCCATTGTTAGCGCACCTTGAGCTTGTTACTTACTCTTACACCCGAGGAATCTCCACATGGCCCAAGCCGTTGGGACTTTTGTGCAGGTACACGCGCGGAGAGTGGTTTGGACGCGCGGACAAAATCAAGCGTTAACATTGGCGCTAGAAGGAGGGCCTTTTAGTAGTAATTTACTTTGCTGGTCAAAACAAACCCACATGGAGAATTCACAGCGAAGCAAGCATGATTCACATGGACCGGTGCAATCTCGGTCACACCGGGAGACGGTGGTAGAAAGGGAACAACGCTTCCAGCAAATCCTTGACCGCAAGAAAGCTCTTGATCTCCAGCAAGAAGAGCTTGATAGGCAATACATGGAATTGAACGAAGCTGGACAGCATCTATTGAGCGAGAGAGGCTCGGCTTCCCGCTCTGTGCCCCACCGACGAAGAGATGATCGACCCCGCAGGCGGCATCGAGATGATAACCAGGTCCAATCTGAATCCATCTTCACGAGGGACTTAAGGAAGAGAGCCCGGTCACCATCCAGGCGAGATCGTCTCGAGGGTTCCCGACGAAGCCTTGAAAGAAGTCATACTGGGGAATCATCCCCTCGAAGGGCCGAACCGTCAGGAACCAAGAAGCCTCGGGCCACTCCTTTCACCGAGACTTGGCTAATGCTAAGATCGATAGGAAGAACAAGGTTCCCTCAAACCTGGATATGTATGATGGAACTGGAGACCCCCATGATCCACTTTCACTTTCGAGCAGGCCATGCTCTTTCATGGTCATGATGAAGCGGCCATGTGCCATTTATTCTTATCCACCCTGAAGAAGACTGCTCGGGAGTGGGTTGTCTCCCTTCCATCTGCATCAGTACGCTCATGGGATGATCTGAAAGAACAATTCCACACCCGCTTCGGTAGTAACAAGAGGTGAGCTAAAATGATCACATCCCTTATGCAGGTCAAATAGAGACCGAATGAGACGCTTCGGCAGTACATAAAGAGATTTCGGGAGGCTGTATCTGAGGTCAACGGCATAGATCCGAAGCAGGTGATCCATTTCTTGACCATGGGATTGAATGTGGATAAGTCCAGCAGGTTGATCGAGGAGATCATCTCAAAGGCGCCCGAATCTTTGCCTGAAGCGTATGATAAAGTCGATAAATTCGTCGAGTTGGAAGAGGCGCTCGCTATTCTTCGGGGCACCTCGAAAAATACAGGTGATTTTCACCAGAGAGTCCCCCGGGGAGAGGATGCCGATAAGACGTACAACAGCAACAAAGGGAACGGCAAGAAAGATTCCCAGGATAATCGGCAAAAGAAGAATAACTGTTCGAGAGACCGAGGTAATAGGGATAACGATAAGGACTACACTCCCTTAACCTTGAGTAGAGCCGTTATCATCAAGGAAATCAAAAGCCAGCCTTTCTATGAAAAGCCCCCGAGGATCAGAGTCTTCGCCAGACAAAAGAATGGGGACAAATATTGTGATTACCATGAAGCCAAGGGGCATGATACTGAGGATTGTTATCAGTTGAAAGATTTTCTCGAAAGGCAAGTCCGGAGGGGTAACCTGGATTGCTATGTGGCCGATCGATACAAACCGAGCCCTTTTGATCGGATAGCGCCACCACCTCCATCATCGTGAACGGCAAGAGGAGTTGTCGACGTTATCTCTGGAGGCCCGATATCAGCTTTGTCCAATCGGAAAAGGAAGGCCTTTGCTAGAGAAGTTCATCAACTGTCTGGGTAACCTAAGACTACTCCGACGGAGCCCATCACTTTTTCTGATGATGATTACCCACCGGGAATGGTTATGCCGCATCAAGATGCCTTGGTCATCACAGCTCAGGTAGGGACCATGGATCTGAAACGAATGTTGGTGGACAATGGGAATTCGGTGGATGTACTCTACAGCCATGCCTACAATCGCCTGGATCTGGGGGGAAGGAAGCTGGAGATCTGCAATGAGTCCCCACTATATGGCTTCGGGAACAACCCAGTCCGAATAGCAGGGACAATAGAGTTACCAGCGATCTTCGGCACGGCTCCAAAACATGCCTCCATTATGATAAGGTTTTATGTGGTCCAAGTGGAGAGCAACTACAACTCCATTCTCGGGAGGACAACTCTGGCAGCTTTGAAGGCGGTCACCTCCATTCCACATCTGAAGATAAAATTCCCTACCGAGAATGGGATTGGGGAAGTGGCTGGCGATCAAGATTTATCTAGAAGGTGCTATCTCCAGACTATCCAGGCGACTTCTGTGGGGGTTAGTAAGCAAAAAACCACGATGAAGATCGAGCTAGAACCCTTTACAGAAGGAGGCTCCGAGCCGATAGCTACGCCTGCTGAAGAAACCGAAGAGATTCCATTGTTTCAGGAGGATGGCACCAGGACCATACAGATTGGTACCGGTCTGGAAACGGGCGTCAGAACCAGACTCATCGAGCTGGTGAAGGAATACTCGGATATATTTGCATGGACGCTAGATGACATGCCGGGAATAAACAGGGATATGGCCGAACATAAATTAAGTGTCAACCCCAGCCATAAGCCCGTTAAACAGAAGAGGCGTAATATAGCTCTCGAACGACAAAAGGTGATAGATGAAGAGATTGAAAAGTTATTGGCTGCCAACTTCATTTATGAAATAACTTATCCGGAATGGCTTGCCAATGTGGTGCTAGTGAAGAAGCATAACGGGAAGTGGAGGATGTGTGTAGACTACACGGATCTGAACAAAGCTTGTCCGAAAGATTACTATCATCTCCCGAACATCGATCAACTAATTGATTCTACTGCGGGACACACTTTAATGAGCTTCTTGGATGCTTTTTCCGGGTATAATCAGATTGTCATGCACAAACCAGACATCCCGAAGACATCCTTCATCACTCACCGAGCAATCTACGCCTACAAAGTCATGTCGTTCGGTCTGATCAACGCCGGGGCAACTTATCAACGAATGATGAATAAGGTGTTCAGAGATCAGATCGGCAGAAATATAGAAGTCTATGTGGATGATATGATCGTCCGAAGCATGGGGGACGAAGACCACTTGTCAGATCTAGAACAATGCTTTCGGAATGTCAGAATTCACAACATGAAACTTAACCCCGCCAAGTGCACTTTTGGCCTCGGGTCAGGCAAGTTCTTGGGGTACATGGTTAGCCGAAGAGGGATAGAAGCTAATCCCGAAAAGATATCGGCTATCCTCGAGATGCAACCCCCAAGGAGCTTTAAAGATGTTCAAAGGTTAACAGGAAGACTCGCCGCCCTTCGGAGGTTTGTGGCCCGATCAGCAGAGAAGTGTCTTCCATTCTTCAATACTCTGAAAGGAGCCCAGAACCAAAAGACGTTCGTTTGGACGGAGGAGTGCCAGGTTGCCTTTGAACAGATCAAGCATTATATTTCTTCTCCTCTGATCCTCAGTAAAGCTCTACCCGAAGAGGATCTGCAGTTATATCTATCCGCAACACAGTTCGCGGTCGGGTCAGCCTTGATTAGGGAGGATACACAAGGTCAGAAGCCAGTCTACTACGTAAGCCATGCTCTTCGAGATGCCGAAACCAGATATCCAAACTTAGAGAAGTTGGCTTACGCGTTGATTATTTCTAGTCGAAAACTTCGGCACTACTTTCAGGGGAGAACCATCACAGTATTTACAGATCAACCCCTTCGGAAAGTATTGTACCGTCCCGAGTCTTCGGGGAGACTAGCAGCGTGGGCTGTGGAGCTGAGTCAGTTTAATATTGATTTTCGTCCTCGGACAGCAATCAAAGCGCAGACCCTGGCTGATTTCATTGTCGAGTGTTCCTTCCCCGAGGAAGAGGAAGAAGATCTAGCTGCACTACCTAATCCCACGACAGATTCGGCATGGACATTATTTGTGGATGGATCTAGCGTCGGATCTCGCAGCGGGGCAAGGGTGATTCTTACCTCTCCCGAAGGATTCAGGGTCCAGCAATCTATTCGTTTCGGGTTCACAGCTACCAACAATATTGCCGAATATGAAGCACTTATAGCAGGTCTAAGGTTGGCCCGAAGTCTGGAGGTGAAAAACCTGATGATATACAGTGACTCCCAACTCGTGGTAAAACAGGTATTGGGGGAGTATGAAGCCAGGGAACTGCATCTTCAGGCCTACCTACAGCTGGTGCAGACGCTACTCGGACACTTCCCTAAGTATCAAATTATTGGGGTGATCAGAGCGGACAACGCCATGGCTGATGCTCTCTCGAAGCTTGCTACAACTGAACAGGGGGAAATGGAAGGATCTGTCTACCTTGAAACTCTCCAGGAACCGAGCATAATGGTTTAGACAATAATGGATATTGAATCCGAGAATTCCTGGATAACCCCTATAGTCAAGTTTTTGAAAACTGATGAGCTGCCCGATGACCGAGCATTAGCCCGACGGATTAAATTCAAAGCCACAAAGTACTGTCTTATTGAGGATACACTGTACAGGAGATCCTATTCGTCGCCCTTACTTCGGTGTCTTGGTCCCAGAGAATCTGATTATGCCCTTCGGGAAGTCTATGAAGGGATATGTGGAGATCATGTGGGAGCGAAGACATTGGCACATAAAATTTTGCGACAAGGATATTTTTGGCCGACCATGCTTCAGGACGCCAAAGACTTCGTCAAAAAATACCATAAATGCCAACTGTTCGCTTCGGTACCACACCAGCCTCCCGAAGAGCTTACACCTATATTATCTCCCATCCCTTTCGCAGTTTGGGGGATAGATCTTCTCGGACCGCTCCCTCAGGGTAAGGGTCAGGTAAAATTTGTTATTGTGGCAATAGATTACTTCACCAAATGGGTCGAAGCCAAACCACTAGCAAAGATCACTGAGAAGACATGTCTTCAATTCCTTAAAGAGCAGGTGGTCTATCGGTTTGGAATTCCTAAGGTCCTAGTCTCTGATAACGGTCTTCAGTTCGTGGGGAAAGAGTTCAAAGGTTTTTTGACAGAGCTGAATATTCAACATCGACGAACTTCAGTGGCCCATCCTCAAGCAAATGGACAGGTTGAGGTGATAAACAGGCTTTCGTTGTACGGTATTAAACGAAGACTTGAAGAGGCAAAAGGAGCCTGGCCCGAAGAGCTTCTGCATGTCCTATGGGCCTACCGAACAACTCCTCGAACCACAACTGGAGAGACACCCTTCAAGTTTTCTTATGGGACCGAAGCCTTGATACCTATTGAGATTGGGATACCTTCCTCCCGAGTCCAAAACTTAGACGGAATTCTCAATAGCGAGGGGCTTCGGGAAAACCTAGACCTATTGGAAGAGGAACGTGATGTCGTGGTTCTCAGATTAGCTACCTATCAGCAACGAACGGCTCGACATTTCAACAAAAATGTCAAGGCAAGAACATTCAAGGTGGGGGATCTGGTTCTTCGGCAAGCAGAGGCGTCTACACCACGGGAAACGGGAAAACTGATGCCTACATGGGAAGGACCGTATAAAGTCATTGAAATATTGGGATCGAGAACCTACAAATTGCAACATATGGATGGAAAGGAAGTCCCGAACACATGGCATGCTGCTCGACTTCGAAGATATTATCAGTGATACTATGTACTTAGTTTCTTTTGAGGCCTAAATATTAGTCGATATTGATTATCTTTTCGAGATTAATGAGCATTCTTCTGTTTTATCTTTGTCTGCTGTTTTTACATACACTTTGATATATCGATTAACCTTATTAGTAATTTCCTAATAAAGTTAATGGGGAGAAGGGGTATAGAACAACTATGTACATTGATAAATAAGAATTACTCAAGAGAAAAGATAAGATAGAATATTTACACATCTCATTAAAGAGGTTAATCTTCATTACAAAGTATTCATATTACAGAACGAAGAGTTTGTTGAATTACATAGTGAAAAATTACAAGTACAAAAATTAGTTCTCGGGAATAATAAGGCCCAGGGCATCAGGATCATGGCCTTTCTCCCGCACAAGTTCTCGGGCATATTCAAAGTCGTCATTGAACTCATTCACCACAGCATCCTGGACGTCTTCATGGAATTGATCCGAGGTCTTGTAATCCTCGATCACCTTTTACCGAAGTCTAGGCGCCAGAACACTGGGCGATGCGGGGGCAATGGGACCCTTCAGCCAATCTGCTTCCTTCGAGGCCCAACCTTCAACGATCATCTGGACGTTGTCCTTCAGATTTTGCATCTGGTCGATTTGCAGGCGGATCGTTTCGTCAGATTGGCTGAGTTGCTCCGTCTGCCTCTGGAGAAGAGCTTCGAGTTCCTTAATCTTCCCCTCAGCATCCTCGGCCCGCTTCGCTGCAGCCTCAGCTTGTTTCGCGGCCTCCTCGGTACGGGCATCAACATTGTGCACCTGATCCCTCAGAGCGGACAGCTCCCGGTCAGTCTTCACCTTCTCCGAGCGCATAGCTTCATAATCATTCTTCATGATATGAAAGCTATCGCGCTGGGCGTGGAGTTGGTTACGGACCTTAAGATGCTTCTCCGTCGCCACAACACACTCCTCGGAAGACCTTTTCAGGTCATTCTCCAAGGTCTTTACTCGCCCCGAGACCTGAAGGAGAAGATTGTTTCCCTGCAAGACAATGTTCGGGAGTCAGAAGATAAGAAATATATAATGGGATATTTAACAAACAATCATACTTACTTCAGTATGCAATGCGAATAGCCTCTCCATCAGAGCCTTCAGATCCCCCTGATCGGAACTTGCTACTTTAAGAGGGATCAGGGCAGAGTCTAAGGCTCCGGCAGATGTCCCTACTCCTTCCGCCCTCGGCTCTTCAGTATTAGGAGGGGGAGGAGTGGGCTCCATTTGCTTCTTCTTCCTCTGCAAAGCCTCTACCTCGGGGACAGGAGACTCAGCATCATAAGAAGCCGTGGCAGCCAGATCCTTCGGGGCAGCATTGGCAGATCCCTCGGTTGTAGAAGAAGGCTCGATCGGAACCACTTTAATGGGTTCGTCTCTCACCTCAATAGCAGACTGGCGTACCAACCTTCTCTTCTTGGGCCTGGGTTCTGTAGCCCTCGCTGGCTCCTCGGTCGGGCCAGGTCTTGAGGCTTCTTCGGCTCCTCCCTCGGGCAAGGTGGATGTTTTGTTTCCCGAGGCTTTCTTCAGGTGAGCCAGCCTCAGCTTTTCGGCGCCCGAAAGCTTGGTCCTCGGCACTCCAGCCGTTTCAAAAATGGCCTCGTTATCAGTGATCCTTCCAGAGTCAGCCACTGCACGAAAGATAAAGAAGGATTAGTATATTATCAATTCAATAATAATATGCATTCGGGAAATGGACTTACAGCCGTGAGCATGTAACCAGTCTTGGTCATTCAAAAGAAGCCGGTTCCACTTCACCGATGGTCGCTTGGAATACAAAACCTCGAACTCCTACCAACTCAGTGTCCGGCCCCTTGATGAGAAACCAGTCCCCATGCCATCCCTTATTACTGGATGGGGTATCGATTAGGGTATCTCTACCCGGATTCTTGATTATTTGATAAAAACCCTTCTCCTTACAGGCGGAGAGGGAAAAGAATTGAAAGAAGAAATCTATGCTCGGGAGTACTCCCTCGGATGAACAGAAGGCTATGAAGCTATTTAAATGAATAAAAGAATTCGGGGATAGTTGACTCAAGCTGAGTCCGACTGTGTGAAGAAGCTCAAGAACGAGAGGGCGGAGTGGAAAGCGTACCCCGAAGAGGAGCAATTGCCGGTGAATGGGAATCCACCCCCCCTCGGGCTGCCAATATACTCTCTCCTCACCCTCAGGTCTCCTAATCTCATACGATTCAAGAATATAAAACTCCGTCATCAATAAATCAAAAAAGGGGGTTTTCATAGAAGAAGGAATGTTGGCTACCCTATAATCTAGGGCATGGTACTTGGTCCTATTGTACTCCTCTACATCCCTCATTCGTTCTATGATCACCGGTTTCCATGGTTGACCCTCAGGAATTCCGGCCCTAGCAACAGTGACCTCATCTTCAATACGGGAAGACGAAGCTTGGTTCCTATTACCCCCAACCATCGAGAAAAGAAAGTAAGATGATGAATAACTTACTTGAGGTGTTCTGGGGAAGGAATGGACGATCGATCCTAAAGCAGTATAGCAAGAAGGCAAAATTCCTTGGAGGATATTTCTCTCTCTGTAAAACGAATGCACTAGTAAGAAATGACGATTAGGGTAACTTCCCCTATAAGAGTGAATATCTAACGGCCGAAATTGATCCTATTTAATGGACGAGGCTTCATTAGAATAGAGGTGGGAGAAGTTATTACTGATAGGTTATATTGTGTACCAGCTGTCTCCTCCAGTACCATTTTGAAATTAATAAGACGACTTTTGGGCTGCTTGTGTTGGGGTATCACTATTGGGCTTCGAAACAGAAAGATTGGGCCCAAATACACGTTTGTGAGCGGGATCTACCCATCAGAGAAGCCCATCCTCGGGACGATATCTCTAGGGATCCCAAGGAACTCCTCCCCTCGATTCTTATGCTTTCAAGCACCCGAGGGTCATCACCCGTGGTCTGACGCCCTCGAGAGTCCCTATCTTCGGGCTAATACTTGAAGATATCTGGAGGAGAGATATCCTCGGTCTGACGCCTTCGGGTTCCCGAGAGCATCTATCCTCTTTCCTTGTTATAAATTTCCGGCTGATCAAATCCTCTAACTCACTCCCCCAGTACATATCATATACTAAGGGAGTAGGGGGCAATGTTCGGATATAAATCCTAGCAGGTTGGATTGGGCTCCTTATGTTGGGCTCAGCCCAAAGGCCAATCACGCCTAGCTGATTGTATGAGGACTCTCTAGTCCGAAAAGGCTTGGGCCGGTATTTTAAGCCCTTGTGGTTCCTTACTGGATAATACTTCTATTGGATCAAGGTAGTTGAATCCGGGTCTAATAAGGATTCTGGGCAGAACACTCCTAATAGGGGTAGTATGTAGCCAAGTGAATCCTATAAATACCCAATTAACGATGAAGGCAATGTACGACATTATTTACCCTACTAAATATTTGACCTCCATTGTTAGCGCACCTTGAGCTTGTTACTTACTCTTACACCCGAGGAGTCTCCACACGGCCCAAGTCGTTGGGACTTTTGTGCAGGTATACGCGCGGAGAGTGGTTTGGACGCGCGGACCAAATCAAGCGTTAACAGCAACCATGATTCACATGGACCGGTGCAATCTCGATCACACCGGGAGACGATGGTAGAAAGGGAACAACGCTTCCAGCAAATCCTTGACCGCAAGAAAGCTCTTGATCTCCAGCAAGAAGAGCTTGATAGGCAATACATGGAATTGAACGAAGCTGGACAGCATCTATTGAGCGAGAGAGGCTCGGCTTCCCGCTCTGTGCCCCACCGACGAAGAGATGATCGACCCCGCAGGCGGCATCGAGATGATAACCAGGTCCAATCTGAATCCATCTTCACGAGGGACTTAAGGAAGAGAGCCCGGTCACCATCCAGGCGAGATCGTCGCGAGGGTTCCCGACGAAGCCTTGAAAGAAGTCATACTGGGGAATCATCCCCCCGAAGGGCCGAACCGTTAGGAACCAAGAAGCCTCGGACCACTCCTTTCACCCGAGACTTGGCTAATGCTAAGATCGATAGGAAGAACAAGGTTCCCTCAAACCTGGAGATGTATGATGGAACTGGAGACCCCCATGATCACACTTTCACTTTCGAGCAGGCCATGCTCTTTCATGGTCATGATGAAGCGGCCATGTGCCATTTATTCTTATCCACCCTGAAGAAGACTGCTCGGGAGTGGGTTGTCACCTTTGCATATTTGACCTCCATTGTTAGCGCACCTTGAGCTTGTTACTTACTCTTACACCCGAGGAGTCTCCACACGGCCTAAGCCGTTGGGACTTTTGTGCAGGTATACACGCGGAGAGTGGTTTGGACACGCGGACAAAATCAAGCGTTAACAGCAACCATGATTCACATGGACCGGTGCAATCTCGATAACACCGGGAGACGGTGGTAGAAAGGGAACAACGCTTCCAGCAGATCCTTGACCGCAAGAAAGTTCTTGATCTCCAGCAAGAAGAGCTTGATAGGCAATACATGGAATTGAACGAAGCTGGACAGCATCTATTGAGCGAGAGAGGCTTGGCTTCCCGCTCTGTGCCCCACTGACGAAGAGATGATCGACCCCGCAGGCGGCATCGAGATGATAACCAGGTCCAATCTGAATCCATCTTCACGAGGGACTTAAGGAAGAGAGCCCGGTCAACATCCAGGCGAGATCATCGCGAGGGTTCCCGACGAAGCCTTGAAAGAAGTCATACTGGGGAATCATCCCCCCGAAGGGCCGAACCGTCAGGAACCAAGAAGCCTCGGACCACTCCTTTCACCCGAGACTTGGCTAATGCTAAGATCGATAGGAAGAACAAGGTTCCCTCAAACCTGGATATATATGATGGAACTGGAGACCCCCATGATCACACTTTCACTTTCGAGCAGGCCATGCTCTTTCATGGTCATGATGAAGCGGCCATGTGCCATTTATTCTTATCCACCCTGAAGAAGACTGCTCGGGAGTGGGTTATCACCTTTCCATCTGCATCAGTATGCTCATGGGATGATCTAAAAGAACAATTCCACACCCGCTTTGGCAGCAATAAGAGGCGGGCTAAAATGATCACATCCCTTATGCAGGTCAAACAGAGACCGAATGAGACGCTTCGGCAGTACATAAAGAGATTTCGGGAGGCTGTATCTGAGGTCAACGGCATAGATCCGAAGCAGGTGATCCACTTCTTGACCATGGGATTGAATGTGGATAAGTCCAGCAGGTTGATCGAGGAGATCATCTCAAAGGCGCCCGAATCTTTGCCTGAAGCGTATGATAAAGTCGATAAATTCGTCGAGTTGGAAGAGGCGCTCGCTAATCTTCGGGGCACCTCAAAAAATACAGGTGATTTTCACCAGAGAGTCCCCCGGGGAGAGGACGCCGATAAGACGTACAACAGCAACAAAGGGAACGGCAAGAAAAATTCCCAAGATAATCGGCAAAAGAAGAATAACGGTTCGAGAGACCGAGGTAATAGGGATAACGATAAGGACTACACTCCCTTAACCTTGAGTAGAGCCGTTATCATCAAGGAAATAAAAAACCAGCCTTTCTATGAAAAGCCCCCGAGGATCAGAGTCTTCGCCAGACAAAAGAATGGGGACAGATATTGTGATTACCATGAAGCCAAGGGGCATGATACTGAGGATTGTTATCAGTTGAAAGATTTTCTCGAAAGGCAAGTCCGGAGGGGTAACCTGGATTGCTATGTGGCCGATCGATACAAACCGAGTCCTTTTGATCGGATAGCACCACCACCTCCATCATCGGGAACGGCAAGAGGAGTTGTCGACGTTATCTCTGGAGGCCCGATATCAGCTTTGTCTAATCGGAAAAGGAAGGCCTTTGCTAGAGAAGTTCATCAACTGTCTGGGCAACCTAAGACTACTCCGACGGAGCCCATCACTTTTTCTGATGATGATTACCCACCGGGAATGGTTATGCCGCATCAAGATGCCTTGGTCATCACAGCTCAGGTAGGGACCATGGATCTGAAACGAATGTTGGTGGACAATGGGAGTTCGGTGGATGTACTCTACAGCCATGCCTACAATCGGCTGGATCTGGGGGGAAGGAAGTTGGAGATCTGCAATGAGTCCCCGCTATATGGCTTCGGGAACAACCCAGTCCGAATAGCAGGGACGATAGAGTTACCAGCGATCTTCGGCACGACTCCCAAACATGCCTCCATCATGATAAGGTTTTATGTGGTCCAAGTGGAGAGTAACTACAATGCCATTCTCGGGAGGACAACTCTGGCAGCTTTGAAGGCGGTCACCTCCATTCCACATCTGAAGATAAAATTCCCTACCGAGAATGGGATTGGGGAAGTAGCTGGCAATCAGGATTTATCTAGAAGGTGCTATCTCCAGACTATCCAGGCGACTTCTGTGGGGGTTAGTAAGCAAAAAACCACGATGAAGATCGAGCTAGAACCCTTTACAGAAGGAGGCTCCGAGCCGATAGCTACGCCTGTTGAAGAAACCGAAGAGATTCCATTGTTTCAGGAGGATGGCACCAGGACCATACAGATTGGTACCGGTCTGGAAACGGGCGTCAGAACCAGACTCATCGAGCTGGTGAAGGAATACTCGGATATATTTGCATGGACGCTAGCTGACATGCCTGGAATAAACAGGGATGTGGCCAAACATAAATTAAGTGTCAACCCCAGCCATAAGCCCGTTAAACAGAAGAGGCGTAATATAGCTCCCGAACGACAAAAGGTGATAGATGAAGAGATTGAAAAGTTATTGGCTGCCAACTTCATTTATGAAATAACTTATCTGGAATGGCTTGCCAATGTGGTGCTGGTGAAAAAGCATAACGGGAAGTGGAGGATGTGTGTAGACTACACGGATCTGAACAAAGCTTGCCCGAAAGATTACTATCCTCTCCCGAACATCGATCAACTAATTGATTCTACTGCAGGACACACTTTAATGAGCTTCTTGGATGCTTTTTCCGGGTATAATCCGATTGTCATGCACAAACCAGACATCCCGAAGATATCCTTCATCACTCACCGAGCAATCTACGCCTACAAAGTCATGTCGTTCGGTCTGATCAACGCCGGGGCAACTTATCAACGAATGATGAATAAGGTGTTCAGAGATCAGATCGGCAGAAATATAGAAGTCTATGTGGATGATATGATCGTCCGAAGCATGGGGGACGAAGACCACTTGTCAGATCTAGAACAATGCTTTCGGAATGTCAGAATTCACAACATGAAACTTAACCCCGCCAAGTGCACTTTTGGCCTCGGGTCAGGCAAGTTCTTGGGGTACATGGTTAGCCGAAGAGGGATAGAAGCTAATCCCGAAAAGATATCGGCTATCCTCGAGATGCAACCCCCAAGGAGCTTTAAAGATGTTCAAAGGTTAACAGGAAGACTCGCCGCCCTTCGGAGGTTTGTGGCCCGATCAGCAGAGAAGTGTCTTCCATTCTTCAATACTCTGAAAGGAGCCCAGAACCAAAAGACGTTCGTTTGGACGGAGGAGTGCCAGGTTGCCTTTGAACAGATCAAGCATTATATTTCTTCTCCTCTGATCCTCAGTAAAGCTCTACCCGAAGAGAATCTGCAGTTATATCTATCCGCAACACAGTTCGCGGTCGGGTCAGCTTTGATTAGGGAGGATACACAAGGTCAGAAGCCAGTCTACTACGTAAGCCATGCTCTTCGAGATGCCGAAACCAGATATCCAAACTTAGAGAAGTTGGCTTACGCGTTGATTATTTCTAGTCGAAAACTTCGGCACTACTTTCAGGGGAGAACCATCACAGTATTTACAGATCAACCCCTTCGGAAAGTATTGTACCGTCCCGAGTCTTCGGGGAGACTAGCAGCGTGGGCTGTGGAGCTGAGTCAGTTTAATATTGATTTTCGTCCTCCGACAACAATCAAAGCGCATGCCCTGGCTGATTTCATTGTCGAGTGTTCCTTCCCCGAGGAAGAGGAAGAAGATCTAGCTGCACTACCTAATCCCACGACAGATTCGGCATGGACATTATTTGTGGATGGATCTAGCGTCGGATCTCGCAGCGGGGCAGGGGTGATTCTTACCTCTCCCGAAGGATTCACTGTCCAGCAATCCATTCGTTTCGGGTTCACAGCTACCAACAATATTGCCGAATATGAAGCACTTATAGCAGGTCTAAGGTTGGCCCGAAGTCTGGAGGTGAAAAACCTGATGATATACAGTGACTCCCAACTCGTGGTAAAACAGGTATTGGGGGAGTATGAAGCCAGGGAACCACATCTTCAGGCCTACCTACAGCTGGTGCAGACGCTCCTCGGACACTTCCCTAAGTATCAAATTATTGGGGTGATCAGAGCGGACAACGCCATGGCTGATGCTCTCTCGAAGCTTGCTACAACTGAACAGGGGGAAATGGAAGGATCTGTCTACCTTGAAACTCTCCAGGAACCGAGCACAATGGTTTAGACAATAATGGATATTGAATCCGAGGATTCCTGGATAACCCCTATAGTCAAGTTTTTGAAAACTGATGAGCTCCCCGATGACCGAGCATTGGCCCGACGGATTAAATTCAAAGCCACAAAGTACCGTCTTATTGAGGATACACTGTACATGAGATCCTATTCGTCGCCCTTACTTCGGTGTCTTGGTCCCAGAGAATCTGATTATGCCCTTCGGGAAGTCCATAAAGGGATATGTGGAGATCATGTGGGAGCGAAGACATTGGCACATAAAATTTTGCGACAAGGATATTTTTGGCCGACCATGCTTCAGGACGCCAAAGACTTCGTCAAAAAATACCATAAATGCCAATTATTCGCTTCGGTACCACACCAGCCTCCCGAAGAGCTTACACCTATATTATCTCCCATCCCTTTCGCAGTTTGGGGGATAGATCTTCTCGGACCGCTCCCTCAGGGTAAGGGTCAGGTAAAATTTGTTATTGTGGCAATAGATTACTTCACCAAATGGGTCGAAGCCAAACCACTAGCAAAGATCACTGAGAAGACATGTCTTCAATTTCTTAAAGAGCAGGTGGTCTATCGGTTTGGAATTCCTAAGGTCCTAGTCTCTGATAACGGTCTTCAGTTCGTGGGGAAAGAGTTCAAAGGTTTTTTGACAGAGCTGAATATTCAACATCGACGAACTTCAGTGGCCCATCCTCAAGCAAATGGACAGGTTGAGGTGACAAACAGGCTTTTGTTGAACGGTATTAAACGAAGACTTGAAGAGGCAAAAAGAGCCTTGCCCGAAGAGCTTCTGCATGTCCTATGGGCCTACCGAATAACTCCTCGAACCACAACCGGAGAGACACCCTTCAAGCTTTCTTATGGGACCGAAGCCTTGATACCTATTGAGATTCGGATACCTTCCTCCCGAGTCCAAAACTTCGACGAAATTCTCAATAGTGAGGGGCTTCGGGAAAACCTAGACCTATTGGAAGAGGAACGTGATGCCGTGGTTCTCAGATTAGCTACCTATCAGCAACGAACGGCTCGACATTTCAACAAAAATGTCAAGGCAAGAACATTCAAGGTGGAGGATCTGGTTCTTCGGCGTCTACACCACGGGAAACGGGAAAACTGATGCCTACATGGGAAGGACCGTATAAAGTCATTGAAATATTGGGATCGGGAACCTACAAATTGCAACATATGGATGGAAAGGAAGTTCCGAACACATGGCATGCTGCTCGGCTCCGAAGATATTATCAGTGATAGTATGTACTTAGTTTCTTTTGAGGCCTAAATATTGGTCGATATTGATTATCTTTTTGAGATTAATGAGCATTCTTCTGTTTTATCTTTGTCTGCTGTTTTTACATACACTTTGATATATCGATTAACCTTATTAGTAATTTCCTAATAAAGTTAATGGGGAGAAGGGGTATAGAACAGCTATGTACATTGATAAATAAGAATTACTCAAGAGAAAAGATAAGATAGAATATTTACACATCTCATTAAAGAGGTTAATCTTCATTACAAAGTATTCATATTACAGAACGAAGAGTTTGTTGAATTACATAGTGAAAAATTACAAGTACAAAAATTAGTTCTCGGGAATAATAAGGCCCAGGGCATCAGGATCATGGCCTTTCTCCCGCACAAGTTCTCGGGCATATTCAAAGTCGTCATTGAACTCATTCACCACAGCATCCTGGACATCTTCATGGAATTGATCCGAGGTCTTGTAATCCTCGATCACCTTTTACCGCAGTCTAGGCGCCAGAACACTGGGCAATGGGGGGGCAATGGGACCCTTCAGCCAATCTGCTTCCTTCGAGGCCCAACCTTCAACGATCATCTGGACGTTGTCCTTCAGATTTTGCATCTGGTCGGTTTACAGGCGGATCGTTTCGTCAGATTGGCTGAGTTGCTCCGTCTGCCTCTGGAGAAGAGCTTCGAGCTCCTTAATCTTCCCCTCAGCATCCTCGGCCCGCTTCGCTGCAGCCTCAGCTTGTTTCGCGGCCTCCTCGGTACGGGCATCAGCATTGTGCACCTGATCCCTCAGAGCGGACAGCTCCCGGTCAGTCTTCACCTTCTTCGAGCGCATAGCTTCATAATCATTCTTCATGATATGAAAGCTATCGCTCTGGGCGTGGAGTTGGTTACGGACCTTCAGATGCTTCTCCGTTGCCACAACACACTCCTCGGAACACCTCTTCAGGTCATTCTCCAAGGTCTTTACTCGCCCCGAGACCTGAAGGAGAAGATTGTTTCCCTGCAAGACAATGTTCGGGAGTCAGAAGATAAAAAATATATAATGGGATATTTAACAAACAATCATACTTACTTTAGTATGCAATGCGAATAGCCTCTCCATCAGAGCCTTCAGATCCCCCTGATCGGAACTTGCTGCTTCAAGAGGGATCAGGGCGGAGTCTAAGGCTCCGACAGATGTCCCTACTCCTTCTGCCCTCGGCTCTTCAGTATTAGGAGGGGGAGGAGTGGGCTCCCTTTGCTTCTTCTTCCTCTGCAAAGCCTCTCCCTCGGGGACAGGAGACTCAGCATCATAAGAAGCCGTGGCAGCCAGATCCTTCGGGGCAGCATTGGCAGATCCCCCGGTTATAGAAGAAGGCTCGATCGGAACCCCTTTAATGGGTTCGTCTCTCACCTCAATAGCAGACTGGCGTACCAACCTTCTCTTCTTGGGCCTGGGTTCTGCAGCTCTCGCTGGCTCCTCGGTCGGGCCAGGTCTTGAAGCTCCTTCGGTACCTCCCTCGGGCAAGGTGGATATTTTGTTACCCGAGGCTTTCTTCAGGCGAGCCAGCCTTAGCTTTTCGGCGCCTGAAAGCTTGGTCCTCGGCACTCCAGCTGCTTCAAGAATGGCCTCGTTATCAGCGGTCCTTCTAGAGTCAGCCACTGCACGAAAGATAAAGAAGGATCAGTATATTATCAATTCAGTAATAATATGCATTCGGGAAATGGACTTACAGCCGTGAGCATGTAACCAGTCTTGGTCATTCAAAAGAAGTCGGTTCCACTTCACCGATGGTCGCTTGGAATATAAAACCTCGAACTCCTCCAACCTTTTTCGGGTAATCCGATTCGGGTTTAATTGGTCTTTGTTCTGGTTAGACCAAGGTCCTACCAACTCAGTGTCCGGCCCCTTGATGAGAAACCAGTCCACATGCCATCCCTTATTACTGGATGGGGTATCCATTAGGGTATCTCTACCCGGATTCTTGATTATTTGATAAAAACCCTTCTCCTTACATGCGGAGAGGGAAAAGAATTGAAAGAAGAAATCTATGCTTGGGAGTACTCCCTCGGATGAACAGAAGGCTATGAAGCTATTTAAATGAATAAAAGAATTCGGGGATAGTTGACTCAAGCTGAGTCCGACTGTGTGAAGAAGCTCAAGAACGAAAGTGCGGAGTGGAAAGCGTACCCCGAAGAGGAGCAATTGCCGGTGAATGGGAATCCACCCCCCCTCGGGCTGCCAATATACTCTCTCCTCACCCTCAGGTCTCCTAATCTCATACGATTCGGGAATATAAAACTCCGTCATCAATAGATCAAAAAAGGGGGTTTTCATAGAAGAAGGAATGTTGGCTACCCTATAATCTAGGGCATGGTACTTGGTCCTATTGTACTCCTCTACATCCCTCATTCGTTCTATGATCACCGGTTTCCATGGTTGACCCTCAGGAATTCCGGCCCTAGCAACAGTGACCTCATCTTCAACACGGGAAGACGAAGCTTGGTTCCTATTACCCCCAGCCATCGAGAAAAGAAAGTAAGATGATGAATAACTTACTTGAGGTGTTCTGGGGAAGGAATGGACGATCGATCCTAAAGCAGTATAGCAAGAAGGCAAAATTCCTTGGAGGATATTTCTCTCTCTGTAAAACGAATGCACTGGTAAGAAATGACGATTAGGGTAACTTCCCCTATAAGAGTGAATATCTAACGGCCGAAATTGATCCTATCTAATGGACGAGGCTTCATTAGAATAGAGGTGGGAGAAGTTATTACTGATAGGTTATATTGTGTACCAGCTGTCTCCTCCAGTACCATTTTGAAATTAATAAGACGACTTTTGGGCTGCTTGTGTTGGGGTATCACTATTGGGCTTCGAAACAGAAAGATTGGGCCCAAATGCACGTTTGTGAGCGGGATCTACCCATCAGAGAAGCCCATCCTCGGGACGATATCTCTAGGGATCCCAAGAAACTCCTCCCCTCGGTTCTTATGCTTTCAAGCACCCGAGGGTCATCACCTTTGGTCTGACGCCCTCGAGAGTCCCTATCTTCGGGCTAATACTTGAAGATATCTAGAGGAGAGATATCCTCGGTCTGACGCCTTCGGGTTCCCGAGAGCATCTATCCTCTTTCCTTGTTATAAATTTCCGGCTGATCAAATCCTCTAACTCACTCCCCCAGTACATATCATATACTAAGGGAGTAGGGGGCAATGTTCGGATATAAATCCTAGCAGGTTGGATTGGGCTCCTTATGTTGGGCTCAGCCCAAAGGCCAATCACGCCTAGCTGATTGTATGAGGACTCTCTAGTCCGAAAAGGCTTGGGCCGGTATTTTAAGCCCTTGTGGTTCCTTACTGGATAATACTTCTATTGAATCAAGGTAGTTGAATCCGGGTCTAATAAGGATTCTGGGCAGAACACTCCTAATAGGGGTAGTATGTAGCCAAGTGAATCCTATAAATACCCAATTAACGATGAAGGCAAGGTACGACATTATTTACCCTACTAAATATTTGACCTCCATTGTTAGCGCACCTTGAGCTTGTTACTTACTCTTACACCCGAGGAGTCTCCACACGGCCCAAGTCGTTGGGACTTTTGTCCAGGTACACGCGCGGAGAGTGGTTTGGACGCGCGGACAAAATCAAGCGTTAACAATATATATGTCCAAAATTTTATCCGACGGTCAGATTATACCACAGTCCAATGGCAGACCCAAGCGGGTTCAGTGACTACCCTTGCAGTCATTGATTTTTTCCTTTTCCCTTATATACTATGGGAATGTGAATTTATAGTTTGAAAAAGCAAGGTGAAAAGCTTTGTTGCGGCCCCTATGATTGCACTTGCAGTCATGGACCACAGTGAGCACTTGTAGTCATTGACCATTGAGGTGTAGTCATTGATTGGGCGTTGATAATTGTTATGTTGGAGCAGCTCAGCAAAGGGTACCATCATGTATGTCTTATATTGTGTAATTAGGTTTTATATAATATACTATACCAACTATAAAAATTAAAGTGGTCATTGCCTTTTAAAGTTAATTTTAAAATTAAGATATATAGTTAATTATTTTAGTTAAAGTGATCATAATTATTATAAACTATATATAAGAAATACCAATAGTTTTATTCTTGAAACATATTGATTAACGTCAATTTTTAATTTTAAAAGTTTACAAATTTTATTTTAGGAGAGGTACTAAAATCTTAGGTTTAGTCTCCAACTATGAATTACACATTCTTGAAATTAGGTTATTTAATATCTCTCAAATTTTTTTAAGCAAAAAAATAAAATAAATAGGAGAGAGTTACAAGTTTATACGGTTTGTGGAGGTCTTGTTGATAATATTTTTGATTATTTTATTTTATTTTTAATGACAATTGTAACCCCACTCGCGAAAAATTTTGGGTTCGTCACTGCCACCGCCCACAATTTTATATGGGAATAAATTATTACAAACTAAACTGCGGACGATGATCGAGCTGGCAAAATAAAAGTCAATTTTACACATATCAGTTTGTATAACTATATTGCACACGAGGTATTCACAAAATTACCAAGTCTGTACTATAGTTGTGCAGATTGTGATCTCGATCCCACCACATGAAAGAACTGCGTGCATCAATATAAATATATAACAAGCTAAAAATCAAATCGTTTTGGTTGGTCCTGAGTCGACTCGATAGTTTAAGGGGTTATTTTTTGTCAACTCAGCAAATCAGGATTTCTTTAGTTTTACTATAAAACATGCCATTAATGTATCCTTATAACATATTCCTAATGAACTTGCATAAAATAATGAAATAATTTGTTCATGCATTTTTAGAAATATTATCAAACTAATTAATTAATTATTATTGATTTCAAATTAGATAATACACGTAGGCGCATTCATATAATTCAATAGAGGTTATAGATTAATTTGAAAAGAGAAAGATGAATTCATTAGAAGTTAAAAGATATTTTTGGAAGCATGGATTTTTTTAAGGACGTATAACGGTATAAGAGAAACAAACTTAAAAGTATATTATCAATATAAATATATTATACCATTTCAACAGCGCACAATGAACTTTCGTTTTCCTCATGTGGAAAGAAGACACTTGAGTTATTTTGATTTAACATCTTTTTTCAAGGCACCTTGGATTAGAAGATCAAAAACAGAAGATTAGAATAGAAGATTATCATGCATTCCTAAAGTAAACGGAGGCAAACAAGTTCAGGTATAACTATATCCATTTACCTCTGAAATTCTGAATGTGCATGGGAGGCGATGTATATATATATATATATATATATATATATATATATATATATATATATATATATATATGTGTGTGTGTGTGTTAACGTACTGTGAAAAATTTTAATTTTTCACAGATATAATCCAGACAGGTAAATTAGTCGTCTATATTTAAGCTATCTATTTTGAGTTGTCTATATTGAGTTGTTTTTATAACTCTTTCTGTATAACTTCATACTAAATTAAACCGTGTATGCAGTGATATTTTTAGGATTTTCTAATGCAAAAATCAAACGGAAAACATAGTTAAATAAACTGAAAATATAAGGCAATAATCAAACACACATCACACCGAGAATTATACTTGGTTCGGTCTCGTAAACCTCTATTCTATGAGCCAACATCCAAAGTCAGGTATCAATTGATACCCAACAGGTTTCCTTTAATATTAATTAATCAATTACAATAATATCAACTCCCGTATAACAGAATTCAAAAAACTTTCTGAACATACAGCTCCCTTGAGGAAACTTCCTTTCTTGAGCACCTCTGCTCTCTTGAGTACCACTATTCCCTTGGACTCCTATGCCCCCTTGAACTCTTCTTGTACAATATTAAAAGAAACCGATTACTTCACTCTGAAACCCTTTTTACAAGATATGAAAATTTTAGAATAAAAGAGATTACAATTGAACTCCAAGATATCTAACAAAAACAATATAAGAACAAAACACTTTTAATTTGCTAGAATATATTTTTAAAGTATCACAATTATTGTAGAGAGTTCTTAAAATTTAACAGTTGTAAACTGTAATTTATAAGCACCAAGTCCAACGGCTAGTTTTTTTAAAACCTTAATTGATAACAATCCTCAAAAATATGAAAAATGATTTTATCAAAATAAAATCTGACTTTGAAATAGCACAGGATAAAATCTTTTATAGGTAGAATCATAAGGAGGATATGAAATCTGTTTGAAAACAGATATGAGTTTGAAATTAGTTTAAAACAAATTTGTTATCAAAACTAATTAATTTGGAGAAAATTGTTAGCACCTTTTTAGGAATAAAAATAAGTTTGTTACTCATAATAAAAGACTTAATCTTGATAAGAATACTAGCCTCGTAAAAACAAATTTATCTCATAAAACTTTTTAGAAATCTAGACCCTTTTATTAAAAGGAGTTCTATAGCAAACATATAATGCTTGTAACTAAAAGTTCTGGCCAAAAATCCTTGCATAATATTTTCTTTGTATTCTGACTTCTAGTATCCTATTCCAGCAGGACTTTTTGGACTCCAATCTTTTACACTTATTACACTTGAATTTTCAGCAAGAAGTCTGAAGGTTTGAGTAATTAAGCCTTGAAAACTTTTAGCGTAATTTCAAATTTGAATTAATATAAAACCATTGCAAAGCAACTTGTGATTATTAAAATCAAAAACAGATAAACCAACAACCTCATTAGTAGAACATGCAATAAGTAGGATACTTCATTGCCAAAGAAAGAGGTGGAGCTAAGCACAAACATAAGCAAGCAAATTTTTATTAAGATTCATAGCTTTGACAAGACATCAAATATAAAATGTATACTTTGTCCTAGATCATTATCAGAAATAATTGTGGCATATGATAATGATTTTATTTGAAATTGAATAAATTATTATTATTATAAATATTCGTATAAATATGTGATTTTTAAAGTTTGTCCGATATATAATTTTTAAAGTTTATTTGTACTTTACACGGGTTATCAAGCTTGTTTACATTTAAAGTGAGAAAACATTATGTAACAAGTATAATTTATTTATTTATTATGATAATAAAAGAGTATTTTATAATGATATTTAATAATAGTGGTGTGATGATTGAAATAATAGAAATTAATGAAAAATTCAAAATATCATTCAGCTTTACAATCCCAAAATAAGTTTATAATTTTATAGAAAACAAAACTTTATTGACTGCGTAACAGTTAGCAAAAATAGACATGTACAAAAAAAAATTGATCCATATAGGCATTCTACAGATACTGATAACAAGTGATGCATACCAATGGACATAGGATTCTTCCTCTTGGCACATAAGGCAGTTTCCTTTCAAAAAGAAGAGATGACTTGGGGACCAAACACAAAAAAGGGTCATATCTAAAGAAAGATAACAAATGAAAAATAATGATACTTGAGGCCCCATAACAAGAGCCAAAAGTAAATTACAAAATAAAATAAAATCTTCTCCACAAACTGGTCAAACATTCCGACTAGAAAAATCAGCTAAACAAAAATGTCATAATCCACAAAGTCTTTTGTTCTTGCCCTCCAAGTTTCTCCACTTAATTTAATACACATCCAAAATCCAACGCATTCCAATTGACTTCTTGGCCTACAAGTTTTCCTTGACTAGATACACAAACCAAATTTCAGATGATTCAGAACTGCAAATATCTGCCAGCTTCTGTGAGATATATATATATACACACACACACACACACACACACAAATGCACTCTCAGATGGAAAATCAAGGATTACAAAAACGCCCTCATGTGGTGCTCGTCCCAGCTCCACTCCAAGGACATGTTAGTCCGATGCTCGAATTGGGAGCTGTTCTTCATTCCAAGGGCTTTTCCATCATTATAGCCCACACCATTTTCAACTCTCCCAATGCTTCCAACCACCCTGATTTCATCTTCCTACCTATAACCGACAACCTATCTAACCCCGATACCTCCCCTGGAAATCTTTTAGCTCTTTTTAAGACTATTAACAACAACTGTGAAGAACCACTACGAGAAAGCTTGGCTAAAATGATGAATCAACAAGAGCCGCATGATCAAGTTGTATGCATCATTTACGACCAGATCATGTACTTTTCGGAAGCTGTAGCTAGTCATCTAAAGCTTCCATGCATGAATTTTCGTACAACTGGTGCATCATTTGCTTTAGCTTACAAGGAAATTCCTCGGCTCGTAGCAGAAGGTTACATTCCTCGACAAAGTATGTGTTCCAAACTCATATCTGAAAATATTGACTAAAATGCAAAAATCTACCATATGTTTGTGTCCGTGTTATGTTTTTGACCTTGAGTTTGATTAATTAACAAATTTCTCCATCAAAGTACAATGCAAAATTATAATTTTTAAGGCATGATTAGTAGTCGAAAATTGACCCAAAAGATATAGTTTGACAATATTAATTATATTACGAGATAGCGATTCGCTATATTATAAAGTTTGGTACCATATATCTACAAAATGATAAACTCATGGTATAATTCTACATTTTGGTAGAAAATATTTGAAGAGATAAAATGCAAAATTAAATTTATGTAAAAAGCTAACCTACTTCATTGAAATTTAGCATAATAACTCTGTTTGACTGTATTACAGATTCCATGTTACCGGACCTGGTGCCTGGGCTTTTTCCCCTAAGATTTACGGATATGCCAACTTCAAATATACTAGGAAGTTTAGAAGTTGAAATAGAATTTATAGAGCTTGTAAGCAATACAAGAAATTGTTCAGCCATCATCTGGAACACTATCGACCATCTTGAGCAAACAGCTTTGGCTCAGTTCCTACAACAACATCCAGTTCAGTTATTCGCAGTAGGCCCTTTACATATAATGGCTCCACTCTCTTCTACTAGCTTATTAGAAGAGGACACTAGTTGTATTTCATGGCTCGACAAGCAAGCTTCTCGCTCGGTTATTTATGTGAGTATAGGGAGTTTTAGCATTTATGGAAGAGAAAGAACTAACCGAGATGGCTTGGGGGCTGGCTAGCAGCGGCCAGCCATTCTTATGGGTGGTTAAAAATGACTCGGCATGTGACTCAGAATGGAAGTTGTTGCCCAAAGGTTTTAAAGAAACAATTGGAGAAAGAGGCTGTATAGTTAAATGGGCACCGCAAAGAAAGGTTCTGGCACATGATGCAGTGGGAGGGTTTTGGAGCCACTGTGGTTGGAACTCGACGTTAGAAAGTTTAAGTGAAGGGGTTCCAATGATATGTTGGCCTTTTGGTGGGGACCAAAAAATAAACGCAAGGTACCTGAGTCATGTGTGGGAAGTAGGACAGCAATTCGAGCATGAATTGGAAAGAAATGCAATCAAGCAAACTATAAGAAGACTTATGGTTGACAAAGAAGGAGAGAACACTAGACAGAACGCGATGGACATGATGGAAAAGATCAGGCTCAGTGTAAATAAAGGGGGTTCTTCGTATAACTCGTTGAATGATTTAGCAGAGCTCATCTTGTCATTCCAATTGTCAAAATGATGGCAACACATTCAGCTTCAAGGTTTCTATAAAGTTTGAATATCAAGAATCAATCTTTTCGCAGTTCGCACATCAAGTTCTTATATTAAGAGGACCTTCATTAATCACGTCAATAATGTTTACTTGTGTAGATCTCTGATTCCTTTGCAAAATTATGTTATACCACTTTTGTCTTATACCTGGTCTACATAATTTCACTCTTCACAACTCCCTTAAAATTCCAACCCCCCCCCCCCCCCCTCCTTTTCTCTTTTCCGGCGACCTCCTTTTACTATTTTCCGGCTACTTTCACCCTTCACTCTCTCTTTCTCCCTCTCTGTGTGTTTGTATAGTTTTGTGGGTGTAGGTGATGATGGCTTGTGCTCACAGCAGGTGATCGCAAACTTCTCATATCACAGAGATCATCATTACCAGCTTTTTCCTCACAAACTTCAGAATTACAAACCAAAAAAACCAACTCAATCTTTTATATCTATACATCATTGTTTAAGCCAGTGTGCATTTTTCAATTAATACGATGTGTAAACGGATGATCCTATGTCTCTTGTCCACCATGTAAATCTCCCACATGTGACTAAATTTAAGACCTTGACTATTGGCTAGAATCATGGGTGTATTGATTTGACAAATGTAAGTTACACTTTGTAATTACTTGATTTTAGGCTAGACTCTTGATTGTAATTTATTTGACAGAATGTATAAATCAACTACTATATATACAATACATCTCACACACTTTTTAGAGCGTTAAAAATTTTCCAAATCATATCTTCTTTCTCTATAGCATCCTTGGCTTTTCATGGTATCAGAGCCCATGGCCGCTGCCGCCTCCTCTTCATCCAACGCCATCACTGTAAACACCACCAACGTGCCTTCCTCCTCTCTTGAGCAGGCACACCATTTTCTTTCCATCAAGCTTAACCAAACAAATTACTTGCTATGGCGTACACAACTTTTACCCTATTTACGAGGACAAGGCCTCTATGGCTACATTGATGGATCCATTCCTTGTCCCTTGGCCATCATAGCCATTCCAGATTCGGATAAAATTGAACCCAATCCTGTTGCTCTTGCTCGGTCCAAACAGGACAATTTAATCTCTAGCCTTCTCATATCTTCTCTAAGTGAGGATATTGTCCCTCACTTGTTGGTTTCTCAACCTCATCCGCTATTTGGTGTGCTCTAGAAACAGCATTTGCCGCCTCCTCCACAACCCGGATTCTACAACTCCATATTGCACTCCAAGAAGGCCAAAAGCCTGATGAGCCTGTTGTTGTTTTTCTCCAGCGCCTCGAGACAAGTTCTGTTGAACTTGCGGCCGCTGGATGTCCTTACCGTAGTCTCTGTCCTGAATACAAGGATCTTGTCACGACACTTATCACTAGAGTTACACCACCATCCTATTCAGAATTACTTGGTCTTCTTAGAAGTCATGACCTTTTAAATGGAGCCTCAATGGCTGCTCTTTCTCTACCTCCAGCGACAAATGTTGTGCACGCAGTTCCTCCACCAAATAAGTTTCCCAATCAGCCCACAAATCATCGTTATCGTGGATAAGGAAAAAATGGATATCGTGGTCGTTCCGGTAATTAATGGTGGACGTGGTGGTAACTTTATGCCATCTAACTCCTTCAATAATGGTCCTATTCGTTGTTATATTTGTCGTGGAACAAATCATCATGCAGGCAAGTGTTAATACCGTGGCTCTTTATGTGAAGAAAGACAAATTCCAAATTCCGAAATTTTCTTTCTTAGAATAGTGAAAAATAAATTTTCACTAGCCCAAGACTCATAACCAAAGTTGAAGAAGAACGAAGAAATTAGAATATAACTCCAAAAAATGAGGAAAGAAAAAGACCTTTATTATTATGGAGGAATCTAAGTTACAAGCTTACAACGAAAAGCTTACAAAAGAGAAAGCTTACAAGAGAGAAAGTAGGAACAAGCTTGCAATGGTAGTTATTGTTGTTGGTGATTTGTGTTTGTGTTGGCTTGGTGATTTTGGGTAGTGGGAGGGGGTGTATCTATAGGTGACTAGAGAAGGGTCTAGAAGCTCAAGGTAAGTGAAAATTTAGAAGATTCAAGAATTCTAACTTAGTGAGCATTGGTGAAGATTCTAGATCAAGGTAGGTGGAGATTTGGAAAAGTGAAAGTTCTAGATGTTGGTGGAAGGCTCAAGAAGGATATGAAGTGTAAGCATGTTCTACAAGGTTCTAGATATTGAAAATCTCAAATACATTAATCCTCACTACATCCCTCAAAAATAAAATATTTAAATTAATAATTAATTACTAAAAGTTTACTTTAAATTTTTAACACTCCCCTCTAAAGTAAACTTTTGGAAATAAGTCCAACCTCTGCACGAAGATTCTCGAATGGTCCCTTGGATAAAGACTTTGTGAAGATATCTGCAATGTTGTCCTTGCTCCGCACCTCCGATACTTTAATTGTTTCGTCAACTACCTTATTACGAATGAAATGATGCTCAATCTCAATATGCTTTGTTCTTGCGTGACACACCGGATTAGTAGCCAACTTTATAGCACTTTGATTGTCACCAAGAAGTTTTGTAGGTTTATAAATAGGTGAAAACACATCCCCAACAAGCCGACGAAGCCAAGTGCATTCTTGAGCAGCAAGAGTGGAAGTCTTATACTCCGCTTCAGTAGTAGAAAGTGAGACCGAGTCTTGCTTTTTACTACACCAAGAAATACATGTCGAACCACAAGAACACACATACCTAGAGGTAGATTTTCGATCATCCAAATCACCTCCTAGATCTGCATCCGTGAACCCAAGTAGAGAAAATTCAACCCCTTTCTTATAAAGGAGTCCCATGTCATAAGTAGAGTTCACATACTTCAATATCCGTTTCGCCGCATCAATATGAGATATTCGTGGCTCTTACATATAGCGACTAACAAGCCCAACAGAAAATAAAATATCTGGCCTCGTAATAGTCAAATAAATTAGACTACCAACAAGAGCACAATAAGGTCGGGGATCCGGCAAAAGTTTACTTTCATCACGCCTAATTTTAAAGTTAGGCTTGAGAGGAATGGAACAGTACTTGCTTTTATTTATTCCAAACCTATCAACAAGCTTCTTGGCATAGCTTTCCTGAGATAGAAAAATCCAATCATTCACCTTTTTCACTTCCAAGCTAAGAAAATGACTTAACTCTCCCAAATTTTTCATCTCAAATTGAATAGAGAGTTCAGCCCAAAGCTTTGCAACCTCTTCTTCATCATTGCCAGTAATGATCATATCATCTACATATTGTAAAACAATCATGTGTAGTGATCCTTGCTTCTTTACAAATAAACTATAATTTAAGTTAGAAGCAAAATAACCACAAAATTGTAAGTACTCGGCAATTTTACCGTACCATACCCTCAGAGCTTGTTTAAGGCCATAGAGAGCCTTCTTAAGTTTGCATACATAATCTGGGTGAGTTGGAGAAACATAGCCAAGGGGGTGCTCCATGTAGATTTCCTTATCCATATCGCCATATAGGAAAGCATTCTTTACATCAAGCTAACATAACTTTCAACCAAGAGATGCCACCAAAGAGATCACAACCCGAACAGATGTCATTTTTGCTACCGGGCTAAAAGTCTCTTCATAATCTTCTCCATATACTTGAGAGAAACCTCTTACAACAAGCCTTGCTTTGAATCTATCAATGCTCCTATTTGCTTTCCTTTTTAATTTGTACACCCATTTGCAAGACACCAGCTTCACATCCTTGGGCTTTGGCACAAGATCCCAAGTTTCATTTTTTATAAGTGCATGCATCTCTTCATCCATGGCTTCCTCCCATTCTTTAACATATTTTGCTTCATCGAAAGAAGATGGCTCATTTTCATAAATAGGACCAACACTAAAGCAATGACAACTGCTTACCAGATTATCATCTCGATAACGAATTGGCTTAATGACTTGCCTTTCGGATCGAGTCATTCTTGGAGCATTTGTTTCCTCTAAGATAGTATTCTCCTCTTGCTCCACCTCGCGAGAATTTACTTCGCTCCCCTTATCACCAGACTCTCTTAATTTTGAAGAAGAAGAGCTTTTAGACATCACTGGTGATGACGGTGATGATGAAATACTAGAAGAGGCCGGAGCCGAAGAAGTCATTGGCAAACTCATGGGCAATTCTTTATGTTCTTCAATTGTTAAAGGAGCACCAACAGAGACACCACCAGGGCTATAGTAAGATGAGATTCAATCAAACACCACATCCCGAGAAACTTTACATTTGCGAGCTTCAGGGTCCATGCATTTTCACCCTTTTTTCCTTTCATCATAACCGATGAAGATACATATACTCGCCTTGGCATCTAATTTAGATCTCTGTGAATCTGGAATATGAACATACTGAACCAAAGACCTTGAAGTCTTTCACATTGGGCTTCTTGTTATACATCATCTCATATGAAGACTTCAAATTAATCGGGCTGAGAGGGATCCGATTAATCACATAAACTGCACAAGTCGTACTCTCTGCCCATAGGACTTTGGATAAATTTTTGGCATACAACCAGCTCTTGCACGTCTCAGTGAGATGCCGAATTTTCCTCTACTATGCCATTTTGCTGAGAAGTGTCAGCACAAGTAAGTTGCCTCTGAATACTATGTTTCGAGCAAAAGATATTGAACTCCCGAGAAGTATATTCTCCTCCATTATCGGTCCTCAACCGCTTGATCTTCCTTTGGAGCTCACCTTCAACCCTCTCTTTAAATTCCATAAACTTGAAAATCACTTCAGATTTTCTTTCCACAAAGTACACCCAAGTGAATCGAGTAAAATCATCAACAAAGACCACTATATAGTGATAACTAGAAAAGGTGTGTATACGAGTAGGACCCATCACATCACTATGAATAAGCTCCAATGGTGCCTCATATCGTATTCGGGATCTATCAAATAGAAGACGATGTGCCTTACCATATTGACAACCTCACAAAGCTCTCCATTACTAAAAGTAGTAATATGAGGCAAACCATTAACTAAATTTTTATTCACCATGACTTTTAACTTATCCATATTTAGGTGCCCAAGTCTAGCATTCCAAAGAGAAGCACTATCATTTGTACTCATTTTATCAACATAAGAAGTTGAGGCAGATAGAACAAATAAATCTTTAACTCTCTTACCAGTGTGGATGACATCCCCTTCTACCTTGGACACATTTCAGAAAAATTTTACCTCGTTAGGTTCGAACAAAACATAGTGACCAGAATCCACTGCATTAGCCACCGAAAAGAGATTCTTTTTCATCCCCGGCACATGATACACACTCTTTAGAGTGATAAGATCACAATTGTTGTTGAAGGTGACTGTACCTTCCTTCTCTAGCGGATGAACTGTATTATCCGCGGTGATAATAGCCTCATTACCTTTATAATTTTGAAGACAAGAGAACTTGGTGTCGTCGCCGGTAAGATAATGACCATAACCGAAGTCCACGATCCAATCTTCCTTGAAGTTGATGGTAGCACAAGCATTAACTGAGGTAGTTTCTGCTGAGAAACAATTACCCCAATTTTCTTCGACTATGTCATTTTTATCAGCTACATTGCCACCCTTCAGCTTCACTCGACAATTTTTTTTGATGTGCCAGTCTTATGACAACAGTAGCATTTGATACCGCTTTTGTTGCCATTCTCGATTCTTGATGGCTCTCTATCTCCGTTTTTCCTTTTCTCCTTCTCTTTCTCCTTAATTTCTGTAAAATTTCTTCTTTCCGGAGAATAAAGCATCACCTTGAGAAGATAAAGAAACCGTCACCATTTGTTGAGCTAGAGACTCTTGAGAAGAGAGAAGATTCTCAAACTCAACAAGAGATGGCTCTTGAGCCCACCATTAAATAGATGTGACAACAAAAGGAATGTACTCCTTTTTTAATCCACGAATAATATTCTGCTTCATCCGCGCTTCCGAGATAGGTTCCTCCGGATCAAGAGAAGAAATTTCTAAACAAAGATTTTTAATTTTTAAGAAAAATTGAGAAATAGAAAGATCACCTTGAGTAGTATTCGACAACTCATTCTCCAAATATTGTAGCCGGACAACATTCTTCTTGTTGAATAACCTATTAAGGGTATTCCATATCTCAGATGCCGACTTACACCCAACTATATGATCGAACAAATCATGTGAGATAGATCTCTTCAACACGAACTCCGCCTTTGCATTTGAAGTCCTTCACTTCTTTACAGCATCGACATTATTTTTCGTGGGTGTAGAAGCCACCTTATCATCTCCACTAACAACCTCCCACAAATCTTTTCCAAAAAGATAAGACTCCATGCATGACCTCTATACCTTATAGTTAGATTGATTGAGTGCCTTAATCCCAAGGCCAATAACCCTTCCGCTTGAATCCATTTTTAGAACGCCAACGACCTTCTTCACCAAGAGTGCCTTGATAAGATTCCAACTTAATACTCTTATAGCTCTGATACCATGTGAAGAAAGACAAATTCCAAATTCCGGAATTTACTTCCTTAGAATAGTGAAAAATAAATTTCCACTAGCCCAAGACTCACAACCGAAGTTAAAGAAGAACGAAGAAATTAGAATACAGCTCCAAAAAATGAGGGAAAAAAAGACCTTTATTATTATGGAGGAATCTAAGTTACAAGCTTACAACCAAAAACTTACAAAAGAGAAAGCTTACAAGAGAGAAAGTAGGAACAAGCTTGTAATGGTAGTTGTTATTGTTGGTGATTTGTGTTTGTGTTGACTTGGTGATTTTGGGTGGTGGGAGGGGGTGTATTTATAGGTAACTAGAGAAGGGTCTAGAAGCTCAAGGTAAGTGGAAGTTTGGAAGGTTCAAGAATTCTAACTTAGTGAGCATTGATGAAGGTTCTAGATCAAGGTAGGTGGAGATTTGAAAAAGTGAAAGTTCTAGATATTAGTGGAAGGCTCAAGAAGGATATCAAGTGCAAGCATGTTCTACAAGGTTCTAGATATTGAAAATCTCAAATACAGTAATCCTCACTATATCCCTCAAAAATAAAATATTTAAATTAATAATTAATTACCAAAAGTTTACTTTAAATTTTTAACACTTTTCCCGCTGAACCACGCTACGCGTCCACTCCTTTTTCTTTGCCTAGTGCCAACTTTTCTACACACTATTACCCATCTTCAATTCCCCAAGGCTATACATCTCTATCTCCCTCTTTTTCTCCATCTCAATGGCTTGTTGATAATGGTGCAAACTTTTATGTGACATCGGATATTTTCGGTCTTGAATCATTGGACAATTACTCCGTGTCGGACCGTATCCAAGTCGGCAATGGTGTAGATTTAAAATTTTCAAATATTGGGTCTAGCATAATTAACACACCACATAAAAATCTTTCACTCACAAATATTTTGCATGTTCCACAAATTACAAAACGATTGTTATCGGTTCAAAAGTTTACTAAAGAAAATGACGTTCTTTTTGAATTTCACCCTAATTGATTTCTTGTTAAGGACCGAGCAACACGGAATACGTTCCTCCATGGACTGAGTAAGGATGGCCTTTATTCCCTTTCCATCTTGCCATCTACTTCACCGGTTGCTCTTCTATCCGAACGAACAACCATTGAAGGTTGGCATCGCAGACTTGGACATCCGCATACTCGTGTTTTATCTCAAGTTTTAAAATCAAATAAACTGCAGTGCAGTGGTACCCTTTCTAATATTCCTCCATGCTCTTCATGTCATTTGCGAAAAGCTACATGTCTTTCCCTTCCTTTATCAAAAAATATTTATTGTAAACCGTTAGACTTAATTGTTAGTGATGTTTAGGGTCCTTCCCCGCAACCTTCAATTAATGGAAATCGATTTATTGTATTGTTTGTTGACTCACACATATGTTACACATGGTGTTACTTTATTAAAAATAAAAGTGATGTGCATTCTATTTTTCTCCAATTTCAAACATTTGTTGAATGACAATTTCAAACAAAGATAAAGGAGTTACAAACAGATGGAGGAACATAATTTAAAACGCTCAATTCATGGTTTAAAAAACAAGGCATCAGCATAGACTCTTTTGTTCTTATACTCCTGCCCAAAATGGTGTCGTAGAACGAAAACATCGACATGTTGTTGAAACAGGTTCGTCTCTTTTAGGACATTCCTCTATTCCTAGTGTTTATTGGGATGATGATGCCTTTGATACAACAACATATTTAATTAATTTTCTTCCTTCCCGAAACACTGGCAATATTTCTCCTTATCAAATATTATTTCATTGTGCACCTGATTACTCTTTTTTAAAAACAGTTGGTCGTATTTGTTTTCCTTTTTTGCATCCTTATAACAAAAATAAAATGGAGTTTTGTGTAATTCTATAGATAAGCACACCTAGAGGGGGTGAATAGGTGTAATTGATAATTAATGAGCAACAGTGACAAATTTTAAAAATAACTTTCTGTAGAACATTCAGACAGTAATACCCTGTCTGAATTGCTGTCTGAATTAGTATATGTTCTTCAGGATGATATGAACAGACAGTTATACCCTGTCTGAATTGGTGTCTGAATTAGTGTATATTCAAGAACAACAAAATACTTTTTCCAGAAAAATAAAAGTAATTCAGAACAGAATAAAACAAGAGATCACACCAAGATTTTTACGTGGTTCGACCCCTATACTCTAATCTAGTGGCCTATTCCACGTCCAATACCAATTGGTATTGGAGACTCTTTTTATTAAACTTTAATTCAATTCAATACAATATAACTTCCCTGTTCTTTATAGCTTTTCTCTGTGATAGATAATCCTGTCCCTATGGACCACTGCAATCCTTCTCACTACTGAGACTCTTGCACCACTGCAACCTTGAAAGCTATCCAAGAACACACCCTATCTACAACTAGATAGAACAAGCCACACACGGCTTATACTTGGAACGATGATTTTGATTACAACACAATACTTTTCCAGCAGTAAATATGAGAGCAATACAATTAGGTTGCTGGAAAAATAACTTAGAAAGCTAATATAATGAACTATATAAGACTGATTAGAGCTCTGCTAAGTTCACGCCAATAGCCAAGAGGTGGGATGATTTTATAGCATAGCTTCCAACGGCTAAGAAGAGACAGATCCAATGAAATCCTCAATTAATATGGCAAGGATCAGCAGACATATGAGAGAGAAATTATTCTCCAAAATTTCAGAAATCAAATATGAGAGAATCTGATTACTAAGGAAACATATCAGTAGTGACTGTTAGCAAATTCCTTAATAAATGGGTTTAATTCAAATTTCAAATAAACTAGTGTAAACCAACAAACTTCCTTGAAATACTCTAAGCAACCGAATCCATTAGCATAAACTTTATTCCTTGATAAACTCATTCGGTTGGGATAAGAATGCTAATATATATCCATCCATGCACTTTATTATATAATATTCAAAATCCATGTAGCAAGTATAGGTGTGCACATATTATATTCGCATGCATCAATGCAACACTTATAAACATGCAGCAAGTATAGGCGTGCACATATTATATTCGCATGCATCAATGCAACACTTATAAACATGCAGGCATAAGACTAGAATAAGACATATTAAAGAACCATAATATAATATTTTATACTCATTTTGTTATCATTCAAAACATCAAATATCCAAATACTAACATTCTCCCCCTTTTTGATGATGACAAAATGAGTAAACTTTTAATCAATATACTCCCTCTAACTATATGGCTCCCCCTAAATATATGCATATTATTTAGACAAAATAGACATTTATGAGGATGAATATGCACAACATGTGAATCTCCATTCAGGACAATTTTCAAAATAGCAGTGACAAAACCACATTAAAGTATCAATCAGCCAAATTAAAGTATTCATCAACAGTTAACAATTCAACAATTTTATAAACCCGTCAACTAGACCAAAAAAATATTATCTGAAATAGTATATCCCAAAAGCGCTCCAATTACTCTCCCCCTTTGGCATCATCAAAAAAAAGAGCTAGGCCTCTTTATCAGCGTCTTCAACCTTCTTATCAAGAGCCTTCAATTGGACTTCCAAGGAATCATGACGAGCCATCAGGGAATCAACTTTCTCTGTCACAGTGGTTACCCTATCGGACAAATTAGATACCGAGGTAGACAAAGAGTTGACTGAAGTAAGAATTGACTCAAGTGTATTGGACATAGTGTGAACGAGATGATAGAGATCAGAGTTTTGGGAATTTGGAGGAATGAGAATTGACGTGGGAGAAGGAGGATTAGACCCTGTTGGTCCAGATGCAGGAATGGCAGAATCATCCACATCCCAAGACAGTACACCATTAGCACTCACTTTTACTTTTGAGCTTTTAAAATTAGATTCATCAATCACCTCAGTTATGTGAACAACATTTTCATTGTCAAAAGAAATGTCAAAGTGAGCAAACACTTTGGTTAACAACCCCCCATATGGAAAACATTTGGATTTGGTTTTTATGCAACTTTCCATATGATTGATCATTAATAAAGCACAGTTGAATTTTGTTTCAGACATTATGAGTGCTGAAAGAATTAAATCTTGGTAAGTCATGTTTGACCTGCCACCAGTTCTAGGGACCAAGTTAGAACGAATGATCTTATGCAACACACTGTTTATAGGAGATGTCTCAATAACAGTAGGCATGGAAACAAATTCAGCTGTGGGACAATCTTTGACAATACGAAGTTGGTCAAGAACAGATAAGTTTTCAAATTCTAATGGACCATTAAGAGTAAACGGGGAGGGACCAGAACAGGGAATGTTTAAAATCTGTCCCAACAAAGCAGAATCCATAGAAATTGGTGTATCTTGAATAAAAGAATGAATTTTATCTCCCGATACAGACATGTTTCCATAAAATTGTTTGATTAACATGGGGTATTCAGATTTAGGGGGAAACAACATCACAGATAACTCAAGATGGTCAAACAACCCAGCAAACCCAATATTGTCAAATAACACAGGATCTAGAGACTTCCCACACACAATAGATTTGTTCATTATAGTATTTTGAAAACGGGAAGCAAATTTGGGAGATCGAAACGAAATAGATTTAGAAATTGGTGGAGGGGAATCAGGGAGACTCACTGTGACAGAGGTTTTACCCGTTAACGGCTTCCCATGACGCTTCATTGTTTTGGAGGAGGAACCCAGATCGGTGGCAAGCTTCTGGAAGTTCCTATTGTGCCGACGGGATTCGCGAGGTCCCACTGTCGCTTATTTTGGAGTCGGCGATGCCTGTTCTACCGGCGCTTCCTGTCGACGCCAAAACGGTTGCCGACCGGTGGTGATGGTGTGGCCGCCTCGAGTTTTTGCCATTGAGTTGAAACCTTAGTGTGGCTTGGAGGAAGATTGAGGAGGAAGAGGGGAAATGGGGTTGGATTTGGTTGTCTGTGAAGAGAGACAAAGAGAGAGAGAAAAGGAGGGGAGAGGAAGGGTTTTAGATCGGGGAAGGAAAACCCTTTAAGTGTTAATTCTCGCGAAAATAAAGTGAAGCAAAAACCAAAAATGCCCTTTTGCCTAAAAAAAATTGATAAAAAAATTAGCTTGCATAAGATAAATATTAGTAGCATAGATAGGCTAGGTAAATATTAAACAATTATATATATATATTTATATATATATATATATATTTATGAACAAATAGACATACCCAGTTCTCTTCTTAAGGTGCAAAAACGCTCTTCACTTAAATAACCATTTAAAAAGGTACTTTTCACATCCATTTGATATAATTTAAACTGTTTATAGCATGCATAGGCTAATAATATTCTTATTGCTTCTAATCTAGCAACAGGAGCAAAAGTTTCTTCATAATCTAGACCTTCTTGTTGATTATAGCCTTGTGCCACCAATCTAGCTTTATTTCTTGTGATTATCCCATTTTCATCAAGTTTGTTTTTAAAAATCCATTTTGTACCAATGATAAATGCATTTCTAGGAGGTTTAACAAGATCCCATACCTGACAGCTTTTGAATTGATTTAATTCTTCCTGCATGGCAATAGACCAATTTTTATCTTCAATTGCTTCCTTAGCATTCTTAGGTTCTATTTGAGAAAGAAATGCTGAGAATGCACAGTAATTCTTTGCTTTCCTTCTTGTGTTCATCCATGTGTTAGGATCACCTATGATCAAATCTGGAGGATGATTTCTCACGGTTCTAGATGATTTAGGAAGTCTGATCGAGGTTATTTACTCTTCAGGTTCGGGTTCCAGTATATCAAGTTGTGCATCTGACTTATCATCTGATTTTTCTTCTAATTCAGATGGTTGAGGCTGTCTGGGTTTAGGTGTCTGCATATCAGAGTTTTCTACTGAATTATACAGTTCAGCCTGTCTGATATCTCTTGAATGTTTTCCTGAGACGCTAGATTTTTAATCTGATTCAGACGACTTAGGCTGTCTGAATTGAGCTGTTTGAATTTCCTGATTCACATTTTCTTCTCCTGCAGAATCCTCTTCTTTTGACAGATCATGGTTAAATTCATCAAATATAATATGCACAGATTCTTCCACTTTTGATTTATCAATATTATAGATTCTATATGCTTTACTATGTACTGAATAACCAAGAAATATAGTTTCAGATGATTTAACATAAAATTTACCAAGATTACCATTTGTATTTAAAACAAAACATTTAGCACCGAATACTTTGAAATAATTGATATTAGGAATTCTTTTATTTAATAGCTCATATGGGGTTTTCAATAGAATGGGTCTAATCAATACTCTATTTAAGATGTAACATGCAGTACTTACAGCTTCTGCCCAAAATCTTTTAGGAAGTTTACTTTCTTGAAGTAATGTCCGTACAGTTTCTTGAAGAGTATGATTTTTGCGTTCTGCTACCCCATTTTGTTGTGGTGTTCTTGGAGCAGAGAACTCATGTGTAACACCTTTCTCATTACAAAACGGTATAAAGTCCTTTCCGAATTCACCACCATGGTCACTCCTTATACCAATTAGTTTGAGATTGTGTTTTGTTTCAACATTCTTTATGAGCTTTTCAAATACTGCAAAGGCTTGATCTTTAGTTTTCAAAAATAGAACCCATGTATATCTTGAAAAATCATCAACAATAACAAAAGCATAATGATTATTTCCTAGGCTAGCATATCTCTCAGGACCAAATAAATCAAGATACAATAATTGAAGAGGTAAAGAAGTTAATACCTGGTTTTTGCTTATAAAAGAATTTCTTGCTTGTTTATCTAATTGACATGCATTGCATATACCTGTCTTTTCATATTTCAGCTTTGGTAGGCCTTTAACAAGGTTCTTTGTAACTAACTTGTTGATCAGCTCCATATGCACATGCCCCAATCTTCTATGCCATAATATAGTTTGATCTTGAACTGCAGCTAAATAGATATTTTGGTTTTGATTTTTAAAATTGATTGTATAGATGTTTCCTTCCCTGTTGGCTATTAGAGGCACATTATGTGAAGCATGAATAATTGCACATTTATCTTTATCAAATAATACTTTATGACCACTATCCATAAGCTGACTTACACTAATTAGATTATATTTTAAGCCCTCAACATGATGAACATTATCAATAAATACTTTACCATTACCAACTTTACCTTTACCGATGATTTGACATGTGGTATCATCTCCAAAAGTAACTGAACCTCCTTTCCTTGTATCAAGTGAAGTGAATTTAGTTCTATCACCTGTCATGTGTCTAGAACAACCACTGTCTAGTACCCATTTATGATATGGTACTTTAGCTTTTAAGCATACCTGCAAAACAATATAGTGGCTCATCGTTTTGGTACCCAAATCTGTTTGGGTCCGAATTTGTTAGTATCTATCAATTCTCCTTTCTTTACCCAAACTTGTGTTATTTTTGTTTTGTTGCAATTTTTATCAAAGTGTCCTTTTGAACCACATTTTTTGCAGGTGACAAAAAGGTGAGCAATAGAGAGGCCTGTTTCTTTGTTTATTGTTTATTATTCTAATTTTATTAGAAGTGCTTGTATATTCTTGACAGGATTGTATCCAATTCCTTGTTTATCAAGACTTGACCTTTAAGCTCCTAACATTATTTTTAAATTTTCTTCACCTTGAATAAATTTTGCAAGATCTCTTTTTAGCGACTTTATTTCTTCCTCATTGTGATTATTCATGTTTACTATTTTTCCATCATTAAATGCATCAATACACGCATCCCTCATTTTTAAGCTTTTTTTTTAGATTATCATTTTCCTTGATAAGACTCTTGTTTTCTTTATTTAACTTGTTTGCACGATTGTATAATATTTTATTATAATTATCTAAATATCTAATTTTAGCATTTAACTGAAATACTTCATATGATGTGCAATCTTTAACTATCTCTTGTTTCTCCTCAATTAGAGTTTCTACTTCTTTCATTAAATCATTTATCCAACTTTTCAAGTGAGCATTTTTCTCTTTTATGCGAAGATTTTCATTTTTTAAAACAAGATAGTCTGAAACAGTAATTTCACCAAGTTCGGACCTTACCTCGGATGTTTCTTCGTTGCTTAATCCAGTGAAGCAAAGTTGAGCGGTTTCCTCTTTTGATCTTCATGATTGGATTCATCATCGCTCCATGTCATTAGTACTTTTCCTTTTGGATTGTTTGCTCTGTTCTTTCTTTTCAATTGAAAATAATTTCTCTTAAAGTGACCCGGCCTTCCACATTCAAAATAATTTTCTTCTTGTGGTCTTTGCTTGAAGTCTTTCCTGTTGTTGAAGGATTTTGCTGGAAATTTTGATTGATTCTTCTTTCGGATCAGCTCCCTTAATTTTCTGGTCATTAAAGCTATTTCTTCATCCGAATCTTCGTCCTCACTTTCCATGCAACTTTCAGCTTGCAACGCCAATGTCTTCTTCTTGGGTGCCTCATCTTCTTCATCATATAATTTCAGTTGGTTTTCAAATTCTTCAAGTTCTCCAAATAATGTGAGTGTTTCCATTGTACTGATTGTGGTTGAGTCTTGAAGTGTAGTAACTTTTGGAGCAAATCGCTTAGGCATGACTCTAAGAATCTTTCGGTTGATTTCCTTTTGATCAATCTTTCGTCTGAGCATACTTAGAGAATTCATTATTGTGAGGAACCTTGCCTGGGCATCTTTGATTGATTCATTTTTCTCCAATTTGAACAGTTCATATTCATGCACTAACATGCTCAGCTTGACCTCCTTTACTTTAGTAGTACCTTCGTGACTCATGATGACTGTGTCCCATATTTCCTTAGCAGTTGAGCAAGCAGAAACCTTATCTATTTCTGACGGAACCATGCCACTCAGCAACGTATTCATAGCCTTGGAATCATAAGATACCATATAGGATTCGTTTGCATCCATTTCTATAAGTGTCTTGGGTCGGCCATCATCGTGTCTTGGAATGACTGGCCCATTTTTAACGACCCACCATTCCCATGGGTCTCGTTTCAGGTAGATCATCATTTTGAACTTCCAGAAATTGAAATTCTCACTTCCGAGCAGTAGAGGTGGTCTGCTAGTGGACTGACCTTCTTGAAAGCTTAGGTGTGCCATAGGATCTTTCCCTACGACCTGCAAAGATCAATATTAGTAGAGCCTTGCTTTGATACCAAATGTAATTCTATAGATAAGCACACCTAGAGGGGGGGTGAATAGGTGTAATTGATAATTAATGAGCAACAGTGACAAATTTTAAAAATAACTTTCTACATTCAGATAGTAATACCCTGTCTGAATTGCTGTCTGAATTAGTATATGTTCTTCAGGATGATATGAACAGACAATTATACCCTGTCTGAATTGGTGTCTGAATTAGTGTATATTCAAGAACAACAAAATACTTTTTCCAAAAAAATAAAAGTAATTCAGAACAGAATAAAACAAGAGATCACACCAAGATTTTTACGTGGTTCGGCCCCTATACTCTAATCTAGTGGCCTATTCCACGTCCAATACCAATTGGTATTGGAGACTCTTTTTATTAAACTTTAATTCAATTAAATACAATATAACTTCCCTGTTCTTTATAGCTTTTCTCTGTGATAGATACTCCTGTCCCTATGCACCACTGCAATCCTTCTCACCACTGAGACTCTTGCACCACTGCAACCTTGAAAGCTATCCAAGAACACACCCTATCTACAACTAGATAGAACAAGCCACACACGGCTTACACTTGGAACGATGATTTTGATTACAACACAATACTTTTCCAGCAGTAAATATGAGAGCAATACAATTAGGTTGCTGGAAAAATAACTTAGAAAGCTAATATAATGAACTATATAAGACTGATTAGAGCTCTGCTAAGTTCACGCCAATAGCCAAGAGGTAGGATGATTTTATAGCATAGCTTCCAACGGCTAAGAAGAGACAGATCCCATGAAATCCTCAATTAATATGGCAAGGATCAGCAGACATATGAGAGAGAAATTATTCTCCAAAATTTCAGAAATCAAATATGAGAGAATCTGATTACTAAGGAAACATATCAGTAGTGACTGTTAGCAAATTCCTTAATAAATGAGTTTAATTCAAATTTCAAATAAACTAGTGTAAACCAACAAACTTCCTTGAAATACTCTGAGCAACCGAATCCATTAGCATAAACTTTATTCCTTGATAAACTCATTCGGTTGGGATAAGAATGCTAATATATATCCATCCATGCACTTTATTATATAATATTCAAAATCCATGTAGCAAGTATAGGCGTGCACATATTATATTCGCATGCATCAATGCAACACTTATAAACATGCAGCAAGTATAGGCGTGCACATATTATATTCGCATGCATCAATGCAACACTTATAAACATGCAGGCATAAGACTAGAATAAGACATATTAAAGAACCATAATATAATATTTCATACTCATTTTGTTATCATTCAAAACATCAAATATCCAAACACTAACATTTTGATCAACTGCATGCATTTTTTTGGGTTATAGTTCTCATCATGGTTACAAGTGTCTTGATGCACACACAAGTTGTACATTGATTGACATGTTCGATTTGAGTAGTTTGTCTTTCCGTTCACGGGACCTTCCATTCTTGGTCGACCTCCGCCCTTACAATCTCCAAAATCTTCATCCGCACCATGGACGTGCGCACCTAATTTATCTAGCCATTTATCCGATCATATGGTCAATCCAAACGTGCAACCGTCTTCATTTTCACCTAGATTTGACCATTAACCTACACCACCACCACCACCACCACCACTACTAGCACAAACCTCACCCACTCCCACAAATTCCAGCAATTTATCTCCCCTAATACAAGTCCCTTTTTCTAATTTCTCTCCACCTATTTCTTCACCATCACTATCATCACCCGGGCCCCCAGCCCCACCGCCACCACCTATGCGAATGCATCACGTTGGGACTTTGTTGCCATAACAGTGTTCCTCCCTTAGCAAATGCCGCAATTTCGGAGCCAACGTGTTACACTGTGGCAAAGAAACACAAAGAATGGAATGCTGCAATGGTTCATAAATTTGATGCCCTCCTCCGAAATCGCACATGGTCCCTTGTACCTTACCATCCCACAATGAATTTGGTAGGGTGCAAATGGGTATTTCGTTTAAAACAAAAATCTGATGGTTCTATTGAGCACTACAAAGCGCGCCTAGTTGCCAAGGGTTATCACCAACGTGAAGGAATTGATTTCAATGAGACATTCAACCCGCTTATAAAGCCTACAATAGTGTCTTATCATTTCACTTATCACGCATGGCTGGCCTATTTATCAATTAGATGTCAATAATGCTCTTTTAAATAGAGTTTTATCTGAAGAGGTATACATAAGTCAACCTCCTGGCTTCACTGGTCGGACCTTTCCAACCTATGTTTGCAGGCTACATAAGTCACTTTACGGGCTCAAACAAGCCCCTAGAGTTTGGCTGGGCAAGACTCAATTTTTGATTTCTCAAAAATTGATGCAATCTAAAAGTGATACATCCTTATTCATTTTTAACAATTCAGCAATTCGTTTATTTGTTCTCTAACATACGTGGATGATATTCTTGTAACAGGTGACTCCAATTTACACATTCAAAAACTGATTAATGCACTTGGCTTAACATTTTCTCTCAAAGATTTGGGGAACTTATATTACTTTCTTGGTATTGAAGTAGTGTCGCATGCATCGGGGGTTGTCTTATCGCAAGAACAATACATTCAGAATTTGCTTCTCAAGGCTAATATGGGTACCTCCAAACCAATAGCAACACCTTTCTCCTCCTCCACAAAACTATCCAAACTTAAGGGTGACCTCTTGAAAGATTCCACCAAATATTGGCAAATTGTTGGCTCCATGCAATATCTTAGTCTCACTCGTTCGGACATTGCCTTTGCAGTAAACAAAGTGTGCCAATTTATGCATGCCCCAACTGAGGCACATCGGGTTGCCGTGAAACGCATTCTACGTTATCTTCAACATACAAAGTCCTATGGTTTGTTAATATCACGCTCGTCTCTCCCTTATAAGCTTTCACAGATGCTGATTGGGGCGGTTGCCCTAACGATCGTCGATCAACCGCAGGATTTGCTGTATTTTTGGGTACAAATCTCATCTCGTGGGGATCACGCAAACAAAAGACGGTAGCTCGTTCTTCAATCGAATTTGAGTATAAAGCTCTTGCAGATGTTGCTGCTGAACTCTAATGGCTCCGTTCTCTAGTTAGTGAACTTGGTCAGCCCATTTCTTCTGTACCTATGCTTTGGTGTGACAATGTCGATACCACATATTTAGCCTCTAAGTTCTAACCCAATGTTCCATGTCCGTACAAAACATATAGAAATAGACTACCACTTTGTACGTGATATGGTTGCTCGTAAAGAATTGCAAGTTAATTTTATATCGACAAATGACAACCTCGTGGACGCACTAACGAAGGAACTCCCTGCATCTTGATTTGAATTATTTCGTCTCAAGCTCAAAGTTGTTCCGAGAACCCCCTTTAGCTTGAGGCAGCCAATGTGCAATTTTCAATTAATTAAATACGATGTGTAAACGGATGATCCTATATTCCTATGTATCTTCTCCACCATGTAAATCTCGCACATGTGACTAAATTTAAGACCTTGACTATAGGCTAGAATCATTGGTGTATTAATTTGACAACTGTAAGTTACACTTTATAATTACTTGATTTTAGGCTAGACTCTTGATTGTAATTTTTTATTTGACAGAATGTTTAAATCAACTACTTTATATACAATACATCTCACACTTTTTAGAGTGTGGAAAATTTCCCAAACCATATCTTCTTCTTTCTGTATAGCATCCTTGGTTTTTCAATCATACATATTTATACATATTAATCTATCAGGTTTTTGAAATCAGAACCGTCTGATCTTCTTAATCCATCTTCTTGAAAACTTACCCATGGCCAACTGAAACCCATCTCTAGAGGAAATTATATATATTCAGCTTCATTTATTTATTTATTTATTACAAATTATCCTATATATTTTTGTCTTATATTATATATCCTTAATATTTCTAAAAAGATAAATTGCAAAACTATCCCTCATGTATACACTAAATTGCAACATAAACGCCAATGTTCCAATTTTTATAATGTCATAGCTAATGTCTCAATTTTTTACAAAACCGTCCCTTCTAACCAATTTTTGTCAAAATTAGTAAGATATGTATATGTCATATGAGTTTTATAAGGGCAAAATAATCCATTCATGCACAAAACTATTTTTTCTAGGGCAAATACGTTCTTACAATAGTAAAATAGATTCTCTTATACATAAATTTGTTTTATTTTAACCAAATAAAATAAATAAAAAGAAATTAATTACAAAACTCAAAGATTTGTTTAAATGAAAATTTAAGTAGAATATTTTGATTAATATAAAAGACAAAATTAAACACTAAAACTTAGATTAAATTAAAAGGAAAAAAATTATTAGTTATTCATTTTAACAAATGATTTACTTAATAAACACAAGACACACACAATATATATATATATATATATATATATATATATATAAAGTAAATTATTTTTGTGTGAGTGTGTGTGTATAAAGTAAATTATTTGTTAAATGAATAACTAATATTTTTTTCTTTTAATTTAATCTAATTTTTTGTGTTTAAATTTGTCTTTTACATTTAATCAAAATATGCTACTTAAATTTTCATTTAAACAAATCTTTGAGTTTTGTAATTAATTTCTTTTGAATAATTTTATTTAGTTAACATAAAACAATTTTATTTATGTGAAATTCTATTTTATTATTGTAAGGACGTATTTGTCCTTTTATTAGGAGAGAAATTAGTTTTATGCAAGAATGAACTATTTTGTCCTTATAAAACTTACATGACATGCACATATCTTACTAATTTTGACCAAAATTGGTTACAGGAGACGGTTTTGCAAAAAATTGAAACATGTATGACATTACAAAAATTAAAACATTAGCGTCTATGTTACAATTCAATGTATACATGAAATATGACAGTTTTGCAATTTACCCTTTGCAAAATTATGCAAATAAGACTCTTTTTATAGAATGAAAGAAATAACATCTTTCCCGGCTAACAATCAACCCAAAGACCTTTTTCTCTTCCGTTCCTACTCTTCTCACAGTATAGAAGCATATACACACATAAATTCAATTAAAATCTAACCAGAAATCTTGATTGACTTGGCCTCAGCTTAGTTCCCTTTTCAATTCTTCCTGAATTTTTCTCTATCCTGGCTTCTTTTTTCTTCACCACGTGCATGCAATGTTCTTGAGATTTGAAGAAGAATTTGGTAATAGATAGAGACAGCAAGAGAAAGAGCTCAAAAGAATTTAGAGAGAGAAAAAAAAAGATATTTTCACAACAAAATTGATCATCTTTACATATGGGAATTAGATAGTTTTCCAAAGCTTTTTCACATAAACAGTAAATATGACTCACACTCATGTGATTAAAGATTTGTGGAGATATCAAAGAAATTCTTATCAAAAAAACAATCCTTACAACAAACAAACTAATTCTCTGAATTCTCCCGCCCAACTAACTATCGGCATTTTACCAGTTTACCCTTCAGTCTAACTTCCTAACTAATTGAACATGGCATTCCTTCTCGTTCCCTTTGCTACGTTTGGATTGAAGGAATGAAATGAAGAGTGGAATGATTCATTCCATTATAGTTGGAATGAGTTATTCCATATGTTCTCCCTCCCTCAAGGAACCAAACACAATTTTTTTCATTCCAATCGTAACCAAACACAATTTTTTTTCATTTCATAGGAATAAGTCGTTCCATTCTCTCTCCTATTCCACCAATCAAAACGTAGCATTAGAATTTTTGACCTCAAGGAATTGAAGAATTTTAAGGAATAAAATATGAAAATCTCAATTTAATGCTACGTTTGGATTGAAGTAATAGAGTGGAGGAACTAATGGAATGAATTTTTAGCATTTTAAGTATGTAATTGGTTATAGATGGTGTGATAGGATAATATAATTGTCACATTGTTCACTTCATTGAAAAATGGATATTAGTCCATCACCTCCCACATAGAATGAAATCAAGGGACTAGTGTTATTACCTCCCCCACACTATGCTACAAACTAGTCTAAATCTTTTGTCCTAATTATTGTTTCAATAATTATTTGTATTTTTTTTCTTCGTGTTATTGGTTTTTTTATTTACAATTAATTTTGTAATAAGCGAACAAAAACACGAATAGAAGCAGTACTGACAGTATATACACTAACGGTTTTATGATTATGACACATCATTAATAAAGCACTTACATTGATAAAACTAGCCATATTTGAATAACATGTCATGATCCTAACACCGCTCATATATACACTGTCAGTGTATTAAATTTAAACTGTAAAAATAATATGGCATCAATACGTGTGATGGCAAAATATAGTTACCAATTTTTGGCTATAATCTATATAATGTAGTAACAAGTTAGACAAAATATATCAACCCACAAAAGTGAGAGAAGAGGAGAGAGAGAGAGAAATGGAAAAAGAACTAGGAAATCAAAGGTATGGAAGACTGGCGCTAGTGCCATTTCCATTCCAAGGCCATATGACTCCAATGCTTCAGCTGGGAAGTATCCTTCACTCCAAGAGCTTTGCCATTACAATTGCACATACTACATTCAACCCTCCCAATCCTTCAAAAATTCCCGAATTCGATTTTCCTGTCCTTGCGTACAAGTTACCTGTCATTAAAACCCCCAATTTTATGAGTTAGATAATAGAATATATGAATCTAAACTGCAAGGCACAACCGCAGGAGTTATTGGAAGGAAATGGAATGTGATCGGCATCATTTATGACAAGACTATGCATTTCGCAGAAGCTGTGGCTAATCATTTGAAGATTCCAAGCACAGTCCTGTGTACCTGACCCAGCCGGTGGAGACCTTTTGGATGATTAGTCTTGTTTTGGACGCAACTTTTTATTCCTTTAGAGTTACATGATTCATATTATATTAAATCGAAACTCTCGACGAGATCTACAAAACTTGTCGCTTTTGACCATGATGTATGTTGTTTCGGGTCCGAAAGCACACGGGAAATGGTGATTTGGATCTTCCGAAGTTTTTCTAATTTTTATGAACTTTGGGGTTTTTATGTAATTTTGTTATTTATTGTCCTAGTAGGATTTCTGGCTTATTTTTGTACTATTTAAACGTTGTTAGGGCTGTGTGTTTCAGTTAACTTTGATCATTATTTACATAATACACTTTGACTATGATTATTCGATTTGCCATCTAACGGTTATGTAGGAATGTTGGGAGACAAAATTTATGTTCAAGTTTTATCCATTTATATATAACACAAGATATAAAAGCTTGAAGCTTGGCACAAATATATGTATTTATATGTATAAATATAGTATACATACACATTTAATTTAATTTTGGAGGTTCTGATATTAGCGTTTTTAAGTTATATAAATTTAGATTTAACTTAAGTATGTGGACCTTTCTATGACATGAAATTAGTGTGTTTGTCAATTAATTTATGCATTATTTATGCATGAAATTAGACTTTCTTATATTTCATAATTTCCCAATATCTTTAATAAGAGAGGAAAAGTTCCCAAGGTAGTTGATGCATACTATATATCTATAATGCTGCCTCAGGTCTCAAATTGTTGGGACTTTTCAAAATCTATTTGGAGTAATGGGGTATTGCCATTGGAAGCAAACTTGGGCACATCAAATTCATAGTTTGATGAAGCTAGATTGCGTATAATTGGTTTGCTTTAATTTATTACAATTATATTGGCTTTTAGTTGAACAAATTATTAAAACTATTATCTATTGAAGTAAGACTATCTTTATGTTTATCTATTGTCTTGCATTTTCGCTGCAAAAGCAACTTGCACGGGAGTCATTCTTAGAAATAGTCCTCATGCAGAAGCTTTGGGGTAGATGCAATAACAATTCACTATTTTACTCCACTTTCTTATTTTTTATTAGAGTAATGAAACTAATATTTAGTTGGGATATGAAATGTTATTTTACAAGAATAATAGCAATTGTTAAAAAACATGTCCGTGCTTCGCCAGCGCTTCTCAGCTAGTTTAGATGATAATAGAAACATGGATTCATTTAGAAGTTAAAAGATATATTTGGAATCATGGATTCTTTTAAGAACGTATAAGGTATAAGAGAAACAAATTTAAAAGTATATTAATCAATATAAAATATTCTCTCCGTTCAAGTTTACTTGACTTAAATTTTTTTTTTTGATTTATTCAAATCTATCTATCATTTTTGTCATTTTAATATTATTTTTGACTTTATTTTTTCAATAATACCCTTATTTAATTTTTAAAAAAAAATTATTGAAAATAACATGACATACAATTAAAAAATAGAACTATTAACTTTGACATTAAAAGCACAATTAGATTCTTTTTTTTCTTTCTCTCCTCTATTTTATTAAAAAAAATTTAATATATGTATATTTTTAAATTAAGACAAATAAAGGCAGATGACAAAAATAATAAAACGAATGAGAATTTTTTTTGATCCCGTTTCATTCGGATGAGTTTTGGTTTATACTTTATACCCAATTTTCGTCCGTCCGTGGTTCGATTCACGCTTCCTCTTCTATTAATCCGTTAATGATTAATTCTTCCTTATTTTTATTAATCCATTAATGATTAACTCTTCCTTATACAAATTATCTCCATTTGTCCTCTTCAATTTTCAACTGAAGCGTTACATCCTTCTGCTTCTCATCCTCTGATAACCTATTCAAATATCTAACAACAATTACATCAAGCCAAAATCAGAGAAAAAAGAAATAAAGAGGAGGAAAAGAAACTCCTGCATCTTCTCATGCCGAACAACCTTCCTCACATATCTTAAAAAACTCTGACAATTGTTCGATCCTTCGATCAAAACACCCTCCGGAGAATACGAAAAAGTGAATCGATCAATCTACACTTTATGAAAAATCAGAGTAAGCTTGGATTTTGTCCATATTACATATTTCTATTGGATATTAATATTGTGCATGAGGTGTTTGATAAAATTCCACACAACTGTTCCGTGTTCCAATTTTTCAGAATTAGGCTTCGCTATCACCCTCAATGACTTTATGAGAGGATAAAATATCCAAATCGTCTGGTGAAAAAGGTGAATGTTAGAGAGTAGAGGCATGGATATTCTTAGTCCAATGGATCGATGAAGGTATTTGATTTCTTTTCGTTATTTATTTTTTCCTGTTAATTACAATACTTGCTCAAATAAAATATTTGTGGTTGAAACCGAAAAATATCAAGTGTTGTAGAATGTTGGGATATCTATTTATCTATGAGCATGATGAAGAGCGCTCTTTGATATCTGAATGATATCATGGAAATTCTTCACCACCGTAGCGTTTGATTATTGACGGTGTGAGAAAGTATTGGATAACAACGAATACAAGATGAGGCAACCACAAACAAGTTGAATTTAGAGAAAATCTTAAATTCTTTGTTATTGTCCAATCTCCAAATTAACAGATAAGTGCTCCCTTTATCTTTGCATCTCAATAAGTTTACGTATATACACATACATAATTGTAGAATTAAATTACTCTTTTGGAAATTGAGTTTTGAGTGGTAGTTTCAGTTTCTATTCTTGAAGATATAATTTGTTTAGCTTCAAATTTTAATTTATTTATAATTGCACCAACTGTTTGGTGAAATGACACAAAGAGGCCATTACATCATATTACAAGTAATGTATTCTCGAATTTAAATTTCAGTTGACACAAAGAGGCCAAAACAATTTTATTTGCAAAATTTACAGATAAGGATATATTTTTTTTAGAAAAATAATTGTTTGAAAAATATATCACATAACCTGGAAGTCAAGCTTAAACAAAAAATAATGTAAGTCTCATATTGTTTTTAGTAAGCTATGCTAAAGATGTTTGCATGATTGGATTTACCTAACATTTTCTCCAAATACTCTACTGATTGTTTTGTCAAATCGCTTGAATGAAAAATTGTTATATTTGAAAGTTGTTAGTCTGTTGGTGCCTAACTTGGTTTTGTGGCTCCTTAGAAATTAAGGATACAAATCGATATTCTATTCTTCTTTTTTCCATCAAGGTACATGAAAATGAGTGTTTAACCTGTAAGCAAATATATGACAATTTTATGAGATCGTGTTCGAAACTAGACTTGATTTCAAGGCTTGGATTAATATGTATTTTGATCTTTATCCCTCTCTACTCGATAAAAGGCAACAGGTATATATTATGTATTGCATAAATATTTAAAGTATGTTACTTTGGTTTTTGCTGATTGAAGCAAGTATAACAAATTCAGTTGTCTTTGAGCTGCGGACAAATATTGTTCGATAGTATGGACAAATATTGTTTGATAGTATTAACGTTCTTCTGTTTAGCAATCTAGCTGCTGAAGCAAGTTAATGCATCCTACATGAGGGGGGGGGGGGGGGGGCGGGGGGGGGGGGGGGGGGGGGGGGGGGGGGGGGGCGGGGGGGGGTGGGAATTAGATTGAGTAACATGGTAGATACAGGCGACATTCAGCCTCATATTTGATCTTTAATATATTAATAGTGAAATACTTCCTCCAGTCTTAATATGATTCATTTAAATTAAGAAACAATACAGCTTATTAGTAGTAATTTTTAGATAGTTTACATTATTCATTATTGTAGTAGTACTATTTACTCTTATAGCTTCCTAAGTTAGGCATGTATTGTTATAAGAACCAAGAACAAAATAATAATAACAATAATAATATATAAAATGAAACAAGAACACAAATAAATTTGAAGTCAGAAAAATGACTTGAAACGCAATCGCTTTCCTAAAAGCAATATTTGCTCCCTCTCCTTCTTGAGATTGCTATAGGATGAATGCAAATAGCCTTAGTGGATGTGACAACCCTTGAGAAGTTTTGCACTTAGCAAAAAATGAAAAACTTCAAAGTAGGAATCAAGCTTATCAAGTCGTCGCCTAGGCGACGCTTAGGCGACAAGGCGGATAAAATTTCTAAAGCGTCTGGACGCTTTGTTGGCTAAGCAGAAAGTCGAGCGCTCAGCTCGTAAAGGCGACGACTTGGGCAATTTTGCAGCGACTTGGACGACTTGAGTACAGAGCGGCCGACTTAGAAATTACGGGTTCGGTTTGGCCCGAACTTAATTGGGTTTTAAAAAAAAAAAATTGACAGCTAAAAGAAAAACCTAATCGATCGCAAGATTAGCAAAGTACTACAGCTATAGAGATTAGAGAGGGAGAGCATCAGTAAGTGACTTACCTCGACTCGATTCGGCAGCCCGCGACGAGCCGACGATTGGGCGCTATCTCCGGCCGGCAGCTCGCGACGATTCGACGTCTTCTCCGGCAGCTCGCTAACTCCAGGTATGCTTCTACTCTTCTTCTACTTCTACTTCCACAGTTCCACTTCTACTCCTCTTCTTCTTCAATTACTACAATACAGCTTATTAGTAGTAATTTTTAGATAGTTTACATTATTCATTATTGTAGTAGTACTATTTACTCTTATAGCTTCCTAAGTTAGGCATGTATTGTTATAAGAACCAAGAACAAAATAATAATAACAATAATAATATATAAAATGAAACAAGAACACAAATAAATTTGAAGTCAGAAAAATGACTTGAAACGCAATCGCTTTCCTAAAAGCAATATTTGCTCCCTCTCCTTCTTGAGATTGCTATAGGATGAATGCAAATAGCCTTAGTGGATGTGACAACCCTTGAGAAGTTTTGCACTTAGCAAAAAATGAAAAACTTCAAAGTAGGAATCAAGCTTATCAAGTCGTCGCCTAGGCGACGCTTAGGCGACAAGGCGGATAAAATTTCTAAAGCGTCTGGACGCTTTGTTGGCTAAGCAGAAAGTCGAGCGCTCAGCTCGTAAAGGCGACGACTTGGGCAATTTTGCAGCGACTTGGACGACTTGAGTACAGAGCGGCCGACTTAGAAATTACGGGTTCGGTTTGGCCCGAACTTAATTGGGTTTTAAAAAAAAAAAATTGACAGCTAAAAGAAAAACCTAATCGATCGCAAGATTAGCAAAGTACTACAGCTATAGAGATTAGAGAGGGAGAGCATCAGTAAGTGACTTACCTCGACTCGATTCGGCAGCCCGCGACGAGCCGACGATTGGGCGCTATCTCCGGCCGGCAGCTCGCGACGATTCGACGTCTTCTCCGGCAGCTCGCTAACTCCAGGTATGCTTCTACTCTTCTTCTACTTCTACTTCCACAGTTCCACTTCTACTCCTCTTCTTCTTCTCTTCTTCGACAGTTCGACGTCTTCTCCTTCGAATGCTCTGTTGCTCTGCTTTTTTTTTTCTTTTGTTTGGGTATTCTGATGAGTGATGACTGATGACCTCTGTTGAAATATACCAAGGGTACGAGACCTGCTTTGTTTGGGAATTGGGCCTTGGTAATTTTTTTTTTTTTGATATGGTCATGTGGCAGTGGTCGTATTACAATATTACTATTTACTACTTACTAGTCTACTACAGTACTACCGTAATATATATTGGGCATTTGGGCTCTGCTCATTTATTACAACTTCAACTTGAGATACACTACTGTAATATGCAATTATATATTGGGCTGCTAATTTATTACCTTGAAGTTAGATATAATAATTTTCACAAGATACATTTATAAAACAAAATCACAAGAATGATGGACCACTGGATATAATAAACTCATATACCATTTATTATATTGAAGTATATATTACTGTAAATATTTTTTGAGTGCTGCACTGTATTATAAATTTATAATAAACTCATATACCATTTGAGTGTTGCACTATATTATGGACCACTGTAATATGATTTGTTGAGTGCTGCACTGTTGCTGTTCATTTTTTTGTTGTTGCTAAATTACTGATATGATTCTTTGACATATCATATAAAAAAAATTATAAAATGATTGCTGCTCATTTTTTTTATATGATATGTCATAGACTCATATGTGATGCATTGTTGTCTTATGTTTATAATATAGTTATAAATTGTATTTTGCAGATAGTTAAATGGCAGAAAGTTCGGGAGCAAACACTTATGATCCAAGTAAGGATCCTAAAAGAAAGGCCAAGTCTAAGGATCCGGGGTGGAAATATGGATTTTGGCCGGAATTGAGCGATAAAAATATCGTGTAATGCATGCTCTGTGGGAAAAAGATTCATGGAGGAATCAAGAGATTGAAGCAACATCTTGCCGGCGGGTTTGGGGATGTGACTAAATGTCCTCGAACTACAACAGAAATTGCAAACGAGATACATCAAGCAATAATGAATAACAAAAGGAACAAGCCAATTCATTTTGATGACAATGACGAATTAGAAGAAATTCAGTCATCTAATATTCCAACCACTGCATCTACTAATAGTTGTTCCAATACTTCCTCTACAGCTGTTCCAAGTTCTGGGACTGCATCTAAAAGGATGAAAAGTGTATTTCAATTCCCTAAGCCACAGTCACAAGCAAAGGCAAACTCAACTTAGGAAATCTCCTAAACAAGTTGTGGACGAAAGGCATCGCAAAGGTCCTAGTCAAACAACTTTGGAGAATCGTTTAAGGACACCGGAAGAGAAAGAGAAAGTTGACATGTATGTTGCCAACTTTTTTTATGAGTCTGGCATCCCTTTTAATGCAGCAAATCGAAAAAGTTATGAGGTGATGGCAGAGGCTATTGGGCAATATGGGCCGGGTTACAGGCTTCCCTCATATCACGAGTTGAGGGTTCCTCTTTTAGCGAAGGCCAAGACTAAAACAGAGGAACTGAAGGAGAAGCACAAAACTGTTTGGAAGCAATACGGTTGCAGTCTTATGTCAGACGGATGGACGGATAGAAGAGGCAGACACTTGATAAATTTTCTTGTTAATAGTCCTGCAGGTACTTACTTTTTGGGATCAGTTGATGCCTCTGCTCAATCTCAGGATGCAAACATGTTGACAGAGCTACTTGATGATAAGATAAAAGAGATTGAGGCTGAGTATGTTGTGCAAGTGGTGACGGATAATGCCGCCAATTATAAGGCAGCAGGTCGTATGTTGATGGAGAGGAGACCGACTTTGTTTTGGACACCATGTGCTGCCCATTGCCTAGACTTGATGTTAGAGGACATAGGTAATATGAAACAATTTAAGTCTACAATCGTGAAGGGCAGAAAAATAATTAGCTTCATTTACAGACATGGTCGCCTTCTTGAGGCGATGAGGACCAAAACAAATGGGAGGGACCTTGTGAGATCGGGAGTCACCCGATTTGCTACATCATTTCTGACTCTTCAAAGCTTGTGCAAGTACAAGGATCCTTTGAGACAATTGTTCGTCAGTGGTGATTGGACAAATTCGAGACTGTCAAGTACAGAGGTGGGGAAACAAGTGTATGATACAATTATTTCTTCTACTTTTTGGCACAACGTAGAAGATTGTATTAGAGCCTCCCAACCATTACTCGTAGTCTTGAGGATTGTGGATTCGGATGAGAGGCCAGCTCTGCCCGAGATTCTTGCTGCGATGGAATATGCAAAGAAAAATATCAAAGATGCCTTTAATAACAAACAAAGGTTGTATAAGAAAGTGATTGACATCATTGAGCGAAGATGGGCATGTCAAATGGAGCAGAAGTTATATGGGGCAGCATTGTTTCTCAATCCGGGAAAGTATTTTGACATCAAAGAAGAAGAAGAATCTACATTGGCTTACAAGTTGCGTAGCAACTTCAACGATGTTCTTTCAAAAATGGTTCCCGATCAAGTTTTGGCAGATAAGATAAGCGACTTGGCCGATGTCTATGAATCTTCTCTTGGTGACTTTTCTAAAGACATGGCGATTAGGCAACGAAAGACTAAAAATCCTAATAAGCATATTACATTAACTATAAATTTTTATTTTAAGTTTAATAATTTAGACTATATTTGATTCTTTTAATTTTTACATCTAATGTAGTTCATTGGTGGAATGCTTTTGGCGGTTGTGCTATTGAGCTTACAAAGTTTGCAAAGCGAATCCTCGGCCTTTGTTGTTCTTCTTCCGGTTGTGAACGCAATTGGAGCACTTTTGAGTTTTTAAGTATTTAGTACATAACTAAATGTATAAATATTTTATATATTCTTTTTGCTTAATATTTTTTAAACAAAAATTCCAGATTCATACGAAGAAGAGAAATAGGTTGGAGCATCAACGATTAAATGATTTGGTGCATGTCCAATACAATCGCCGAATTGTTGATAGGTTCCAAAAGAGATGCGAACTTGGAAGAAACTTTGATCCGTTAGTCCTAGATGAATTCGATTGGGGTAATGAGTGGATAGTGCCCAGACAAGATTTAGTTCATGATGGAGATGATCTTACGTGGGAGGATGTTGATAGAGCTGCTGGTGCATCTGATGTCGTCGAGGGACGCAATCTTCCTCGTAGGACGGGCCTATTCTACTCACGGCGTGGTAATGCTTCGATTTCAAGAGCTGTGAATGAATCTGATTCTGATGTTGGAGAAGAGGAGGAAGGCCTTCCTAATGATGATGAGAATGTGGATGATGATTACGGCCGTAGAGTAACTACTGTTTCGAGTGATGATACCGCTGGTGGGAGAGACGACGATGATTTGATCTTTGATGATTTTGTTTAATAGCTTTGTTGATCTTTTCATTGTGAAAAATGAGACTATTTGTCCATTGAAAAAATCTTTATCTTATTAAGGTTGGTTGTGTAATGTTATTATATGCTTGTTTATACATTTATCTTGAACATGATTGTTTACTTGTTTTTATCATAAATTATTGAATTCTTAGTACTGAAATTAATGTTATTCTATATATAGTTATATACAATGTTAAAACTTAAGAAATTAAACATAAATTTAAGAATTATATTGAATTAAACTAAATATTACAAAGGTATCACCATTTACATAATTTGAAGTTGGTACAAGTTTAAAAAATTACAACTATAATAAAATTATCATTTTGACTTGATCTTACTTCCTTCTTGTTGTGATTTGATGTGCTATAAGTCTACAACCTGCATTATGAATATAGTAAATTATTAGAAAAAAATATATATCAATATTCATATAAATAGTAAATACATATAATTTTATTTGTATAAAATTTACCTTGTTAAACGACTTGTCGCTTTGTGGACGACTAGTCGGGCGCTTTGTCGCTTAAGCGCTTAAGCTCCCGGCTGTCGCCTCGCCTCGCTTTGTCGCCTTGATAACCATGGTAGGAATATGAGAAATGAGAATTTGATCTTTTGATTTGAAGTACAGATAATTTTAGAGAGAATAAGAAGTTTTAACAAAAAATTCCAACACACTGTAATAATCTGACAATTTCATATATTTATAGTAAAATTCTCTAAAGATGTTACAATAGGAACAAACACAATGTTTGGTATATAACTACCAATAACTACCTTTTAATAACTACCTTTTAATAACGACCCTTAAATAGGAAATAACATTTTCTTATTTGAATAATTTATAACAATCCCCCACTTATTCAAATATGAAAAATTTCTCCAAAAAATCAAACTATGTTTATGAATACAGTAATATATCTTTCGATTTGAATATTACCTTAGTGTAAATGCCATAAAACAAAGCCGAAATCCCAAGTAGCATGAAGCTTTGAACTTGTTATTCCTTGTGACAATATCGATGACATCACACACATAAATACAAAGAATTCTCATATTCCACACAATCACACGCTCAGCTCTCGTAAGGCCATGAGCTGATCCAACATTCATGATGAACTTTTATGAGATAAACTCCAAATCTCAATCGAAGCGGCACCACTTCTAAGTTCATATAGGTGAGGTTCTTTCAGTGTCTTTACCATATTTGAGACACTTGTTTCACTAACTGAACTTCATTAAGAGATTAAATCTCAACCCTCCAACTATGGCAACCAATACTTTTATCTCAAGTGGCCATAATAGTTTAAGTACTGAGCATTCACTTTTCAATAACTTGTTGTTACCCTTTGAACCCAAAACTACTCATTTCATAGTGTTAAGTAGGGTTGTCATTATTGGTGAATTAATTTAGGAGTTTTAGCCTCATCAAATTTGAGGTTTTTATCACCATATCTCTTGACAGAGGTTTGGTGAATGGATCGGCCAAATTCCCACTAGATCTTACATATGTGAGTGAAATAATCCCATCCTTGATTAATTTCCTCACATAATCATGTCGAAGACTAATATGTCTTGACTTTCCATTGTATATCTCACTATATGCTCGAGCCAAAGTGGCTTGACTATCACAATGAATTGAGACTGAACTTATATTCTTAGAAGTCAACGGAATTTCTATAAGAAAATCCCTCAGCCACTCGGCTTCTTTTCCAGTTTCTGCTAAGGCAACAAATTTTGACTCCATAGTTGAGTGTGTTATACAAGTGTTTGTTTCTTTGATTTCCAAGAAATTGCACCTCCTCCTAAGGTAAACACCCAACCTGTAGTGGATTTACTATTTCTCAAACTCGATATCCAACTAGCGTCGGTATATCCTTCTAATATAGCAGGAAACTTTGAGTATTGTAGGCCTAAATCTTTAGTCCTCTTAAGGTATCCAAGAACTCTCCCAATGGCCTTCTAATGCTCAACACTTGGGTTACTGGTAAATCTATTGAGTTTACTAACCGCAAATGCTATATCCGGTCTTGTGCATTGCGTTGCATACATAAGACTTCCAATAGCACTAGCGTACTCTAATTGAGCTACTGCTCTTCCATCATTCTTGATTAACTTGATACTTAGATCAAAAGGAGTACTTCTTTAAATTTTAAGTGATTGAATTTTTTTAGCGTTTTCTCAATGTAATGAGATTAACTCAATACTTATCCCCCACTAGTTCTTTTTACCTTGATACCAAGGATTGTATCCACTTGTCCAAGATCCTTTATCTTAAATGTAGAAGACAGAAACCTCTTCGTTTCTGTAACTCCTTCCATGTGATTGCTCACAATCAACATGTCATCAACATACAAGCAAATTAACACAACATAATTATCACAAGTTTTGATATAAACACATTTATCAGCTACATTATGTTTAAAACCATATGATAAAACTGTTTTATCAAATTTCTCATGCCATTGTTTAGGTGCTTGTTTTAAACCATATAAAGACTTGACTAATTTACAAACTTTATGTTCATTTCCTGGTAGGACAAATCCTTCTGGTTGTTTCATATAGACCTTCTCATCAAGATCTCCATTGAGAAATGTCGGTTTGACATCCATTTGATGAACATATAAGTTATAAATTGAAGCTAATGCAAACATTATTCGGACTGAAGTTAGTCTTGCTACTGGTGCATATGTGTCAAAATAGTCAATACCTTGGTTTTGTCGAAAGCCTTTGGCTACTAACCTAGCCTTGTAGGTGTGCAAAGTACCATCGGTATGATACTTTCTACGAAATACCCACTTACAACCAATAGATTTAGAACCAAGAGGCAAATCAACAAGCTCCCAAATGTGGTTTGACATTATAGAATCCATTTCATCTCTAATAGCATCCTTCCAAAAAACTGCGTCTCTAGAAGCCATAGCCTCTTTAAACGTCTTTGGGTCATCTTCCACTTGAAGAACTATAGGGATCGTTCTCACAACTTCATCTCTATTACCTTCTACAAGATAAAAAGAAATACGTTGAGAGTCGATCTCATTCGGTCCCAAAGATTTTGCTTTTTGTACCCTTTTGCTTTTACTTTGTTCATTTGATTGTTGAGCAATCATTTGCGAACTAGGTTGCTCAACAATCTCTTGAGATGGTTCTCCTAGTGCTTCACCACTAGGTGGGTTTTGAAACCTATTACCTTTAGTTAATAAGTGTTCAAAGAATTCAACATCTCTAGATTCAATAATGACATTTGACTCTAAATTTAAGAGCCGATATGCTTTACTATGCGATGCATAGCCTACAAAAGCACATTTGATCCCTCTAGGCCCCAACTTGGTCCTCTTTGGATCATTGTTTTTGTAATATGCAAGACACCCCCACACTTTAAAATATCTTATGTTGGGTTTTCGTCCCTTCCATAACTCATATGGAGACATATGATTCCTTTTCATAGGAATCATGTTCAGTATATGACAAGCAGCAAGTAAAGCTTCACCCCACAAATTAAAAGGTAATTCAGCATGCAATAACATAGCATTAACCATTTCCAAATAAGTTCTATTGCGTCTTTCGGCTAATCCATTTTGTTCTGGTGTTCGTGGAGCAGTACATTCATGAATTATGCCATTTTCTTCACAAAATGCATTAAATTCAATAGGAAAGTATTCACTTCCTCTATCACTTCTAAGTATTTTAATTTTCTTTCCTAATTGATTCTCAACTTTTGCTATATAGTTCTTAAACACACTAAATGCCTCATTTTTATGTTTTAACAAATATACATAAGTATATCTAGAACTATCATCAATAAATGTTATAAAATACCTATTACCACTTCTAGTTAGCATGCCATTTAATTCACAAATGTCAGAATGTACTAATTCTAATAAACTAGTGTTTCTTTCAACACTTTTAAATGGTTCTTTATCATCTTGGATTTAACACATAACTCACATTTCTTAAAGTCATTTACATTGCAAAATATCAAACCATTTTTAATCATTCTTTTCATAGTACTTAAACCTACATGTGCAAGTCTATTATGCCATAAAGAAATTGAGTCAACTATATAAACAGAATCATTATTCTTATTATTAATAGAATCATTCGATACAATTGAGAGTTTGACCATTCCATCACTAGAATAGCCTTTTCCAACAAAATTTCCATTTAGGGACACTATTAACTTTCCCGATTCAAATACAGATTTAATACCCGGTTTGCCCAAAAGATCCCCACTAACAAGATTCCTATTCATATCTGGAACATGGAGGACATTGGTGAGAGTCACTTTCTTGCCTGAAGTTAATACAAGTTCCACATTGCCTTTGCCTATCACTTTAGACCTCTTCTCATTTCCCATTTGAATTTCTTGCCCATCATCAATATGCTTATAGGTCTTAAAAAGGGATTTATCATAACACACATGGACTGTTGCACATGTGTCATACCACCAACCGGTTACTTTTCCTTGAATATCATTGATTTCACTCACAGTAGCAACAATATCATCACTCTCATTCAAGGAATTAATCTCTGCTTTTTAGGTCTTCTTAAATCTGCATTCTCTTGCATAGTGACCTGGTTTGCCACACACAAAGCATCCTCCATTCTTAGACTTCTTGAATTTTCCTTGATCCTTTTTAGGACCTAAAAAATTCCCTTTGCCATTTTTTCTTTTATTATAATTGTTGGAGGGCTTATTCACAGCATTGGCCTTATTATTGCCATCATAAGAATTTTCATTCTCATCTCTCACCCTCGTCTCCTCTTCGATTCGAAGGTGTTTTTGAATATCTTCCAAAGTGTACTCTTTGGAATCATGGAGAATTTTTTTTCCTATAACCTTTCCAAGATGGAGGCAATTTCGCCACTATTGCTCCTACTTGAAATGATTCAGGAAGTTCAATCTCCGCTGTTCTCAGTTGATTCACAATGACTTGCAACTCATGTACTTGCACTAAAATGGGCAAATTATCAACAAATTTCATTTCAAAATATTTTGTTATAAGAAATTTTTTCGTACCTTCTTCTTCGGCCTTATATTTAAACTCTAAAGCTTTCCAAATTTTTGCGACAAAAGACTCCACCGTGTAGAGATCATATAGGCGATCCGAAAGTGAATTAAGAATGTGTCCTCGACACATGACTTCATCTTCCTGTCTCTTTTGCCTTTGTGCTTTCAATTCGGTTGAGTCATCATCTTTTGGTGGAGGAATGGGAGGAAGGTTTGGGTCAAGAACATAGAAGATTTTCAGGGCGGTAAGCATATAAATCAACTTGTCCTTCCATCTTGTGAAGTTGGTTCCATCAAAACGATCAAGGCGAACAAAATCTTGGTTCATGAGTTTGATGGTGTTTGAGGATTCCATGGTGTTTGATTGGTGTTTTAAATAGCAAGGAAACGATATTGCTTTTAGATTGTTATAAGAACCAAGAACAAAATAATAATAACAATAATAATATATAAAATGAAACAAGAACACAAATAAATTTGAAGTCGAAAAATGGCTTGAAACGCGTAAATCGCTTTCCTAAAAGCAATATTTGCTCCCTCTCCTTCTTGAGATTGCTATCGGATGAATGCAAATAGCCTTAGTGGATATGACAAGCCTTGAGAAGTTTTGCACTTGGCAAAAAATGAAAAACTTCAAAGTAGGAATATGAGAAATGAGAATTTGATCTTTTGATTTGAAGTAAAGATAATTTAGAGAGAATAAGAAGTTTTAACAAAAAATTCCAACACACTGTAATAATCTGACAATTTCATATATTTATAGTAAAATTCTCAAAAGATGTTACAATAGGAACGGACACAATGTTTGGTATATAACTACCAATAACTACCTTTTAATAACTACCTTTAAATAGGAAATAACATTTTCTTATTTGAATAATTTATAACATGTATATATCATGGTTAATAGTTTTAACTAAAATTTTGTAATTGTTAAAACATAATTTCCTTCTTTTAGGCCTAATTGTTACAAGAGTTTTTCTGTCATTATTGATCGACCACGACACACTGGTGTAATGGCAGTCATGGGACAAAAAGATGGATAATAGGGAGAGGATTTGTAGTGCTCCTTCTATAATGAACTGTAGCTCAAAGAAGCATCCAGTGTTGATCTCTTAGGTTGCAAATTTTCATCAACATATATTTTCACATAGCATTGGATGGAATAAGAGAACGGAAAAAAAATGCAAGCAGGTCAAATATCAAGGCATGTTGCAGGTAAATAGAACTCTTTAGTGCTTGAAGATAAGGGAGTAAATGAACCGAGTCGAGTTGAGTATTGAGTTGCTCATATTTGGTTTACAAAATTTATCGAGTATAAAATAAGATTTGATTGAGGCTCGTTTAGCTACTGAGTCGAACATGATCTCGAATCAAATCCGAGCAGTTTGAACTTTTCGAGTATCAATAGAAAATTACAATTTGAGGAGGTTCGAGTAATTTATCGAACTTTAAAATTTGTTCATATTTGAATCATTTATATTTTGAGTCGAGCTCGAATCGAACTTTTAGTCGAGCGAATACGAATCGAGTCCGAATTAGTTGTTCATTTTACAGTCTTACTTGAAGATATTAAAAACACTACTTTTAGTTGGACAAATAGATGTTTATAGGCCATCATAACTTGCTTTTATCTCTTGGATTAGGAATAGATAAATATACATTGTGAGCTAGAATTGTAATGAGTATTATTCGTTTGTTATAATGGTATGCCAAAATAGTGATAAACAGTTGTATAACCTTTCTTATTTCCTTTACTTGTGTATTGGATTGGATGATTATTTTCCGTTCAATAAATTATGGGGAACACAAAATATCATTTTTCTAAATGTCTTTTGCTAATGAAATTACTATCTAAAAATTAATTTAGACATAATACCAACCAGCCCGTGCTTCAACAGCACAATGAACTTTCGTTTTCCTCATGTGGAAAGAAGACGCTTGAGTTACTTTGATTTAACATCTTTTTTCAAGGCACCTTAATCCAAGATCAAAAACAGAAGACTAGAATAGAAGATTATCATGCACTCCTAAAGTAAACGGTGGCAAACAAGTTCAGGTATAATTATATTCATTTACCTCATCACTAGAACATGCAATAAGTAGGATACTTCATTGCTAAAGAAAGAGTTCGAGCTAAGTACAAACATAAGTAAGCAGATTTTTATTAAGATTCATAGCTTTGACAAGAAATCAAATATAAAATATATACTTTGTCCTGAATCATTATTAGAAATAATTGTGGCATATTATAATAATTTCATTTGAAATTGAATAAATTATTATTATTATTATTATTATTATAAATATTTGCTCAAATATGTGATTTTTAAAATTTGTCCGATATATAGCTTTTATAGCTTACCCGTACTTTGCACGGGTTATTAAGCTCGAAAAATATTACATAACAAGCATACTTTATTTATTTATTATGACAACAAAAGAGTATTTAATGATATTTAATAATAGTGGTGTGATGTTTGAAATGATAGAAAGTAACGACAAATTTAAAATATCATTCAACTTTACAATCCCAAAATTAAAAGAAAACAAAACTTTGTTGACTATGTAACAGTTAGCAAAAATAGACAACAATGTAAAAAAATTGATCCATGCAGGTAGTCTACAGATACTAATAAGAAGTGATGTATATCAATGGATTCTTCCTCTCTTGGCACTGACTGAGATACCGGCATATAATGAAATTTCCTTTCAAAAAGAGGAGATGACTTGGGGACCAAACACTGAAAAGGGTCATATCTAAAGAAAGATAACAAACGAAAAATAACGATACTTGAGGCCCATAACAAGAGCCGAAAGCAAATTATAAAATAACATAAAATCTTGTCCCCAAACTGGTCAAACATTCCGACTACAAAATCAGCAAAACAAAAATGTCATAATCCACAAAGTCATTTGTTCTTACCCTCCAAGTTTCTCCAGTTAATTTAATACACAACCAAAATCCAACGCATTCCTATTGACTTCTTGGCCTGCAAGTTTTCCCATTTGACTAATGCATGAACCAAACTTAAGATGATTCAGAACTGCGAATATCTGCCAGCTTCTGTGATATATATATGACAGCCAGTTTAGTTACTAAATAAGGATCACACAAATACACTCTCAGATGGAAAATCAAGGATTACGAAAACGCCTTCATGTGGTGCTCGTTCCAGCTCCATTACAAGGACATATTAGTCCGATGCTCCAATTGGGAGATGTTCTTCATTCCAAGGGCTTTTCCATTATTGTAGCCCACACCATTTTCAACTCTCCCAATCCTTCCAACCACAGTGAATTCATCTTCCTACCCATATCGGATAACCTATCTGATCACGATACCTCCCCTGGAAATCGTTTAGCTCTTTTTAAGAGTATCAACAAAAACTGTGAAGAACCACTACGACAAAGCTTGGCTCATATAATGCATCAACAAGAGCCAGGTGATCGAGTTGTATGCATCATTTACGACCAGATCATGTACTTTTCGGAAGCTGTGGCTAGTCATCTAAAGCTTCCATGCATGAATTTTCGTACCATCAGTGCATCCTTTGCTTTAGCTTACAAGGAAATTCCTCGGCTCCTAGCAGAAGGTTACATTCCTCGACAAAGTATGTGTTTCAAACTCATATCTGAATTTATCGACTAAAATGCAAAACTCTACCCTATGTTTGTCCGTGTTATAACTTTGCATTTTGGTAGAAAATATTTGAAGGGATAAAATGCAAAATTTAATTTATGTAAAGAGCTAATCTACTTCTTTGAAATCTAACATAATTACTCTGTTTGACTATATTACAGATTCCATGTTGCAGGACCTGGTGCCTGGGCTTTTTCCCCTAAGATTTACGGATATGCCAACTGATATAGGAAGTTTAGAAGATGTAATAGAAAATATGGAGCTTTCAATCAATACAATAAATTATTCAGCCATCATCTGGAACACTGTCGATCATCTCGAGCAAACAGCTTTGGCTCAGTTTCTACAACCACATCCAGTTCAGTTATTCTCAGTAGGCCCATTACATAAAATGGCTTCACCCTCATCTACGAGCTTACTAGAAGTAGACACCAGTTGTATTTCATGGCTTGACAAGCAAGCTCCTCGTTCAGTTATTTACGTGAGCATAGGGAGTTTAGCCTTCATGGAAGAGAAAGAACTAACCGAGATGGCTTGGGGGCTGGCCAGCAGCGGCCAGCCATTTTTGTGGGTGGTTAGAACTGGGTCGGAATGTGACTCAGAATGGAAGCTATTGCCAAAAGGTTTTAAAGAAACAATTGGAGAAAGAGGCTGTATAGTTAAATGGGCACCGCAAAAGAAAGTTCTTGCACATGATGCAGTGGGAGGGTTTTGGAGCCACTGTGGTTGGAATTCGACCTTAGAAAGTTTAAGTGAAGGGGTTCCAATGATATGTTGGCCTTGTTTAGGGGACCAAAAAGTAAATGCGAGGTACCTGAGTCATGAGTGGAAAGTAGGACAGCAATTCGACCATGAATTGGAAAGAAATGCAATCAAGCAAGCTATAAGAAGACTTATGGTCAACAAAGAAGGAGAGAACACTAGACAGAACGCGATGGACATGATGGAAAAGATCAGGTTGAGTGTGAATAAAGGGGGTTCTTCGTATAACTCGTTGAATGGTTTAGCAGAGTTCATCTTGTCATTTCAATTGTCAAAGTGACAGCAACACATTCAGCATCAGGGTTTCTTTATATATTTGAATATAAAGAATCAATCTTTTCGCAGTTCGACATCAAGTTCTTAAACTAAGAGTAGCTTCATTAATCACGTCAATAATGTCTACTTATGTAGAACAATCAGTCCGGCAAGAAGTAATATTTTATAATCTTTGGAGTCTGTTTACAGTAGTTGGTTTTTCCAACAGTGTTTTGTATTTTAAGCATACAATTCAAGTCTATTGGATTATAATGCCTAATTTTATTCAGAAATAAAATTTTCCTTTTGCCAAAATTAAAGTTGCTACGTGGGATCTCAGCTTCATATTAATAAAAGGGTAATGCTAAGTTTTTGTCAAAAATAGTATTTCATATTCATAAAAGGGTAATCCTAACAACTTGTTATTTTAAGAATAAGTACAGAACAAAAATATATATCTTTAATATTTATAAAATTATGCAAATGAGACTCTTTCTATAGAATAAAGGGAGTACGTACCATCTTTCTCAGCCAACAATCAACTCAAAGACGCTTTTTTCTCTTCTCCCAATGTACTTCCACCAATTTCACAACAATATCAGCAAAAAAAAAACAGCAATAAACCACATAATTCCCGCCAATGTAGTAGTGATAGTAACAAACAAATAAGATACCAAACTTTGTTTGTCGAAAAAAAGGGAAGGCATTATATCATATATTTCATAGGCATGTCTAAAATTTCCGTTCCTACTCTTCTTACAACATAAAAATATACACACACATATATATAGATTCAATTAAAATCTAACCAGAAATCTTGATTGACTTGGCCTCAGCTTAATTGCCTTTTCAATTCTTCCAGAATTTTTCTCAATCTTGACTTCTTTCTTCTTCACCACGTGCGTGTAATGTTCTTGAGATTTGAAGAAAAATTTGATAAGAGAGAGGGACAGAAGGAGGAGCTCAAAAGAATTTAGACAGAGAAATGTTGGGACTTATCGGCCCACATATGTTCATCTGAAATCATATCTTGTTTCAAAAAATTAACTTATTAGGTCTATGGTTCATTAGAGCATTAAATGTTCTTAAATTTTTTCCTCACGTTCCAATGTAGCACTTTACTATCGCGCGTTACTTCAAAAACAAAAATAATATTTCCACACGAAAATTGATCTTTACACAGGGGAATTGGATAGTTTCAAAAAGTTTTTTCATATGAGTAGTAAATAGGACTCACATTCATGTGATTAAAGATTTGTGGAAATATCAAAAAAAATTCTTATCGAAATAACAATTCCTTAAAACAAACCAACTAATTCTATTACAACCGAATTCTACCGCCCAAACCTAGATACTATTTGACCAATCTCAACTGACTTCCCCGGCCTAGCTAAACCTAGATATAAAACCTAACTATGCCAACTAACTACTGGCATTTTACCAGTTTCAGTCTAACTTCCTAACTAATTTAACATGACATTCCCTCTCCCTTTAGAATCTTTGATTACCAGTTTCAGTCTAACTTCCTCACTAATTGAACATGACATTCCCTCTCCCTTTAGAATCTTTGACCTCAAGGAAGTGAAGAATTTTAAGGAATGAAATGTGGAAATCTCAGCTTTATGCTACTTTGAATTGAAGTAATGAAGTGGAGGAATTGTAATGGAATGAACTTTTAGCATTTCAAGTACGTAATTAGTTGTTGATGGTTGTAGGTGATGTGATAGGATAACATGTTTGTCACATTGTTCATTTCATTGAAATGTATCCCATAAAATCACCTCTCACATAAAATGAAAATCAAGGGACTAGTGTTAACTTCCCCCCCCCCCCCTCCCCAACTACGCCATAACCTAGTCCAAATTTTTTGTTTTCATTAATTATTTGTATTTTTTAATGTTAGTTGTTCCTTTATTTACAACTAAATCTGTAATATATAAGTGAACAAAAATAAGAATTGAAACTACTACAGAAAGGTTAACCCAAACAACTGTAACTATTGAAAGTTAACTAAAAAGTATTACTAATTATCATATTTTTTGCTTTCAAAACTTAAATAAATTCATATTAATTTTAAATTTGCGATTTTGCAAATTAACTTGAAAAGTCAAAATATATCTATAATTTTAGAACCAAAAGTGTACACTAAAATATCGATCCATTTGGGCAGTCTACAGCTACAGATAATAAGTGATGCATAAGGAAATTTCCTTTCAAAAAGAAGAGATGACTTGGGGACTAAACAAAAAAACGCTCATATCTAAAGAAAGATAACAAATGAACAATAATGATACTTGAGGCCCCGTAACATGTGCCAAAAGAAAATTTAAAAAAATAAAATTATTGTCCACAAACAGGTCAAACATTTCCAGTTAGAAAATGAGAAAAACAAAAAATTCATGGAAGTCTTTTGTTCTTGCCCTCCAAGTTTTTCTCCACTCAACTCTATACACAACCAAAACCCAAGATTCTCCTATTGACTTCTTGGTCTGCAAGTTTTCTCATTTGACTATATACAACCAAACTTAAAATGACTCAGAACTGCATAGATACAGCAAGCTAATGTGATATATATATATGGCAGCCGTTTTAGTTACTAAATAAGGATCACAAAAACACCCTCTCAGATGGAAAATCAAGGATTACGAAAACGCCCTCACGTGGTGCTCGTCCCAGGTCCATTCCAAGGACATATTAGTCCGATGCTCGAATTGGGAGCTGTTCTTCATTCCAAGGGCTTCTCCATCATTATTGCCCACACCATTTTCAACTCTCCCAATCCTTCCAACCACCCTGAATTCATCTTCCTACCTATAATCGACAACCTATCTGATCGCGATACCTCTCCTGGAAATCTTTTAACTCTTGTAAAGAGTATTAACAAAAACTGTGAAGAACCACTACGAGAAATCTTGGCTCAATTAATGAATCAACAAGAGCCACATGATCGAGTTGTATGCGTCATTTACGACATGATTATGTACTTTTCGGAAGCTGTGGCTAGTCATCTAAAGCTTCCATGCATGAACTTTCGTACTAGTGGTGCATCTGCTGCTTTAGCTTACAATGAAATTCCTCGGCTCCTAGCAGAAGGTTACATTCCTCGGCAAAGTATGTGTTCCAAACTCACATCTGAAAATATTGACTAAAATGCAAAACTCTATCTTCTGCTTGAGTCCGTGTGATGCTTTCGTCCTTGAGTTTCATTAACCGAAAATTTTCTCCTAATAGTATAATTATTATTAGTGCAAAATTATTGGCTTTAAGGCATAATTAGCAGTACAAAACTGACCCAAGGTATAGTTTTGCAATATTAATTGTTTAACGGAGTAGGAATTTGCTATATTGTAAACACAATATCATATCTCCACAAAATGATGAACTCGGGGTATAACTTTACATTCATTTTATTCGAAAATATTTGAAGGGATAAAGTGTAAAAATAAATTTATTATAAGAGCTGACCTACTTCATTGAGATTTAACATAACTACTTTGTTTGAATGTATTACAGATTCCATGTTGCAGGACCTGGTGCCCGGCCTTCCTCCCCTAAGGTTTATAGATATGCCAACTTCTGATATAGGAAGTTTAGAAGATGTGGTAGAAAATATGGAGCTTACAAGCAATGCAATAAATTGTTCAGCCATCATCTGGAACACTATCGACCATCTAGAGCAAACAGCTTTGGTTCAGTTCCTACAACAACATCCAGTTCAGTTATTCTCAGTAGGGCCTTTACATATAATGGCTCCACCCTCGTCTACTAGCTTACTAGAAGCGGACACCAATTGTATTTCATGGCTCGACAAGCAAGTTCCTCGATCGGTTATTTATGTGAGCGTAGGTAGTTTAGCCTTCTTGGAAGAGAAAGAGCTAACCGAGATGGCTTGGGGGCTGGCCAACAGCGGCCAGCCATTTTTGTGGGTGGTTAGAACTGGCTCGGCATGTGACTCGGAATGGAAGCAATTGCCAAAAGGTTTTATAGAAACAATTGGAGAAAGAGGATGTATAGTTAAATGGGCACCGCAAAGGAAAGTTCTTGCACATGATGCAGTGGGAGGGTTTTGGAGCCACTGTGGTTGGAACTCGACTTTAGAAAGTTTAAGTGAAGGGGTTCCAATGATATGTTGGCCTTGTTTCGGGGACCAAATGATAAACGCGAGGTACCTGAGTGATGTGTGGAAAGTAGGACAGCAATTTGAGCATGAATTGGAAAGAAATGCAATCAAGCAAGCTATAAGAAGACTTATGATCGACAAAGAAGGAGAGAACACTAGACAGAAAGAAATGGACATGATGGAAAAGATCAGGCTCAGTGTGAATAAAGGGGGTTCTTCGTATAACTCGTTGAATGATTTAGCAGAGCTCATTTTGTCATTCCAATTTCCAAAGTGACGCACCATATCCAGCATCCAAGGCTTCTTCTAAGATTTGAATATCAAGATTTCGCACATCAAGTTCTTAAACTTACAGTAGCTTTTTTCTCATGTTCAAAAAAAAAAAAACTAAGAATTGCGTCATTAATCACGTCAATAATGTTTACTTACGTAGAAATATCAGTCCGGCATGAAGTAGTTTTTTTAATCTTTGGTCTGTTTACAGTAGTTGGTTTTTACAACAGTATTTTGTCGTTTAGCATACAATTCAAGTCTTTTGAGTTATAATGCTTAATTTTATTCAGAAATAAATTTTTCCTTTTGCCAAAAATGAAGTTGTTACCTGTTATCTCAGTTTTATATTAATAAAAAGATAATGTTATGGGTCTCAATATTTTTGTCTCAAATAGTATTTCATATTAATAAAATGGTAATTCTAACAACTTGTTATTTTAAAAATAAACACCTAACAAAAATACATCCTTAATATTTTTCAACCAACAAAAATGTACTTCCACCAACTTCACAACAATATATATATATATATATATATATAAAATAAAACACATAATTCCCGCCAATGTAGTAATGAAAGTAACAAACAAATAAGATACCAAACTTTGTTCGGCGAAAAAAAGAGAGGAAAGGCATTATATCATACACTTCATGGGCATGCTTAAAATTTTCGTTCCTACTCTTCTTACGGTATAAAAATACACACACACGTGTATGTGTGTATATATATATATATATATATATATATATATATATATATATATATATAGGGAAGCTTACTCCAACGAACTGGTTCGTTAGCGAATCAGCTATGGTGACGATTTTTTGGTCTATGTCGACGGTTCAAACCGTCGCCATAGCTATACATATCTATGGCGACGGTTGAACCGTCGCCATAGACTAAAAAACCGTCACCATAGCCGGTTGTATGACCGAACCGTCACTAAAAGTATAGATGACGGTTGTATGACCGAACCGTCGCCGGGTCCGTCGCTAAAGGGGGGTGAGCTTGGGTGAGTCGGATAAGGGGTGAGTTTAAAATTCGGACCTTATATATATATATATATATATATATATATATATATATATATATATATGAATAAAGTTATTCTTACAACAGATCTCAACCGTCCATACGTTCATCGAACGGTAAAACTAATCTCCCGTCCGTAGTTTAATATGGGGATACTGTAGTTTAACGAAAAAATTGTCCAAAGTACTTCTCCCTATCCATAGAATTAAACTGTGGACGCTAGGTATGCTCAGCCCATCCGCACTACGCCGTTTTATTCTATCAGTCTGTAGTTTAATAAATACTACGAACACTCAATATTAAACAATGCCGTTTTTGTCTGCCCTCCCGTCCGTAGTTTAATACTGCAGATACTGTATCTATCCAAACAACGTCATTTTAATATAAATCACCGTCCGCAGAACTAAACTGTGGATGGTGAATCCTTTTAAATCAAATACGTTGTTGTTCTTTCTTTCTCATCTCAGATCTAAATACCCAAAGCGAATTTGAGAGAAAAACAACCAAGCAAAAAGAGATCGGTAAATCCGTGCTATAAACTTACATCTTTACTAAATCCAAGCCATGTAAGATTTAAATTTGTCATATGTATATATTTTGTATTCTTCTTTGTTGTATACAAACTTCATAGATGTTGTATTTATAGTTGTATACAAAGTTGTTGTATACAAAGACTTGTGGCAAACGTATGTAAGTTTACATCAAAGAAACATTATGGGTTAGGTAGAACTAAAATTTTTAAGTATAATGTTTGAATTAGGGTTTTTCTTAGTTATTTTTGATATATATGTAATAATAATAGTATTAATGTCTTTTTGATATATGTTTATTTTGTTCGTGTTAGTTACAAAAATGAAATTCAATGTTGGACTAGCCGATAATACATTGTTGTGGGATCAACCAAACCACATTTCAACAATTGTATGGAACAATCCCTATTACACGCGGACATCAAGAACTGATGAGAGTGAGCGCTCGTTGGATATGTGGTTTTTAAGTGATGCCCAAAAATAATTATTACGCCAATGGGATTTTGGGGTATTTACAAACACAAACATATGTAACCAATTAGATCGATGTTTCATTGATAAAAGTGTAATAACTTGAATTTTTCCCGGTAATAATAAAATATGAATTTAGTGAATAATTATTTATTATTATTATTATTATTTGTGATCTGTGTACATGTGCAGTATGAGAAGTATATGATTGCAATGTGATAAATATATGTATATATATTTATTACATGTATCTAGTTGTTTGAAAGAAATTTCTAGGTAAAAAGAAATTAAGAATTATTTAATTATGCAAATTTTATTGTATATATTAAATTATTTAAATATACTGAGGTGGTGTATTAAGGATATTAAATAAGGGAATTATTTCCATGCTTGATGAAAAAGGAAATAATTAACTTATGAATATTAAATTAGAATATTCATTAGATTAAGTGAATTAAAATAATTTAGTATATTAAATTATTTCAATGTGATAAAATGATTTCATTAAATAAATTATTTTATTTAGTGAGTGATATTCATTTTATGAAAAGAAAATACGAGGCATAATATTTATGTGTAATATGAAAGGTAGGTAGGTAGTTTGGTATACAAATTTATGATATACCTTATGGGATATTGAAATAAGTTATGAAAATAAACTATCACATTTAGTATATTATCTTAAAAACAATAAGGTAATATAAAATGAAAAGTATTAAAATAATTTAATAAAGGAAATTATTTTAATATCAAGTAAAATTAATATAACTATTTTTATTAGTATGAAATCAGGTAATTAATTTAAAAAGAAACAAATAACAACTAGCTAAAAGTTTGGGAAAGTAATGGTAGAGCAAGTAGGAGCTGGGTTCTGTGTATTAACCAAATAAGAACTAAAGTAGGAGTTGGCCTTGTCAGATTAATATAGAGTAGAATACTTGGATAAGCTATAAGGTGAGTAAGCATATAATTGGTAACATGGGCAAGATTAAAATTTAGACCCATCTCAGAGTTCTTCTCTCTTTTTCATTTCTTTATTCCGCCACCTCCTCTGTAAACAGAAGCAAAATTTCAATTCTCTCTCTATTTGGCTGGAACAAGGAAGAAAGAAAAGCTTCATGAATTGTGCCCTGTAACTGGAATTAAAAATTAAAGGAGAGCAGGGACTCATAAACAAGCAAAATAAAGGTATTGTAATTTATCCTTACTACGTTTGTAATTAAGAATACCAAGCATGAACGAAATTGGTTATATATGTATTTAACTGTGTATCAGATTGCTATTGTATGGATTAGAATCAAGGAGATAGGTTTGGTTGTGCGAAGATATAAGGAGAATAAAGTGGAGTTATAACACAAAGAAATGGTTATGGTATGAGAGCTACAAAACCGTGCACACATGGTGTTTGACAAATTTCCTCAACGAACTGTTTTGGTTAAAACCCAAGTAACAAACAAAACTTATGCTTGGGTTAGATATATATATTGTATATAATGATAATTAAAGAGGATGAGCAAAGTAAATTGAAGAGGAAATCAATTTTAAGCCAAAACGAAAATTTAGAATTTAGTGTGTCAAGTCAATTGTGGGCACTGTTCTGGGCAGCTTAGAGAGTCCGAAACGGGAAATTTATAAGTTTTAATTATAGTCTTATATGCTATACAAAACATACTTAAAATTTATCGTAATCCGATATATGAGCTGGGAGTGATTAAATCACGAATGGGGTATGTTGGGACAGGATTGCTGCCCATGGCAGCAGTAGTAACCGTGCTTGGCAATGGTTGGGAGCTGCTGCGTGTAGCAGCAGTGCACATCAGCCCCATCATGCAGCAGCCCAGCGTGCACAACATGCAGCAAGCCAACAGCAGTGCATGCGCACACGGCGAACGAGCAGCAGCAGCAGCACGCTGACTGCTGCAGCAGCATGGCTAAGCTTGGTCATTTTTAAAACTCACTTATAAAAAAAAACAAAACAAAACAAACAAACAAATTTATTAATTAATAATAATGGTAAAGATAGTCGTCCAAACTTAGAATTCCTTGACGAGTCAAAGCATGAATGCCGACATTGCTTGTCAACAAGGAGATGTTTTGGCAATGTAGGGTAACACGATAGTATATAACACATTGGAGTTTGGAAATAGATCTAAAAGTTATTATAGAAACCATAATTTACTTAAATAGATTGTAATTACACTTAATACATGATATTAAGTTATGAATCTACATAATATACCTAAATTTAGTAAGAAGGTATAAAATACCAAGATGTTGGTTTGCGAATTTAGAAGTTGAAATCATAGAATATTCATATCCAAAAGGCAGGACAAGAGATGTTAAATCGAATTTTTTTTATTTTGTTAGTAGAAGAATGAGAAAGTTGGAAAGAATATAAAGGTTCTTCTAAAACATCAATATAAGTTATTGTTTTAGCTAATATAGATATAACTGTACAAGTTATATGACATGGTTGTGTGACTAATATGTTCATATATGTAAATATGATGGTTTAGGATCTGCGCAAGAAAGATAAGCTGAACATTATTACAAATAGTCAACAGATAAGGCAAGTATCCTGATCTTGTTTATTTTTGAGCAAGTATCTCAATTCCTTTATTTTCAAACAAGTTCACTTACCTTGAGCAAATGTTTCGCAATTATATATGAATAATATAATGTTATATAATTTTATTCCAATCAGCTTCAAAAAAATAATGAAGGTAAAATCATGTGTACTTGGTAAAATTCGATACACCTTTGCAGCTTAATAAAGGTCTACGCCGTTTGTTCTGGCTAGACCCCAGATTTAACTATTTCAATTCTTTTATACTAAATTTTGAAATTGTTTCAGAATTTATAAAGCTATTCATACTTTTTGCCTTTGGGTTGAACTTCAAACTGAGTAGAACATCCCTAACTTGGGAAATTTTTTTTATTGCGTCCTGGGGACGATAACGATGAACACAAGTGTTGTTCTAATAGATAGTATTGATCAATACAGGGCATAACGAGCTGATCACCCACCGTGCCCGTAAGACCAGACGGTTCACAGATGGATTTCTGGCAGAACCTTTTTAAGAAAAGAAAACTAAACGTTCATGGTCTTGTGACCACTCAGTATCAGAATTCAGTATATCATTTCAAGAATATAAATGAATCATACTGTCGTTTAAGAATCGTTCAATTGCCTTACGATACTTATTCTGCTATCAAAGCATATCTCAGAGAGAACATTTATTTCTTGATATACGTGTTTATCAATTATTATTATTTGCTGAGCAATCAAGTGCTCATTCTTGCTTTGAATATAAATGTTTTCAGCTAAGCCAAAATGCATAGAAGGGTCCGGAAAGGATAAAGGCAAGGGAAAGCTACATGAGTAATTATAGATGACTGTTGTAATAGATAGACTTTTGTTTTATAAATACAATATCTATCATGTAATAAAGATACTAAAGGTCTTCGCACCTGGGATAGATACCTCTGATGTAATATTATTATTATGTTTTATGATAATCAATTTGTATAAATGGTATCGTGTAGCACCAAGTACGGGTTTTAAGTACCCGAATTTGGGGGCGCCACAAAAAGTATTAGTGGAGCGTTGGCGGTGTGAGACCAATACATTTCACTTCCCCACCAGTGAAATGACAATAATGTTAGAAGATGTCTATTTTATTTTAGGATTACCAGTTATAAGGGAACCTATAAAATGTACATTAATAAGAAATCCTAAACAAATTTTTGACGAAAGTGAATTTAGTAAATATATAAAGGAGGATGAGAAGGTGTATAGTAGAGGGGGCATTATGTTGTCGTGGTTAAACGCCAGATTTTGCAAACTTTCCCTAGATGCGAATATGGAAATGGTGGTGACGTACATCAAAGCGTACATATTGTTTATTATGGGGAAGATATTATTTGCATCCTTAAACCATGATGTTGGGCATGCTAGATATCTTGCATTTCTAAACGATACTAATAAAGCCTGTGATTATGTATGGGGAGTTACGATGTTGGCTTATTTGTTCCACAATTTACATAAAACAACCCGTCTTGATGCAAAAAGCTTCTTTGTGTGTTTAACACTTCTTCAGGTATTTTATTCATTGTAGTTTGATGTTTATTTACATTAATATTGGTTTTCATACTGTATTGGTAATTTTTAACTTAATCAATTATGACACAGATGTGGGCTTACGAACGCCTGTCAATAGGTAGGCCTAATTATGCAAGAGGGGTCGACCATTGGTTGCCCCGCACAAGAGTATGGGCCTACCGAAGAAATAAAGATATGATTAAAGAAACAAGAAGATTATACCCCCATCACAACTAAATATTTTATAGAGGTGAATTTGATGGGATGACAGCTGCCATAATAAGGTGGATGTCATATACGAAGTTTGATCATCTTATGGCACAAGAGTACCAGGCATCCTGATATAGTGGGGCCTCGCGTATTCCCCTCATTTTGGCTCGACGTAGTTAAATGCCAAATGTCAGATCGTGCTTTGAGACAATTTGAGAAAACACAAGATATTCACGAAGCTCAGATAGATATGATCGAACTCGATCCACCGGGAACAGGAAGGGATATGCTCGATAGATTATATCCAGCTGCTGAGAGATTACATCGCTACGTGGTATGCATGAAAAGATATTGTTTTGGATTTTGTGGTGGCTACAAGATAGGAGGTTACTCTGGCCGAATACCTAAAGTGGCATACGCGGATGACTCGTATAAGAATTAGCCGCCCACAAGTTCAACCAAATGACATATATACTGTAATGACCCCAAATTTCTAAGTTACGTTATTATTAAGATTAATAATTTTATTTTATTTCTTACGTATTAATTTAAATCCTTAATTGATTGGGATGACTATATGTGGTTATGTGTTAATGGGTTTAATAGTCCATGTGTGTACTTGATATATTAATGGACTAGTCTAGTAAATCGTTTTAAACAACCCTAAACAATAAATTATGTATTGGACTTGAAGGTTAATTACGATGGGGCGTAAGTATTAATGATGTTAATAATTTAAAGTCTCACAAAGAGTTTATAGTGGACTGGCCCAGTAATCTAATAACAAGCCCAATCCCCAAGCATTGACGGGTGGGCTATAGTTTGGGACAAGAGTATAATAGCTTCCTTATGGATTAAGGTACCGGGCATGTGTATATATATATATACACACATACACACATACGTTGACCCATTAATTGAAGGCCCACACCAATACCAAGCTTGTTGAGCCAACAAACAGAGGACCAACTATGTGAGCTGTCTTGTACTAGAACAATTAAAAACATATATATATATATATATATATATATATATATATATATATACACCTTCAGTACTGCTACTTACCATCAGCTGAGCTAGGCCAATGGACTATTCCCTGTGTTACAAAAACCCAGGCATGTAGATGACAGCCTGCCAACTGAGTTAATAGCGGGTTGGTAAAGCTTTTCACCTAATCCTTATTAACCGACAGGTAATTCCGTTAAGAACCGGTCCTGAGTTCTAGGTAATACCCAACGATTGGGTAAAGACTTTTCTATAAATAGAAGCCCCCATGCATCTGCTAAAGCTTGCTGAAATTATTAGCTTTGTTATAGAGAGAAATATAGTGAGCTAAGAGATAATAAGGGACCCTAGTAGAACTCTTGTTGTTCGGTGAGGCAGACGAAGTCGGAGAGTGGGAAATAGCAGATAGAGCTTCGAGAAGGTATGGTCCAGTTACTTTAAGCTTTATTTTTGGGATTTAGTGTCAGAATATACATAAGTGTGTATCATATGTTGTTGTAATGTTAAACCTTTTAGTCGCAAGGTAGCTGTGCATAAAATACATGTTATATAGGCTTAACTGACTCTCACATGAACTAGACTGGTGTTAATGACCTTAGTCACCTTACCCAGATGATACTAAGAATGGGTATCCGGTCTAAACAAGTCTAAGAACTCCGTGTTACTGTGTATACAGACCATATGTGATGACAATCGGTCCGTATAATCAAAACATAAGTCAAACCAAAGTAGGGTGTAACCATGACCCTAGTAGTGATAAACCAGTCCCAGACATCTGTCAACATATCCATAGAGTATTACTAGTAGATAATATTACACCAAACTCCAACTTGGATTCTGTAGTGTTGTGTCAGACCTGAGCTTGAAATTCAAGGTCTGATGTGGTTATTCTTTATTAGATCCTTGCATGCTAATCGGTAGACTCAGTCAGAGTCAACGCATGCATCAAATTGGCCACAACACCATTAGCCAAAGACTTCACCTTGAGCTGTGATGTCAAAGTATGCCTTGACCAGAATCGTAGGAAGAACCCTACGATCGTAGAGTAACCTTGCTTGTTCATAGAGTCCCTCTGCTGAATCACCATGGCTGTCCCGCTTAGTCATACCGAAATCGTAGAGTGGACTATATCGACCGTAGAGTTCCACTTGGCAATCGTGGAGTGGACTCTGCCGATCGTAGAGTACCACTCGATCATCGTAGAGTGGACCTGACTAGTCCTGGAATAAACTATAGAGTGAACTCTACGATTGTTGAGCAACTCTGCTCGATCGTAGAGCTTAACTAGACCATCGTAGAACAGGTCAAGCCAGCCTTAGGGCGGATCGTAGAGTAAGCCCTACGATCGCAGAGTCAATTTTACCAATTGTAGAGTCCCACCAGTCAGACGAAGAACGAATCCGACTGATCGTAAAGTTGTCCTATCAGGCCGTAGAGTATTTGGGTGGACTATAGAGCAGATCGTATGAGTCACTCGCGTAATTCATTGAGTATGTTATTAATACTTAACTGTGACTGATCGTAGAGTAATTATAATTACTGTAGGGTACTTGCAGAGCAGAATCGTAGAGTAATTTTGTAAGCAGCAGACCAGGCAAGTTCTTGACCTTCTTTAAATTGAGCAAATTCCTAACTTACACACCCTTACGTTCTCTAAGTAGGTTCCTAATAATATTCAAGTGCCTAATTTACACAACCTTGTGCATTGTGCAAGTTTCTGCTCTATTGTTATAAAGCTATAAATGATGCGATTTCTTATATGTTGCAAGTGTCTCAAATTAAGCTCGAGTACTATTTTCTCAAACATGTGATAAGTGGTGTAATTATTTTAAGATTATTCCACGTCGATATTTTTGGCATTCGCACACTGTGCATTTGATTTCGGTTCTATCGTTGGACTGTATTAATATTTAAGGTTTTGCTATTCAAGAACTATTTGAGAGAAGTCTAAGCCGTTGTTCGGCTAGACATATATTTGCTTTAAAATTTAAAAGATATCCAAACCAATAGTTAGGTGCCGATTCTTAGACTAGGATGAACAACCCCATGGAGGGTAGTTTCCTAAGTATCTGAAAGACGGTACACGACAAAGTTAAATGTTATGCATATTCATAGGTACAAGATGCTGACCCCCTTGCGTACACACTCTTTAGTCGGCAACCTAATAAGGGTCAGACAATGTGGCTGATGCCTTAATGTGTGTTCATAGTCTATTTGACTATCTGCAGTAAATAATCAATCTTCATTCATTCATTGAGCATTGATTATCTTGTTTCCGTTATTCACATTGTTGAATCAGTTACAATTATTCCTACTGTTGAATCAATTTCAATTATTCATATTCATTCATGATATATCTCTTATTCATTTTAAACTTGCTGAGCAAACTCATTGCTCACCCTTGCTATATCATGAAACTATTATAGTTAAGCCCGAGTGCTCGAGTAGAGATAAGGGCAAGGAGAAGATGAAGTTCTAGGTTTCGGATGGACATGATTACCTGTCTTAATGTTCTGTTTTGATGTAAGTTATGTAACACGAATACTAATAGTATTTTAAAACTTCGTGATGTATTTGTTTAAGGTTATAGACCTTGGGACCCTTGTAAACCTTTTGTGATGATCAATATATGATTATTCATTCCGCATTTAGTTGTCATATGTTGACTGAAGGTGATTATAAGTTGCTTATCATGAGCACCAAATTCGAGGTATTGGTACCTGAATTTGGGGGTGTCATAGGTTGGTATCAAAGCTTTAGGTTATAAACTTTAGGAATGCGAAACCTAGGTTATAACCTTAGTATTAAACTCGTATTGAGTACGCTAGGACATAGATTGAGGAGATTCATTAAGTCTTATGTGTTTGGAGATGAATTGTGGAAATTCATAGAGTTGAGGTTGTGCATGATAAAATATCATTTCATTTCATCAATGAATATATTTTATTATTGTAGTATTAGACTGATGCTTGTTCTTTGTGGTGGTTGTAGAATGGCAGAGATAGGAGAACCGAGTAATGTAGCTGTGGAAGAGGAGTGCACGGATATACATGTGGTCTCGGAGCAGTTGGTAGGAGTTGAGCCAGCTGCACCTGTAGAATCCGAACCTGAGGAGGATGAGGACTATCTAGTTAAGTCAGAAGAACCCGTTAGGGGTAGAGTGATGAGATCGGGTAGTCAAGACATTGAAGGTGATTCCGAAGGGGACCACAATATAGATGAAGTCGCAGAGCTGCCAGCTGAGAATTATTTATTGGACCAACTAGCCGATAGGAACTTGGAGTTAGATGAGAGAGTCCGAGACCTGGAAGAATAGAATGTGACCCATCAGAGTATGGAGGATTAATATAAGGAGCTAGCGTATCAGCTAGAAGATGAGGTGAAAGGGCCAAAGGCACAACTGGAGGGGTATGTGAGTTCGACTCAGCATATGGGGCCATTGCTCCATCAGTTGGTGGTTAGGAGTACTGAATTAAGGGAAAGGAAAGAGCATGTAGAAATAGAGTTGGCAAAATTGAAGGTTGTGCACGATGCCATAAGGTTTGAATTTGATCTAGAGATTGCTGAAAAGATTCGGGTTGAGGATGCCTGGGTCAGAGCAACGAGGAAAGTTGACCAGCTGGAGAAAGAGTTGGAGGCAAAAGATGTGAGGATAGAGACCTTAGGCCTGGCATTGGATGCAGCCTATAGGAGACCAAGAGTTGGAGACATGAGGCCTCGTATTGAGGTATGAGAGTCCAATCGCTCAGTTCGTCACCGAATCATGGATGAAGTATTTCCACCAGATCAGCATGAGCATGTTCATCATAGCATACAGTGAAGTGTTAGTTTACATGTTTTGTTATGTTTTTAGATGCAGTGAGTCCCACTATTTCTTATAGTAGGGGCATATTCGTGTTGTAAATCCCTATGCCTTGTTGTATGCATGGGATGGTGTTAGAACCCCGACTTTTGCTTCTGTTAAAAGGGTAGAATGTGGTAAATCCTCACTTTTTGTTCATTAGGGGATAAATAACAGTTGATAGGCTATGCCGTGAGCATTTATAGAAGTATGCCACATGTTAGATCTTATTATACTAAAGCAGTGGTATATGAATATAAATGCAGTTATTTATTTGAATCAAATATGTTTGGTGGATGCCATAACTTTTAAATGCTACCCTGAATAGCATATCACATAAAACGTAAAGCTATTAGTAAAAGCTTAAGATTTTCTTTCTTCCACTAGATCATGCCGCCTAGAAGACAAACACGAAACCAAAGGGAGGAAAGATCTGTCAATAACAAAGGAGGGAGTGCTGACCCAATGCAAAACTTTGTCAATATGTTGGCAGAAGCAATGCAGAATAGACCCCCACCAGCAGCAGAGCAACCAACACAACATTTGGCTAGCTTTAAGGACTTCAAACTGGTAGGACCTCCAGAGTTCCGGGGAACCTTAGATCCAATAGAAGCCCAGACATAGGTAGAAGAAATGGAGAAGGTGTTTGAAGTCGCTCCAGTGGCCGAAGGACAGAAGACGGGATTTGCCACCTTCATGATGAAGGGCGAGGCAAACTATTGGTGGAAGGCAAATAGAGGTCGGGCTGGAGAAGGAGTGATTCCGTGGGAATACTTCAAAGAATTATTTTTCGAGAATTACTTTCCGAAGAGTATGCAATCGAATATGGAGGTGAAGTTCTTGGAACTCAAACAAGGGAACATGTCGGTCGCCAAATATGTGGCAAAGTACAACGAGTTGGTCAGATTCGCGTCACACCAAGTGGATACTAAGGCCAGGAAGGCTCGGAGTTTTGAGAAAGGACTAAAACCATGGATTTACATTCGGGTTACAGTGCTGTAGAGTGGTACGTTTTCAACACTGTTGGAAAGGGCAATCATTGCCGAGGGAGGAAGTGAGGCATTGGCCAAGTACAACCAAGAGAAGAAGAAGAGCCATGATGGTAGCAAAGGGGGAAGTAGTGGAGGTAGTAACCAGGGCAAAAGAAAGTGGAGTGATAGCCAAGCCTCTGGAGGCACCAAGTCTGGAGTGGAGGTTAAGAAATAAAATAAATGCAATAACTACGGCAGAAGTCACTCAGGCGAGTGCATGAGGGGGAAAGAAATTTGCTATAACTGTGGACAGCAGGGGCACATTGCTCCTCAGTGCCCAAAGGGAAGAAAGGCTGGATGCTTCGCATGTGGAGCATCAAATCATCAGATTAAAGATTGTTCGAAGAGGAAAGGTGAGGTAGCCAGTGGCAACTGGAACAACATCAACAAGCTGGCCATTGGGGGACCAGCTAGTCAGGTAAACAGACCAACAGTACGCTCATTCAACATAACCGTACAAGATGCGATAGAAGCAAAGGACGTAGGTTTACCTCGTGAAAAAATAGAGGATCCTATAAACGTAGAAGTAGCTAATCAAGCGATTATTCTAGTAGACTACCTTCATAGGAACTGTTGTGTCGATTTGAGAGGTTTTAAGCTTAGCGTGGATTTGATACCGATTTATTTGGGAGAATTTGATGTAATCCTTGGGATGGATTGGTTATCGAACCATAGAGCGGTAATTGACTGTCAAAAGAAGTGCATATGCCTAAAGACTTCTAATAAGTCGAAGGTCGTATTTTATGGTACTAAATCGCCGAGACACTCTTGTTATCTAACAATGATGCAAGCAAAGAGATTATTGAGGAAGGGTTCCATGGGTTATCTGGCTCATGTGGTTGATACGCGAAGAGTAGATGGTGAATAGGGCCAGATACCTGTTGTAAGGGAATTTCTAGACGTTTTTCCAGAGGAATTACCGGGTTTGCCGCCGGATAGAGAGGTAGAGTTTACGATCAACTTGGTACCGGGAACAACACCGATATCCAAGGCACCGTATCGAATGGCTCCGGTAGAGATGAAGGAACTGATGGTGCTACTATAGGAACTGCTGGACAGAGGCTATATTCGACCGAGCGTGTCACCTTAGGGAGCGCCAGTTCTGTTCGTGAAGAAGAAAGATGGATCGTTAAGGCTTTATATCGACTACCGGGAGTTGAACAAAGTTACTATACAGAATAAGTATCTGTTGCCTAGAATTGATGATCTATTTGATCAATTGAAGGGAGCAAAATACTTCTCGAAGATCGATTTAAGGACTGGCTACCACTAGTTGAAGGTAAGGGAGGAGGATATTCCAAAAACGGCATTCCGAACGCGTTATGAACATTATGAGTTTCTGGTGATGTCGTTTGGATTAACGAATGCGCCAGTGACATTCATGGATATGATAAACAGAGTGTTCAAGCAATACTTGGATAAATGTGTTGTCCTGTTCATTGATAATATTCTGGTATACTCGAAGATGGAGGAGAAACACGCTGAACATCTAAGAATAGTACTATAGACTTTGAGAAGGGAGAAGGGAGAAGCTGTATGTGAAGTTCTCAAAGTGCAAATTTTGGTTGCAGAGAGTGCAATTTCTAGGGCATGTCATCGACAAGGATGGTGTTTTGATGGATCCAGCCAAAGTAGAGGCAGTTATCAATTGGGAGCAGCCGACGACACCGACGGAGATCAGAAGTTTCTTAGGATCAGCGAGATACTATCGGAGATTCATTCAGGATTTTTCGAAGATAGCATCGCCGTTAACCAATCTGACCAGAAAGACGGTTAAGTTCATTTGGACGGAGAAGTGTGAGGTGAGTTTCAGGGAGCTAAAGAAGAGGCTTAGTGAAGCACGTATATTAGCCTTATCAGACGATACAGGAGGATTTGTGGTGTATAGTGATGCGTCACACAAAGGCCTTGGCGGTGTATTAATGCAGCACAATAAGGTCATTGCGTATGCGTCACGACAGCTGAAGGACTATGAGAAGGGGTATCCGACTCATGACCTGGAGTTAGCAGCAGTGGCTTTTGCATTAAAGATATGGAGGCATTATTTGTATGGAGAAAAGTATGAGATATACACAGATCACAAAAGTCTGAAGTATATCTTCACTAAGAAGGAGCTGAACATGAGGCAGCGCATCTTTGGTGGCCGAACATGAATAGGGAGGTAGCTGAATGTGTCAGTCGATGTTTGACACGTCAAAGGGTTAAGGCAGAACACCAGCGACCAAGTGGACTGCTACAACTATTGGAGATTTCAAAGTGGAAATGGGAGCACATCACGATGGATTTTGTGATAGGGCTTCTGCTGACTCAGAAGGGTTTGGACGCGATCTGGGTGATCGTGGATTGTTTGACCAAGTCTGCACATTTTCTACCGATCAAAATTCGATACAATATGTAGCAGTTAGCGAAACTTTATGTGAAGGAGATTGTGTCGCGACATGGGGTGTCGGTATCTATTGTGTCTGATAGGGATCCAGGATTCACGTAAAATTTATGGAGGAGTTTACAGGAAAGAATGAGGACACAGTTGAGGTTGAGTACTGCGTATCACCCCCAAACTGATAGCCGGCCAGAGTGAGCGAACGATTTAGACCTTGGAGGACATGCTCAGAGCGATCATGATGGACTTGAAAGGCAGCTGAGATGATCACTTACCGTTAGTAGAGTTTGCTTACAACAATAGCTATCACGCTAGTATCGGCATGCCATCGTATGAAGCATTATATGGGAGAAAGTGCCAAACACCATTGTGTTGGGACGAAGTGGGAGAGCAAAGACTATGGGGCCCTGAGATGGTACAGCAGATAGCAGATACGGTTAAATTAATAAGGCTCGTTTGGTAGCAACCTAGGATCGACAAAAGAAGTACGCTGACCTGCATCGTCAGAAGTGAGACTTCGAGGTGGGCAGTTTTGTGTTTTTGAAAGTATCTCCTTGGAAAGAGAAGATCCGTTTTGGGAAGAAGGGAAAATTGAGCCCTAGATTCATAGGACCTTTTGAGATTCTAAAACGAGTTGGTGAAGTGGCATACGAGGTAGCCTTACCTCCTGAACTAGAATACATTCACAACGTATTTCATGTTTTAGTGTTACGGCCATATAAACCTGACTACAAGCACATCATATCCTATGAACCAATTCAAATAGAAAAAGATTTATTGTATGAACAAATTCCTGTCCAGATATTCGATAGGAAGGATCAGACATTAAGGAATAAAATTATTCAATCGATCAAAGTGCTCTGCAGGAACCACGCAGTCGAAGAAACTACGTGGGAGCTTGAAGAAAAGATGAGAGCAGCTTATCCGCATCTTTTTGAGTGACCTTATGTTGAAATTCTGGGGACGTAATTCTTATAAGCGGGGAGGACGTAATGACCCCAAATTTCTAAGTTACATTATTATTAAGATTAATAATTTTATTTTATTTCATACGTATTAATTTAAATCCTTAATTGATTGGGATGACTATATGTGATTATGTGTTAATGGGTTTAATAGTCCATATGTGTACTCGATATATTAATAGACTAGTCTAGTAAATCGTTTTAAACAAGCCCAAGCAATAAATTATGTATTGGACTTGTAGGTGAATTACGATAGGGCGTAAGTATTAATGGTATTAATAATTTAAAGTCTCACTAAAAGTTTATAGTAGACTGACCCAATAATCTAATAACAAGCCCAATCCCCAAGCATGGACGAGTGGGTTGTAGTTTGGGGCAAGAGTATAATAGCTTCCTTATGGATTAAGGTACCAGGCATATATATATATATACATATGTTGACCCATTAAATGAAGGCCCACACCAATACCAAGCTTTGCTGAGCTAATTCGGTGAAACCAAATAGAGGACTAGCTGTGTGAGCTGTCTTGCACCAAACTAGTACAATATATATATATATATATATATATATATATATATATATATATACCTTCAGTACTGCTACTTACCATCAGCCGAGCTAGGCCAATGGCCTATTCCTTGTGTTACAAAAACCCAGGCATTTAGATAACAGCCTGCTGACTGAGTTAATAGCGGGTTGGTGAAGCTTTTCACCTAATCCTTATTAACCGACAAGTAATTCCGTTAAGAACCGGTCTTGAGTTCTGGGTAATACCTAGCGATTGGGTAAAGACTTTTCTATAAATAGAGGCCCTGATGTATCTGCTAAAGCTTGCTAAAATTATTAGCTCCGTTATAGAGAGAAATATAGTGAGCTGAGAGATAATAAGGGACCCTAGTAGAACTCTTGTTGTTTGGTGAGGCAGACGGAGTCGAAGAGTGAGAAATAGCAGATAGAGCTTCGATAAGGTGTGGTCCAGTTACTTTAAGCTTTATTTTTTGGATTTAGTGTCGGAATATACATCAGTGTGTATGATATGTTGTTGTAATGTTAAACCTTTTAGTCGCAAGGTAGCTGTGCAAAAAATACATGTTATATAGGCCTAACTGACTCTCACCTAAACCAGACTGGTATTAATGAACTTAGTCACCTTACCCAGATGATACTAAGAATCGATATCTGGTCTGAACGAGTCTAAGACTCCGTGTTACTGTATATACAGACCATATGTGATGACAATCGATCCGTATAATCAAAACATGAGTCAAACCAACGTAGGGTGTAACTATGACCTTAGTAGTGATAAACCAGTCCCAGACATCTGTCAACATGTCCATAGAATATTACCAGTACATAATATTACACCAAACTACAACTTGGATTATGTAGTGTTGTGCCAGACCTGAGCTTGAAACTCAAGGTCTGATGTGGTTATTCTTTATTAGATCCTTGCACGTTAATCGATAGACTCGGTCAGACTCAACCCATGTATCAAATTGGCCACAGACTATTAGCCAAAGACTTCACCTTGAGCTGTGATGTCAAAGTATGCCTTGACCAAAATCGTAGAAAGAACCCTACGATCGTAGAGTAACCTCGCTTGTTCGTAGGGTCCATCTGCTAAATCACCATGGCCGTCCCGCCTAGTCATACCAAAATCGTAGAGTGGACTCTATCGACCATAGAGTTCCACTCGACAATCGTGGAGTGGACTCTTCTGATCGTAGAGTACCACTCGATCATCGTAGAGTGGACCTGACTAGTCTTGGAA